>ML777391.1:503537-557004 GCA_009831015.1 Picea engelmannii | reverse complement strand
ACTTGGTACATGGTTGGATGCACTTGTTTATGGTACATGTTGATTACAGGTTGTTTGGCATAGGTTGGTGCATAGTTGATGCTCTTGTTTATGGTACATATTGATATCTGTTGAGGATTGTTGTCTCATATCAGTGTGGTAGGTGTGTCCAACAACTTCACCTTTCTCCTTTATTTATTTCCCTCACCAACATTATTATTCATCTTCTCATTATTACCATTATCCTTGGTTTTATTATTGTTTTTCCCATCCTTACGATTGTTACCACATCCTTTATTTTTATTCCCTCCTGGTTGCTGGTTACCATTCGAGTTGGTCGACGATTGCATAGAATGTACATCTGTTGAATGAGTGGGAGTGGAGGAAACAAATGAAGCTGTCCCTTTTACAGATTGGTCTAGAGACAACTCTTTCAACTATCTTGTCACCAAGTCTTCATATTTCACATTGTGGAGCCTACAATTCCATTGGCATGAGGCCTGTGCATTTGTCTAGGGTAATTGTTTCACCTCAGTGCATATGGAATAATTTTGTATAACATCCCTGACTGAGCATAGATAATATCTAATTGTTGGGATTTAAATATTACTTCTTCCTCATATGTAACCTTGGATGTAGAAACATCCTTCGAAATATAAGGCTTTAGAGACTTAAGGAACCACTCTAGCAGGAATTCTGGAGGTATGTAAGCCTTGATCAACTTCTTTTGTATATGCCACTCTTGGATGTGATCTGAGATATGGGTGGATTTGTCTTTATGGAAGGCCGAAAGAAGTTATATTTCGACATCATAACAAACCAAAAATTGGAAGTGGTTGAGGAAGAATAATACCATCATATTAAAAGTTTTGTACGTCCCCCCTGGTATCTCTATGTACCATTTTGCTGCAACCCCCGGGAGGGTGCGTTGAAACAATATTAAACAAATAGAATCATCATTAAGGGAATTCAAAGAGAACCAAATATGAAAATTAGTGACGTGATCACCAGGATCCTCACCAGTCTTGCCTTCAAATTTCGGAATATTCGAAGGAATCTTGGTGGGGACGGGGGGCCATGTTAGATCATGATGCACATGGTCATTCATTAATCTAGAAAAGTGTGGCAGATTAAGCGTGGCCAAAAAAGGGAGACGGGGTTGCGACATCTGGCCCCAAGCTCCCGGGAAATATTGTTGTTGGGGAATCGTAATCCATCTAGGGTTCTGGTATGCACCATGGCCCTGTCTGAGATTGTAAGAAACTTCTCTGAACTGATTCATGAAGGGTTTCTTGGGCACCATTATAGTAGGAACGTTATGATCAGGGTTGTATAAATTTCCCCCAGCTGGAGTAGCTCTAGGTGGGGGGTTTCCCAAGGTATGAAACTGACCTCCCCTAGGTATGAATATAGAGGATAGAGGTGGATTCATCATGCCAAATGTGTTTGTCAAAATCAGTGTAGAAGAGGTAGGTGTAAAGGATGGACCATAAGCAACAACATTTCCACCAGGTTGACCACTCCATCCAGGAGCATTAGGAATAATATTAGACCCGTGTTGAAAAGGAGGAAGGCCTCCAACTGTAGGAGTCATTTGTGGGATATGAGCACCGCTAGACGAAAATGGAGTATGTAGAGGAGACATGCCCCTAAGTCCAATACTACTATTTAGATTAGATGTTGGGATGGAGGATGAAACTTGCGTTGTGAAATTCGGCATACCATAAGAAAAAGGGCTAGAGTCTATAGGGATGGACTGAATATTGTATCCCAACAAGTGACAAAGCGACCCAAAAGGGTTCGTGGCTATAGGTTGAGAATTCACTATATGACAGACAAGAGTGATGATGGGAACTTCCAACACTACAACCATTGTGGTTGAAAGTGTCGAAGGAGTACCGTTAACTATAGTGGGTATGGAAGTCGAAGGAATCCCAGTATCTTTCTGACTTGATTCAGTAGTCATCCTTGTATGATCACAATTCTAGTAAGTGGAGGTGTGTGTACCATATTTGATAACTTTACGCCTTTTAGAAGGAAAATACTCAAGATGCAGTGGTAATTGTAACAAATGACGAGACCTGCAAGGAAGCTGGTCTAGCTCCATGATGACTCAAGACTTGAGATATAAAAACAAATCATAAGGAAAACTAGTAATAAAAGAGCACACCAAAATAAAAAAAAAGGCCAATATGCACACAAACATGATAAAGTGGTTGAAAGGGGCCTCCCTCCCTAAAGCAGGTATGCCTCGCCCAAGAGGGGTCTGATACTCCCTAGAAAACATCAGAGGTATCAGAATCAATTATAAGGGCCCTTGTGGGATTAACAAATAGTTGGTCAGATCCCCCCAAAGAGGTAATCCTCCATAAAGGATGTGTGTTGTCCAACCCTTATCTGACCCAGGGTACCTACAGAATAATCCCTGCAAGTAACCTATGTGGTACCTATGTCAAGAAACGAAGAAACCACAATATAACTAATGTACAGGTAAACATTCGTAAGTAAGGTCTGTTAGCACTCTGTAAATTTGTTCGGTTTATAAATAGATGATGGAGGTAACTATTTCAACCAACTTTGGGACCCAAAACTAGCCTTTCGAACCTAGAGAGGGCTCTCTCGGGAGACACTGTCTCAGCGCGGGATATGGATTTAAATATTTTGGCTAGATTTAACACCTTTGAAATAATGGGTTCTGGTTATATTGGTGCAAATGAGTAAGACCTTGGTCTATGGAGTCGGTTCGAGAAAACATAGAAACAAATGACTCGGTGACTGAACTTGAGAGGATAAAGGCTAAGTGACCAACAATATTCAGTGTAAAATCGTTGTGTGAGGTGGGGGGAAAACACAGATAGAAACTCAGAGAATCGCTGAGGATGAATTCAAAGTTAACTTAGAGGAAAATGGTTTGTCTAAATGGCGCGAATCCCAGGGCACTGTGCAGTGAATCCCAGGTTCAAAAATACGTTCCTATTTAGACATAAATAGATATGAATAAAGAATACAGGAAGTACGTACACAAAGAAAGGAAACAATACATCCAACTGCTACAATTAGAATCTTTTCATCAAAGCTTCAATAATTTTGCATTAAATTTAGATCAGACTCAAACTACATTCAATAGACATTGTCTATACTATTTTTGCCAACTAACCTGGATTACATTGAAAAGATAAAATATATAGGCAATGGCGCCGCTTGGGATACCTCGCTCGCTATCTACTGTTCCTAGATTTTAGGAAACTGATTGTTCTAGGCTAAATGACTCTTCGCATGATGCCTTTCCAAAAATAGAAAACAACTGCATCTGGTCGCATCATGACTGCTTGTATTTTTCCATGGGAATTCGGTTACCAATGATGTTTTGTCATGGGGAGAGTGATGTGTCAAAGCCTTCCTTCAGTGAGGTATATGAACGATCAAGTATTCTGACAGGCTTCTGCCATCTACTGTAACAAACTTGATTTTTGTCGCGTGCTGATTCGTTGTTGTGCGTACACGACGAGTAGCTGCTGACTGTCGTGGTCATTACCAAAATGACAAAATTGTTTAAGGGAGATGCCTCCTTCAAAACTGTCAAGAACTATTCTTTTCTTGATGATACTAGATTGAAACCAGTTAATCATGCTTCTTCTGTGCACTGGAAAGAGCTGCACAAACTTTCTCTTCGGTCGCTTGACATTCTCTGAAATTCTTCGCATTCCTTTCTTCTCACAACCTCTGTGTCTCGTGCAGCTGTACGATTATATCTTGTGCCTATATGAGCTGTATTTTGAGCCACATCATGTTTCCTTTGTGGCCTTGCGATGCTTACATTTCAAGAGTCTTCACTGCTAATTGTTGTCTCAGTTCCCTATTTTCCCGGTAAAGTTTGGTGACAATGAGTTGCGCATGATTCAACTACTGAGATGGCTCTCAAACATTAGTTCCCGTGACATCTATCCTCCGTGTTATTCTCTCTCTTCCTCGGATTGTACCTTCAGCATGCTCCAGTCGAATAATGCACATAAGTAATTCTTCGACATCTTATTTTGTGCATGGCTCATTTGGGACTTGGATTTCCCCGTCTTCCTTGTTCTTCCTTGGCCTGCCCCTTCTCCAGGGTATCTGTTGTTGGGGAGATAGGGATTATAATGTATTTCCTTCCTACCTAGCTTCTTCCACTCCAGGTTCTAAGCGGTATGATATCATTGCTTCCACAGGTAAAGGTGAAACTCCCTTTGGATCCTTGGGGGTTCCTGTTGCAAGTGAGAACGAATCCCAGTCTCTTTGGGGCTTGGGCCTGGCACTCTTGCCACTTCGTGCGCCCTTTATTATATTTTGGGAGGTTTCCATGGTGCAACCATTTTTTATTGCACACGGTGGATCTGGAAAATTCCCCAAGGAAGAGAATTCGATCAACCCGAGCTTGCGGGAAAGAGATTACAAACAATGCATAAACCTAATTTGAGAACATAATGTGTGCAGAGCATCTAGAATTTATAATAGAGTTGGAGGGAGGAGGAAACATGCCAAGGGACACTAAATTCATGGCGACTGGATGTCTCGGAATAGACTACAAATTTTCCATAGCACATCTATGTGTGTAAAGTACAATTGATAAGGGCTACAGAGCATACATGATACAAATGCCACGATTTTTCATTCTTCCAGCCTTCATAATGAGCCGATAATGGTTACTGCACTTGCCGATGTGACTTCTATTAACAACTTTCCTAGACCCAGGGCACTTAGAAAATCCCTTTTTAACAGGACCCGACTCTTTGGGAACAGACTCGTACTCACTTACACATGTTTGGACTCTGACATCCCTTCTTGACTCCAAGGGCCAAACGACCACTTGGTGACTTCGATCCCTTTGTTGTTTCGTACCTGATCTCACATGCTTTGACACACGAGCCATAACTCAACTAAAATTGACCCTAATTGAAGGGAAAAATGGTGATGGAAACAACTGGCTCCAACGGGGATGTTATCCTCCCCACGAGGTAGAAAATAATAGTATACTAGGTTCCTGACCATTGGGCCTTATTCTACTTTCAGACATTGAAATATTAAAGACAAAACACAACCTAAACCTATCAACATAGTTTATAAAAGATTCGGCATAAAATCAGGGCCTTCACTTCGGGCTTCAATTTTCTGCTGACATACTGACTCGACATAAAAAATAAAACGACTATTTACAATGACATGTGACTTAAATGGATCTTATTTCATCAGATAATGTTTGAGGAACCTGCCGTTTACAGGCCCCCAACCAACGCACTCTCCATTTAGTTCTTCCATAAAATGAGCATTATTTCCGTGATGTGCACCAATTTTGAATGGACCCATCCACAGATTATCAATTTTTTCGTGCTTTCCTTTATCTTCATTTCTCGCGTCCCATTTCAAGACCAGATCACCAAACCACAATTCCTCTTTCTTAGAACTCTTGTCAAAGGTTTTCTTCATCCTCTCCTGGTGGAGTTGTGATCGATTGTACACTTGTTCCCTCATCTTCTGTGTGTGAACCAACTGATTTATTCTCCTTTGCGTTTCATCTGGCTTGGCCTCCTGCTCTTGTAGAAAATTTATGACGGGCAACCCCGGTGTGGTAGGGAAAATTGTGTTTGCATTGTATACAATCTGAAAAGGTGATGTTGAGATGGATTTCTTGGTGGTAACCCGGTATGCCCACAACACATAGATAAGTTTTTTATGCCAAGCTTTCTTATTGTCTTGTAGGAGTCTTTTGATGATCCTGGTCAGGATTTTATTTGATGATTTTGCTAACCCATTTCCTTGTGGGTAGTATGTTGTAGAATGCCCCGGGGTTATATTGTAATCTTGACAAAACTTCTCCATCTTCTTGGATTTGAATGAGGTCATTTTGTCAGTTATGATCTTGACGGGGCATCCGAATATCGACAAGATATTTGTCTCCAGAAATTGGATGATGACTGCATTGGTATCTTGCTTCCTGGGGATCACTTTTATCCATTTTGTGAAGTAGTCTGTGGTCGTGAGTATCCATTTGTGTTGTGTTGAGGATGGAAGATTTATTTCCCCTATGAAATATATACCCCACTGCATGAAAGGTACTTTGACTGAGATCGACTTTAGTGGCAAGGGCTGCAACTTTCTTCTTCCATCGAAAATTTGACACTCGTGGTAGCTGGACACTTCTTTGTATACATATGTGGATATGGAAGGCCAATAGTAACCCGCTCTTAGGATTTTATGCACGGTGGTTTTCCAGAAAGAGTGTCCTCCGCAGTTGCCTTTGTGAAATTATTTCATAGCTCGTTTCGCGTTGTTTTCCAGCAAACAACTCAACAATATCCCTCTGAGATATTTCTAGTATAGTGAACTATCTAGGATGCAGAACTTAATCGCTTTGAGATTTAGAAATTTGGCCTTGGTCTTACTTACAACCGAAGGGGTTTGCAGGATCCTTAGCACATAGATGTTGTCTGTATACCACGACGAATCGATGAAATACTGAGATACCTGTGAAGTTGTTTCTTCCTGAGAATTCTCCGACAGATCATTGATGAAGTTTATCCCCACAACGTCATAGTCCAAATGCACCATCAACTTTTCAAGTCCCTACCCTTTAATCAACTTTGTGGGATTTATTTCGAGATCATATTCCAGCACGACTGCTATCCATTTACCCCTCCTCCCCTCAGGATCAGGTTGAGTTAGGATATCTTTGAATGAGTTTATAGAAATAACATGGGAGTGTAATATGTACATTATGAACTCCTTTAGGGCCTTCACTAAGGGGTATTATTTTTCCTCCATAATTTCATATCTTACTGGAGCATCCCTCAACATTCGGCTGAAATAGGCTATGGGCTTCTTGAAATTCCTCTCATCTTTCTATAACAACACATTGACAATTGTATGCTCTGAAGCGAATGAAAACAGGATGAAGTCTTTCGTGAAGTCTGGACTAGCTAGCACAAGAGCTCTAGTCAGCGCTACCTTGATATATTCAAATGACTTACTGGATTCTGGGTTCCACTTGATCTCGTTCCCATTTCTGAGCATGTAGGTGATATGTCTTATAATCTCTGCTAGGTTCAGGATGAATCTTCTTAAGAAGTTTACTTTTCCCAGGAAGGATTGCAATTCCTTCTTACTGCGCGGAGTGCTGATTTTCAGGATTCCTTCAATCCTGTTGGGGTCTATCTTAATGACCTCTTTCGAGATGATGTGCCCCAAAAACTTCCCTTCTTTCATCCCAAAATTTGATTTCTTCGGATTTAAGGATATGCCAAACTTCCTTCACTTCTAGAAAACCCTTTTCAAATGCCTGAGGTGTTGTTTGTCGGAGTCAGAGTATACTCTGATGTCATCCAGATAGATCACAATAAACTTGTCCTTTTCATAAGCAAACACGATGTCCATTTCCCTTTGGAACGTAGCTTCGATGTTCATCAGGCCGAAAGGCATATTGGAATACATGGACGTCCCCCATGGTGTCGTAAAAGAAGTCTTTTCCTTGTCGTCTGGGTGTACCAAGATCTAATTGTAACCTTAAAAACCATCCATCATGGACATCTTCTGGGACCCCACCACCTTTTGCAGAATATAGTCCATTTTAGGGAGAGGGTAGTGGTCCTTGAGGGACACTTTGTTCAAGTTACAAAAATCCACACACAGTCTTATTTCGCCGCTCTTTTTTCTAACAGGTACCAAGTTGGCCACCCACTTAGAAAACCTTAAAGAAACAATAATTTTAGCTTCGAAGAGTTTCTTTACCTCCTTTTTGATTAGCGGAAACAGTAGGGGATTTATCCATTGAAGCTTATGTTTGAACGACCTCTGGTCTTTTTTGAGAGGGATGACGTGCTGAATCACTTTAGTTTCATACACCTTCAAGTCATCATAACTCCAAGCGAAAACATCTGAGAAATCCTTCATGAGCTTGATGTAGTTTGTTTTGACCTCTGGACTGAGTGTTTTCGACAATTTGATTATTTTCAGGTTCTCCTCAGTCCCAATGTTGCAGTCTGTGACATCCTCATCATTTTCCATGATCTTGGGATTTCTAGCCACGTCATTTTTGTCAAACAACTTTTCCAATGGAACTAGCCCCTTTGGAATGATGTTGTTCTTCAATTGTACTATGTCCCTTCTCGCTATTTGGTTCTGGAAAGGGTCTTCATTACTGCGTGCATCCACGCTCTCACCTTCGTCGCATTAGCACTCATCATCGATGTTTATTTTAATGAACTTGTGGCTCATCTAAATAATTCTCTCCACTTGTTTGTCATCTTGAAACACCTGCCAATGTTTGGTATTAGAATGCACTGTCGGCCTGTGTTTGACTTCTCTCTCGTATTTTCTGTTTGGGAAGATGGGGATTTTCAAAATCAAGGCCGAGGTGGCCAACAGATCAACGATCTGATTTTTCTCCCTTGGGATAGTGGATAGATCATACTCTGAAAATTCTTCAAGGAGGTCCAGCGCAAAATTTATGTACTCTCTTAGCCTGGGGTGTTTGGACTGGTATATGCCTTTCACTTGGTTTATAATCAGCTCGGAGTCTCCACACATTTCTATCCTCATTGCACCTAGTTCTTTCAAAACCTTCAAACCCAAGATCAGTGCCTCATACTCAACCATGTTGTTTGTACATTCAAACATGAGCTTGTATGAGCATAACTTTGTGCCCACCTCGGGGGGGTATTATCCATACGCCGAAACCTCCTCCTTCCTTACTAACATCACCATCAAAACTGATGTTCCATATCTCACTTTCCACATGGTTCTTTGGGTCTGCGCACTCTACTTCTTGTCGCGTGGTTTCCTCATTGGTTGTCATGATGGTTGTCGACTCTTCCTCTTCAAATCTCAGATCATTGTAGAATATAGAGGAACCAACCTCAGTTTCAACAGAGTATATGGGATGGTTATTTGGCCGCGTCTTACTGATTACCATGTATCTCAACAACCATATATCTTGGCCAAAGATGGGAATGGTGGTGTATGACATGTCCATTTGTAGAGTCCCCTTTAACTTTGTAGCCCACGATCTAGACAACAACATGCCAAACTTAGGGGGTATGTCCACCAAGACCACGTCCATAACCATGTTTTTCGAAGGAATTTGGGCCAATGATACGACCAAGTCTTTGATGAGACCCAAGCACCTGAATTTCCTTGAGTCAAAAGAAAAAAAGGTCCTTATAGGGCCTGGTGATGTCCAAACCGAACTCGTCCATGATCACCTTTGGCATGAGGTTGTGAGACACGCCTGAATCCATCATGGCATTATGTAGGGTCATGTCATGGATTTTTAGACTGACATAGAATGAGGGAATGTCCTCAGTATCACTTGTCTCCTCAACACACAGACCAAACATAATAGCAGGGTGATTGTCTTGGGTGTTCAAAGTATCGGGGGTCCCTCCCATTTTTAGCATTTTAATAACTTGCTCCCGATACTCACCCTTTCTGATAAGTTTGTTGAATGGGACATAGATTTTGATTTTATCCATTTCATGCTCAAATTTAAAAGGGGGACAAACTTTCTCTACCCCTTTTCCACACGCTTCCCGGCTTGTTTCCAACGCTTTCCTTGGGGCTTCCTCTTTTGACTTCCCCTTTTCATTTGGATCCTTGGTCGGGTTGTCCAGCTTCAGTCGGCTTGTGAAAGGGGTGTCTGTCAGAGGTTTCGTTATGGGATTTGTGTGCTGAGGCTCGAAAGAAGCCTCCTTGCTTTCGAGGTTATATCTCTTCTGAAACTGCATGATGGCATTTTGATAACCCTTTCTGAACTCTTATGTCTCCCAGGACAATGCATCATCCGCTTCACAAAACAATGTATCATCTGTTTCCAACACAAAATCGTTGTTTTCTCTCATGTATTGATCATGTTATCCCTTTTTCAAAAACACACGTGGGTTCTTGTCGTCACAACAATGAATTTGGTCTTCAAACATCTGATCGAAGTCTTCATCTACGTAGTTTTTTTGGAATGGAGGCCTTGTCTGTTGGTCACCCTACTCTCTCTACTCCCTATGTCTAATCTGAGGAACTTGACCCCTTCTGAGGTTCTGATTTCTGGGCTGGGGGTCATGCTGTTCTCGGGCGGTAGGTCTATTTCCCATGGACATTCTGTTGGCCCTTGACCAAGTTTTGAGTATTCTTGGTCATGTTTGACCTAATTTTGGGACTTCGAAAAGTTGTCGAAGGCAGAGCACAAGACGAAGCGGAGATCATGGGATCTCGACCCTTTTAGGGCCCTTTTCTGGGATTTAGGATTATATAATGGGTATGGGATGATGACCCATGAGTTTACCCATGATTAGGCCTATTTTGTAATGTATAAATAAGTAGCTAAGAGATGTAAGAAGAGAGAGAGACCTAGTAGGCCAGTGTGCTAAGTGCTAGAGTTTGATCTATGTGATCAAGAGTTTTAAGAGATTTGTGCCTACTGTGTGAGGCTTGCAAAGCTAGTGCAAGTAACTATAAGAGATTGTGTGAAGGCTTGGTGTTGTACCCTATATAGAAGAAGGAGGATCTGGCAGAGTGCGCGAAGATCTCCTGTCTTCTACAGAGTAGAAATTGGATGCTATGTGCCTGTAAGAAGCTTGGCCAAAGATAATAAAGAAGAGAAGAGTTGGTGGACGTAGCCCCAGGGTGGGGGTGAACCACGTACATGTTGTGTTTCTATGCATTGTGCGATGTATTGATGCCTTTATGTGTTTACTTGCTTAGTGATTTAATATAAATGAATGATAGATAGATTTGTTGATGCTTAGTTCTTAATAATATGGATTGATGTTATACCTGACTTATGTACATATGCTTAGTGCTTAAATACCTTAGATCTGAATGAATACTGTGATACTCCGTAATTAGGGTTTAACTGCATTGTAACTAAGACTGGATATTAATGAATGTTAAATGCTTAGTGCTTTGTTAAGTGTTAGAATCACAGATATTTTTCCCAACTAAGATTGCAGACATATGAGTCCTGCAACCACCCCTGCCTCTACCTCGAATGAGACTTCATCTGCTTCACAGGTGTTGTTGAAAGGTTCAGTAGTTAGGGTTTTGTTGGTGCATTGTTGTAGCATTGAACCCTGGGTCTACCCCTATGCCAACAAATGGTTTTGTTGTCAGGACCTGAAACTGTGGTTGTTGGGAACTAAGGAAGAAGAAGCTTTGTGAAAAGATCCAACCTGAAACTATGATTGTTGGGAACTAAGGAAAAAGGCAATTTGTGCGAAGATCTGAAATGAAAAAGAGAAAATCTCCATGCATAGAATTGTTTCCCTAATACGCAACACTACTTGATCTGTGGAGCTCTCTACCAAGAGGAAGGGTCAGATCTGAAGAAAAGAGGTAAGATCTGGGTGCTTTGTGCCCTGATAAAGGTGAAAGTGAGACTAAAGAGGTAAGACCTGTAAGATTTGTGCTCTGTAGAAGTAAGATAAGTGGAAATTGTTGTTTCTAGAGTATGAATCTAGGTACGTTTGATAATATTTTTCCTAGCTTGAAAACTAGGGCACTGATAGAAGAAAGAAGATTTGATATGAGTAGATCTGATAAGAATAGTGAAAGATATGTTATACCTATGCATAGAGAGAATGTTTTGACTAACAAATGGATGCAGGACCCTAGAAATAATTGTTGCATGTTAGCTACCAGGATCCTAGTGCACAGTACAGGAGAGGCTGGGGATCATTTAAAAGAAAGAGAAGATTAACCCTTTGTTACAGTTGCAGAAAACTAGGACATATTGCTAAGGAATGCCCTGGAAGAAGACCTAGTTGCCTCTGTTGCAAAGCTATGGACCATGAAGTATTGGATTTCCCTAAAATGATTACTAAGGTTGAAAGGATGAATATGAGACAAGAAGACCATGAGAAAGGTCAAGCAACTGCGATTATGGAAGAACCCAAGAAAGAATTAGAAAAAGTATTTCTATAGATGAAAGAAACCCTGAATTACCACCGACATATCAGTTTATCAGAGATCTTCAAAGAAAAAGAGTGCATTGAAACAAGAATAGGAGACTTTGACATTGAATGTGTTCTGGATGAGGAAACACAGGTGAATATCATGACAGAAATAACTTGGGAACTTTTAGGGGAGCCTTCTATGATTCCTTCATTGGGGGAATAAGATTATTTAGAGGAAAGTTGGTAACCCTATGTGGAAGACTTACCCAGATATCTATGAGTTCTCATGCAACTTCGATAGAGGAAGAATTTGAAGTTGTTAAATTTATTGAGAACAACGCTCCATTTTCTATGTTACTAGGAAAACCTTGGATTGAAGGAGATCAAGCCAGAAGGAAAGAAGAAGAAGTCTTAGAACAAAAGAAGCAAGATCTGAAAGATTTCATGACTAGGATGATCACACACTTGATTGAAGAACAGGAGAACCGAGCGAATATATTTAAAACAAGATACTTGGATGTCAAAGTGGGAATAACACTAGAAGACCTATAGAATATTGAAGTACCTATTCTAGATACATATGAAGTATTACCCCTGATTTCTAGGCAAGAATCTCAACAACGCGAAGTTACTTTGCCAAAAGAAGATAAGAATCATAATGGAAAAAGGAATTTTGAGATGAAGCTCATTGGAAAGAAGGATAGAAAACTAAGTAAGAAGAGAGCTAAGATCGAAAAGTTACAGAAGGTTCTAGAGGGAACTTTGCAGAAGGAAAATTTGCAAAATTGGAACTTCGTCAGGATATCAGAACTGCATCACATGGCACTTCGCGATGGTGAAGAAATATAGTCATTGGGAATAGTATAACCGTTAGACCGATGGCCCGAATGGGTAGAAAGGAATTTATGGTCAGAAATTTTGTCACCAGACCGTTGGGACCGCACCATAATGTACATAACTGAGTTAATGAAGGATTCTCACCCATTGCAAGAGATTCGTTGCCAAGTTATCTATTTATCCCATTGCGCCACACAATGAAAACACTTTTTCCAACCGTGACTATCTGAGCCTGTGAAATAGTTGATTTTGCACAGTGATCATTGCACTATTTCCATCCATCCCATTGCATTGAGCAGTTACTCTTCGAACCTGAGATATTCAACCACGAGCATGTATGCCTGAAGAACTTAGCACACTCGAAGAGTCTGTGAAGGAAGTACTCATCGACCTCATGACTAAGAGAGTCATGTCTGAAAGAGTGATGTCTGTGGGTATACAAGTGTCATCAACGAGAGGAGTGCAAGCCTCTTTGTCGACTGCTCATGGAGTCAGACCATCCTAACCATCAGCGAAAAAGAGAACCAAACACAAAGATGACCTAGCAAATGCAAAGCTGATCCTGACCATATTGCTCGACTACATCCTGCCTCTGGCCGGTGTGGTGAGTTGTGAGAGTGTGCCAAGAGATTTCGAGTACACCATGGTTCTATTAGCGATAAAAAATGCACTGGCATTTTTTAAAGAATGATGCCTACTCTTGCAGGGAACTTTTGATTACCTTCCCAAGCTCCAAATGTAGATTTGAAAGCACCATTGGAAAGCTTTGGATTTCTAGATGTCAATCGACTATTCAAGCATGTAAAACAGACTCTCCACAACTGAGAAATTTGATTTTCAAAACATCCACACTTTCACTAGCTAACTTGTCTTGAACTTTGCTAGTTAGTTGCTGAAAACTCTACTTTTCACCAGCTAAGGAGCGGATTTTTAGGTAAATAAGCTGGTGAAAGCCTGTCACGGCCAGAATGACCAAATTTTTGCCCAGATCAGGATTTTTTGAGTTTGAATGGTTTGAAACCTCTTCAAATGTACAGTTGTTGAATTATCAAGTCTGATTCAATGGCTATTTTTGATGGATAAGAGAAAGAAGAGGTGTTTCAATCGATTTTGGTATCTTTTTCAAAGGCAGAAAATCAGGGTTTTTGCACACTTCACCAAATTCGAATTTTATCTTTGGAGGACCAAATCAAACAACCTTGGGAGGCTAAAACTGCACTTCATCAACAATCTACTACTCTTAGATATCATTAGATATGGATTGACCTCATCTTGAGGGTTTTTCCTATTTTATTGTAAATATTTTTTTATTTTCTATTTTTAGAATAATTGATCCATCTTTTTAGGATCTGAAACTGCTTTGTAAAGGCTATAAAGCCTGGGGGGTTCAGTCATAGGAGGGGGTTCAATCATGGATACTTTGGCTATGTACTTTGACTCTATTATGTTATATGAATCACAGTGTTCTTTGGTTATTATATATCAATCTTTTCATATACTTCACTACTCTGTTATTTAATTCTGTTCAGCTTAGTTATTTAGAACTGTTATCTTCGGGTATAGCTCATGAATATGAATTAGATGTTTCTTTATTGTCTTGTATGACCCTACATCTCTTGTACTTGGTTATCTTGAATGGTATTATTCACACCTTTTTATCTACTGTAACTGATATCTGGTCTCTCAAAGCACTGGTTTATTTAGATGCATAACATGTTGTCATTTTCTTAGCCTTCTCAGTTATCCCATTGTTCCACACATACTTTGATTATTAAATTTATTAAGTTACCAAGCATTCTTAGCCTACAACCCTAAGGAGTTTCTTGGAGTGATAAAAAATTGGTGTCGTTTCCGAGGAGAGGAGATCGAAGCTCATCTTCCTTGGGAGACGACATTAGATCCAACTTAGATGATAGACAAAGCCTGGACATCAATTGGTTGTAATCATCTATCTGGCGACTCCATGAAGGATGGATCTGTTAGCGACTCCATTGGTATGACATGAAAAGAATCGTAGAAAAGATGTATGACTTCTGTGATTTTTTCAAAGATTTTTGGTTCCCCTAATCCAATACCTACTAGAGATGAATGGGGAATAAGTATTCCCAGATTTTGAGGAGAAGAGTGGGAAGTGCCAGCTAAATTCTTGTTAGATTTTCATGACTTTATTCACCAGCTTGAAATTGTACATGAGGATGTTTAGATCAAGCTCTTCGAGTAAAGAAATATTTTTAGCTGATCTTTTATATCCTGAATGTTGTCATGAATTTCATTTATTGACTAAAGATTCAGATAGTCATGAAGAGTATATTGTTCCAGGGGATACCTCTCATTGTGATCGAGACATTGATGATCTTCACGATGGTGTCCATAGTATAGATGTTTTTGACACTATACCAAATGAATTTACTATCTTAAATCGCCATGAAGATCAAATTGTCCCATTTGAAAACTTGAAAAATGATAAACATATTTTTATTTTAGCATGTGAAAGAATTGAATCTGTAGCAAATACGAAGAACAATCTTTAGCTTTTAGATTTGCAGACAAAGGGAAATTGAAGAATACATGAAAAGGAAGATGATGAGAAGAAAGGTTTAGATCAACAGTACATCATGCAGGTTTCTTTGATCGAGGTTGAGCAGTTTACAGTTGACATGGAGATCAGTGAAAGCCATTAGCAACAACATGTCAGTCTTCAGTTGGAACAACTTCTTAAAGAGGTATTCCTTGATGTTTTTAATGACCCTATTGCTGATTATTTGGAATCTATGAATGACATAAATGTCAAAATATTTCCTTCAGAAGAAGGATGGTTCTGTCATCCTTTTAAAATGCATTTATGCATTCTAGGCATTCCTTTACTTTTTGGGCCCAGATCAAGGATGTTATCAGTAAATCGTTTCCTGACATGGCTTCATTGGAAGCATGAATTCACTTAATAAGAGCCAGTATAGTTGGTTACGAAGTAGGAGTAGGCAAGAAAATAAGCTCCCCATATGAGCAGTCAGATATTTTTCAGTTGTTGATTTTATGAATAAAAAGACAGGTGATAGGCAGGTTATAGGCAGGCTGCAGGTTTTCCAAAGATAAGTTGCTCACACCAGATGTTAGCAATCAGAAATAATTGATATTTTTGAGAGTGTTTTTTCACCTTCTATATGATTTGTCAGTTCCGAAGTCTTTTGACTAGTGTCTTAAGCTCCAGTTTTTTCATCAAAATCTCCCATTGATCATTTTCTCCTTAGATTGTCTTCTGACCTCCACTTCAAAACTTTGTTAGTATTGCCTAAGTCCTAGTTTTATGCTACCTTAATTTTTCATTGTTATTTTTATTAAAATAAAATGACAAATGGTGAGAATGCCCAAAATCCACATACCAAGTGCATTTAGCCAAAGTTCTGGTTCACATGCCACTACACAAGTCAACCAAGACTGAGTGCCAAAGCACCAGGCATCAAGACAAATAGAGGAGAAAACTCGTATTGATAGCACGAGGGTGTTTGCTCCATGCTCTGGGATACTTTGAGTTTATTTTCCAGATGTTAATATTCAAAAAATTGCCAGAGATATGCCAACTACCCATTCGAAGCTCCTGTGTGCCCAACTGAGAAGAAAATACAGAGGTCTATTCCACTTCTGAGATTGATCGCATTGCTCGATTTGCCTTTGAGATTTCCAGAAAACAGCGTTGGAAAATTTGCTTGGTTGAACCGGTCAATGTGTTGGAGTCTTCACAGCTTTGGAGGGAGACAGTAACAGCAGTTGGTAGTCACTATTCTGATATTCAACTGTCTCACATGTATGTTGACAATGCTGCAGTGCAACTGATTTGGGATCCAAAGCAGTTTGATACAATCGTGACCAACAATATTTTTGGCGACATTTTGTCAGATGAAGCATCTATGCTAATTGGAAGTATTGGAATGCTTCCATCTGCCAGTGTTGGCGAATCTAGGCCAGGGGTTTTTTGAACCTGTGCATTGGTTCGGCTCCAGATATTGCTGGCCAAGACAAAGAAAATCCCTTAGCCATGGTTCTCAGTGCAACAATGCTTTTGAAGTATGGCCTTGGTGAAGAATATACAACAAGTTGCATTGAGAACACGGTCTTAGCAACTCTGAATAAGGGGTATCATATAGGTGACCTGATGTCTCCTAGAAAGACCACATGAGGCCCGACATGAGACTTGTTTGGGAATAACCTTTTTGTTCCAGTACTGCCCGTCATTAGGATCAACCCTATTGAAGAAGGCATTCGTCATTGTAATGCCAACAATTTTGGACTTCAGGGATGTATATTCACAAAATACATCAACAAAGTAATCATGATAAGCGATGCCATTGGAATTTTTCTGCAAGTCATTGGTTCTGTGAAGAAAATTGGAGATTTGGCTAAAATTTGTAAACATCAAGTTTGCCTATGAGACCTCCCAGATGAGGAATTTAACAGTCTTATGGATATGCATGCAACCAGTCTCCTCTCTTGGCTTGTTGATGTAATAAGGCACTTAAAGTTACTCTATTAAATTCAAGATGATGTTAAGGTGCATTTGGGTCCAAAGATAGAAAATCAATGGGTGGCAGGGAATTTCCAGTATTCGAGAATCTACGTGCACACTTGACAATAGAGGAGGAAAATCAGTTAGTATCCTTTCAGGTGGAAATCTAGTGCAGATTTTAAGAGGATAAAGGTCACAGATTTCGAGGCATAAAATCAGCTTGCTATCCGAGTTTGTGATGTTTATGCCATCTGTATAACAGTTGGTAGTGCTAGCGAACATCCAAGGTGGCACTCTATCCTATAATTTTGGAGCATTTTCAAGGTCTAAAGTCAAATCTTTGCAGATGGATTGAGACACCTAGCGACAGTTCCAGATTTTATTTCAACAACTTCTAGCATTCTCTATAGCTAGAGAGAACTATGGCAACCAAGTTTAGATGTCAATTTTAGGAAGCTCTTCAAATATGCAAAAGGAGTCGAAAGGAGAGGTGGTGGCAGAGGCATCTGAACTTAGTGGTTCTCGCAAACAGGCAGAGGAGTTACTTTTGAGTCGGACTTCATTATCTACCTCAACAACTCCTTTAGTGGCAGCCCCACAAAAGACAGTTAAAGTTGTTGATGGAAGGGATACTTCTGAACTGGCTATAGAAATAGTTCTGCATTCTTCATTTCCAGGGCTTGATTTTGCAGCCCATCCTTGTGGTTCATTTAGCAATCCCACAAAATGTGAAAAGATACCATTGCCAAAGAAGTCATCAGGAAACATGGTTAATGTTATGGACACTCCTTTAAGGATATCAGGAGTTTCAACATCCGCAAATGAGATTGTCGAAAGATATATGTCAAGGGGAACCTCATAACCTTTACAAGATTCAGAATCTATGAATGAATTGATCATTGCTGATGTGTCTTCATATTCAGGGAGCTCTAGTGAGGGATCTGAAGGAAAAATAGAAACTTCTGGGCTAGTTACAAAGTTTTCTACAAAGGATGTTGGTGTAGTAAAGAAAGCAGCAGAAGATATGAAGTTTGATAACAATACTATTCTTGTAGGATCATTGAAGATATCAACATGCAGTGATGATGTCATTAAATCAGATTCAAAACTTAGAGGTGTGAAGAATAAACAATCTGAATCAACAAGCAATAATGATAACCAAAACTGCAACAACATTTTTAAGTCTATAATTGGAGAGAAGCAAGATCTTGGACATGTTCTCCATCTTGAGCATGGGGCTGTGGTGGTTTCTGATTCTCCATCTACGTTGTCAAGTTCACCTGATGCTAACATAGAAAAAGAGCTGACTTATTTTGACAATTCTATTATTGGAAAAGAAAAAGCTAGTTTGCATGCCGGGGAGAGAAAAATTAATGGGATGCATGAAAGTGGGTTGGCATCTCAACTGTCTACACCTAACAATGGCACGAGACATATTTTAATTGATTTTATTTCAAATAAATGAGGAATATATAAGTAAGGATTATTTATGGCAAGAACTTAAGAGGAAGTTCTGAGGTTCGTGGTTTTCAAAGAGGTGTAATTGCATTACTATGCTCTATATTTTTGACTAAGCAAAGCGTTGGTGAGGAAATACATGATGTAGGGTTTTGAGATGGCAGTCAGAGATTAACACTTAAGACTTACACAAATTTCATCACAATCTAGAACGATCTTGGTTTGGGGTAGAAAATACCAATCTATTGGAGGCACCTAAATGATGTGTACACCCAGGTACAAGGGCTAATGTTGAAATACAAAATAGAGCTAAAGAACCATTGGCAAATCTGTATGGCATTAATGAAAAACAAAGATCATGATGCAAACATTGGAAAGCAGAACAATCGATCATACATTTAGATGACAGAGCAGTTTTAATAAAAGCCAAAAGATATTTGTTCTAGACTTTCAAGAAGACAGGAGTGCAGAGCCACAGATCAAGCATGGGATCGTATGCAAAGGGCACCACGAGGAGCAATAATTTCTTCAGATTGCAGTGATCTCAAAACATCAGTAGCCAAAGAAGTTAAACAAAAAAGACTTACAGATCAGAGGGCTTGTTCTTAGAACCCCCCCTTTTTTTTATTAATGTTAAAAATCTTGTTGAGTGTTTTGTTGTTTTTCAGGAAGAAAAGTTTCTTGAGTCTGCATATGTCCTTGGAAATTTTTATAGCAGCAGTAGGCCACGACCTTTTTATGGGCCTGAACTCCAGAAATGTATATTCAGTATCACTAAGGCAACAGTTACAAGATCTTGGAGGTGAAGGCGATCTCGTGCAAGTATAGAGTATGGAAGATCATGTTGTGGTGGCTTGGGTTGAGAATTACATCTCTTGGGTCAATGATTGTTGTATTTGATTCATGTTGGACTTCACCTAGTTCAAATAGCACAGAGGAAATTTCATTAGTCCTGTATGGATATGAGTTCACGAGCTGCTGGAAAATGAAAAGTCAAACACCTCAAGCTGCCTGCAATGCTCTCGCTTCAAGGTTGGATTTATTCTTGAATTTCCAAACCATGGTTACAGATCTAACCATCCTGCCTATGTCCAACACCTCTCTTCTCAATAAATAGATTGTCACAACAGATGCTATGTCGATGTGAAAATAACATTTCCAGGGGAGTTTGAAGTAGACATGTTACAGATAAAGAAGATTGTGAAAGATAACAACAAACTTTGGAGAATAGCCAGGTGATACATTAAGTTGAATGACTCCATGCCCAATACTAAAGGCACAAGGTCTTCCAGGTTCTTGAAGACCTCGTAGGGAGGTCTCCATCCCAGTTGGAGCCAGTTGTTAGCGATAAAAAATGCACTGGCATTTTTTAAAGAATGATGCCTAATATTGCAGGGAACTTTTGATTACCTTCCCGAGCTCCAAATGCAGATTTGAAAGCACCATTGGAAAGCTTTGGATTTCGAATTTTATCTTTGGAGGACCAAATCAAACAGCCTTGGGAGGCTAAAACTGCACTTCATTAACAATCTACTACTCTTAGAGATCATTAGATATGGATTGACCTCATCTTGAGGGTTTTTCCTATTTTATTGTAAATATTGTTTTATTTTATGTTTTTAGAATAATTGATCCATCTTTTTAGGATCTGAAACTTCTTTGTAAAGGCTATAAAGCCTGGGGGGTTTAGTCATAGGAGGGGGTTCAATCCTGGATACTTTGGCTATGTACTTTGAATCTATTATGTTATATGAATCACAGTCTTCTTTGGTTATTATATATCAGTCTTTTTATATACTTCACTACTCTGTTATTTAATTCTGTTCAGCTTAGTTATTCAAAATTGTTATCTTCTGGTATAGCTCATGGATATGAATTAGATGTTTCTTTAGTGTCTTGTATGAAACTACATCTCTTGTACTTGGTTATCTTGAATGGTATTCTTCACACCTTTTTCTCTACTGTAACTGATATCTGGTCTCTCAAAGCACTAGTTTATTTAGATTCATAACAAGTTGTCCTTTTCTTAGCCTTCTCAGTTATCCCATTGTTCCACACATACTTTGATTATTAAATTTCTTAAGTTACCAAGCATTCTTATCCTACAACCCTAAGGAGTTTCTTGGAGTGATAACAGGTTCCTACGTACCTCTCGAAGGGGATATGCGCAGTTCAAGTGCAACAAGACAAGATCATAATGTTGAAGTTCAGTGACTTCAACCTCAGAGATCGCAATAACTTTAGTATGCTCGCCCCATGTTATGAGGGAAAAACTCTCTATGGCCAAGGGTAAACCACAATAGACAGGTATGACTGCAGAAATCAACTCAATTCCATTGTATGCTATATAAACTAATGTGAAAGATAAGAAAGAGGCCTACCTCGATCCAACGTTTGATGATGTTCCACCATTGAGTACTTCGACCCAAAGATTTATACCTGCAATAATTTCTCAACAAACAAGCAAAGCAAGTATATAGTGATAATATAAAGGGGTTAGCACATCAGATAACACAATCCATTAATAAACATTACAAACATGCCCATGGATAATAATCATATATTTGCACGATACCAATAGGATGGAAAAGGAGTATTTCTATTAATAATTGATCAACAAAAGTGTCAACATTACAGACTTTCGTGTCGGCAAAGTTCGAAACCAAGGAACCAAGTTCCTTCCAACTAGGTCTCCACCACTTCAATCCTCTACCAAAGGAAAGCTCAAAAGAGAGAGACAATGAGATTCTCTCAACAATAGGGAAAGAGCTTGGGGGATGAACACTGCGTTCAGACTTGAGGGACAAAGGGATGCAGACTCAATATGAAGTAATTTCTCCAGAGTAACTTTGCTCTCAAAGTTGAATTCTTTCTCCTCTTTTCCATAGCTTGAAATTGTGCTCTTATAGCCTTCAAAATGAAACTGAAGGGTCGAGTCAGAACGTTTCCAGTATATGGAAGGCCAAGGATCAGAGATCTCTTGTCGTGACATGGAAACCCAACTCCATTTTTGTATTTTTTGGAACAAATATCGATGTATGCGGGTTGTAGTGGAGAAACCTGCATGTACGCTTGCTGTATATCTCATAGGGCGCGTATATGTGGAAAAATGTTTATTTTTAGCTTTGGATTTTTCAAAAAGGGATGATAAGTCTGCATAGGGAAATGGAAAAAGGCCCTATGTGCAAGATAGCAATGGTGAGGCAAATCTTGCTATAAAATATTCCCCCTAATGTGTGAGATCAGAGGAGTATCTGCGAAGGATGAAATACATTATAAATAACCCATGAGTGGAGTGGTAGAGAACCAGCTAGATGAACTTGATTGTTCATTACATTCTGTACTACCTTTTTATACATGGCTTCCAAGAATACAATGCATATCCATGCGGAAAATATACCAAGTGTCTATGGCCATGAATAGGTAGATACAATTGCGGTTATATGCCAAAAGATGTCATAGTCATGAACAAGGCCCGGTGAAACCAGTCTCAAAATCAATCTGAAGATATCTGTATACCATGGAGTACAATCAGATCTCCCATGATCACTAAAGTCGAACAGTTGTTGGTCCAATGAAAGAGAAGCAACAACTTAGGAAAGTTGCGGCCACATAGTGATGTCTTCAAGTCTTCTACACTATCTGCCAAGGGTGAAAGTCTATCATGTGAATAAAGGAGTTGAGGTCGAACATAATGAGACATCGTTTGATTACCGGTCATTGAGGTATCCCATTAACAAACACGAGACAACCTACCAATAATTAAATTAGGTATCAAGGCATCGAGTACATTCCTACAAGTGTGAATAAAGGATTCGGTGTCGAACACTTGAGAAATCCATTGATCAGGAGACATTGATGTATTCTCATCTGTCAATGGTGAGAGAGCCTGCCACTAATGACTACAAGACTCAAGGTACCCATAAAACTCTAGGTCTCAAATCCAAAATAGATGAGCTGAAGTCGATGGAAAGAGACCCGTTGAGAGGAGAGAATTAAGGCATCTCTCATCAGTCAGCACGAAGAACAAAGCAGGAGCTTCATGATTTGGTGGAGATTGGACGAAGAACATATTCATGAACCAACGACCCTGTGTGTCTTTCGTGTGTATCAAATGAAAGTGGTACACGAAAAATACCCTCTGAATAACAACCAATGATGAAAACTGTTGACAAAGGTGAGGAAACCATCGATAAGGATAATGGCATCTAAGAGACTACAAAAATCCCAACATGTGAATAGAAGTATTACCATCGAACACAAGGGAAACCACCCAGTCAATGACCAATGATGAAATGTCGATTTCTAGATTCAAGGTGACCTACTGATGATCCAAGTAGGGCCAGGGTGCGTGATAAGCCCATAGTATCATGTGATTCTGAGACAAACTGAGGGTATGGCCAACATGCATAGTCAAGATTTCTGAGGAGTGGTCGACTCAAGTTGTGATACTTTCTTTGAACAAGAGCATGAGACATGTGGTGGAATTCAACAGCATAGACTCAATGATGTGATGATTAGATGCAGGAGGCATCAATAACGTTCTCTATAGGGACTGAAAGAGTAACCAGTCGGTAGAGAAAACTTCGTAATGAGATCAGCTTCCTAAGGCCATGCTAAAACCCAAAATTATGATGACACAAGGACTCAATAATTTTGTGCTCTGTTCAAAGGCGACACGACTGCTTCCAATTATAATATAGTACTCCCTTCCCGCCTGTCTTTTTTTTTTCATAACAAATGAATGCTATGATACAAAGGAGGAACCGAGTGTCACAAGTAAGAAAAACTAGTTCCAGCAGTGGAACGTACCTATGCTTAATGTAAGGAAATGGATGTAGGAGATGGACATTCAGGGTGATGTTTCCTCCAAGGTATAGGGTGTCAAATTGCGAAGGATATAAAGAAGGCTCTGCTTGGTTGAGGATGCAAAACTGCTTAGGCAATGGTTTATAATGCAAAGAGAGAATCGACTAAAGGTTCAATACTACAAGTGAGGGCATGAGATGAAATCAAAAATTAATGCCAAAAAATATCCTTTTTTATGTCTTGTAGTCTACTTGGTGTGAAAAAGGGGTAAACTTGTGCCAAATAGATGTATTTTCAAATCCAATTTACGAGTGTGAAACAAACAAGTTCACTCGACAATCTTTTCTATTTTTTATAACGAGTCAAAAAAGAGCTTAAATAAGACTCATGACCTTTCAAATCTAGTTTAATGAGTGTGAAAGGGACAAATCACTCGACAATCTTTTCAGTTTTTAGATGAGTCAGAAAAGATCTTAATTAAGACTCATTTTTGGGTGTCTTAATCAACATGTAAAGGGGAAGGCCAAGGATCCCATCTTGGTCTTCTGCGGAAAGTTAGTATCTTATGGATAGCTGACAAAAGCTTGGGAAAACCCAAAGTTCTCCAAGTCGATGAGGAGAAAGTGTTGATGGAGGATACAGTCTCCGTGATGGTTCGAATAATGTCTCTTAATGTAAAAGACATTGGTGGGGGTATGGGGTGCCCCATCAGGTCATCCCAGTTGAAGGGAACTCTATCAGGACTTGGAGAGAGAGAATTCAGGGAAAGAATAAATCTATCTCGTTCAGAAGGAGTAGGGTTAGGGTTGTTGATGACATGATTAATAGGCACATCACTCTCTTCAAGGAGGGTAGGTTTGACCAGGGATTTCACTAGTGTGGCCATTTCTTCAATTATAAGTTGAAGAGGATGCATAGTAACAGGGGTAGAAGATGCTTCATTTTTGAAAAAGGAGGCCAGGTCGGGAGGGGATTGTGGTGGTGAGACCATTGAGGCGATCAAAGGAGAAGTAGTGTGTGGAGAGACCAAGGATGTCTCAGAATTCGAAGGGCTCTTAGGTGAGCCTAATTCTTCTGGTATCTCGGCAGTAACCATACACAAATGAGTAAGGTGATTTCCTTCACAAGTCCTGCAAAGGAATTTAGGCTTACGTCTGAGACGTCTAGGCTTCTCGATGTAATTAGCAGGGGAAAGAGAGTCGTCTCCTGAATGATGAATAGAGGTTGGAGACGTGACACGTTTATTATTAGGAGTGAAAAGGATGGTGCCCCCAACATAATTAGTAGAGGTTGGGTGTGATCTGTCGACATAATTCGTATAAAATGTTGACCCATATCCGACGTGACTGATAGAGGTTGGGGATGGAGCACTAGTGTGACTGACAGTGACTGGGCTAGCGATAGAAGGTGATATTTGATTCCAAGGTCCAAGGAAAGATTGATTCTGAAACATTGTAATCTAGGAAGGATCCTGGTGTACTTCCCGTCCCTGCCCATAAGGGTGATAGTTTGCGCTAAAATGTTCTGAATAAGTTTGGATAGGCATCATCGTTGAGGCCTGCGAAGGGATCGAGGTCGGATAAGAATTATTCGAGTGATGATTAATGTTTCCCCCTTGTGAAGGGGTTCCATTAAGAGGGTAGCCCGAATTGTAAAATTGATGTGGGCGGTGCATAATAAGTGGGAAAGAAACCTATTTGAGCACTGGCTCTTGGAAGAGCATAGTGAGCATGAGATTCAAAAGGGGGGAGGTTCCAACTTCCCATGGGGACATGAATCATATAAAATAAAGAAGTTGGCATCGAAGGCATGATGCCCCCGGATCCCATGCTAGGATTCATATATGTGGACCAGGGAGAGGATTTCATGAGTGAAGACATATCAATAGAAAAATTACTAGAGACCCAAGGCGCGAACTGAGTGTTGTAACTCTGCATACCATTGAAAAAGGCATAAGGATCCGTCCCCATGAAATGAGAAGGAATCATGGGGTAGGTAGCACCAAATGAGGGAGAAAAAGAAGCTCCACTATCCATGATGGTGAAACCCAACAAAGATTCCTAAGGCCAACTAGTAATCAAAGAGCATACCAAAAAGTCAAATGGCTAATACACATGCAAACGGGCTAAAGTGGTTGAGTGGCCTCCCTCGCTAAAGAAGGTATGCCTCATCCAAGAGGGACTTGAGACTCCCTGCTAAAGTTTGTAGGTAACATAATCAATTATAGAGGCCCTTGTGGGCTTAAAAACCAGTCGGTCAGATCCCCTCAGAGAGGTAATCCTCCATAAAGGCTGTGTGTTGTCCGACCTCTATCTGACCTAGGATACAAATAGAATAACCCTTGCAAGTAACCTATGAGATGCCTAAGTCAAGTAACTAATAAACCACTGTATAACTGATGCATAGGCGAGCAATCATAAGTCTGGATCACAGTATGATCAGGGTAGAAAATCCCAAAACCTTGAAAGCACCGCCTCTCACAGAGGTATGGGTACTAGCAAGATCCCCAAATATGAATAAATCCACATAAATATCTCTGATGCTAGGCGAGTATCCAGGGGTTATCCCTTCAACTAACTTCACACGACCTCATGATTAACTCCGGTGTGAGGGGAGCCTCCTGATATTAACAATTATACAATGGACTTCTCAACTCCCTGTCTCAGACACATATGTCGATTTAATTGCCTTGGAGAAGGTTACTCACAAAATCCTATTCCAAGGAACTAAATCCTAGGCTAGTTTGTGCACCCTAAAAATAAAATCGTGACTAATCAATTTTAGTTTAAAGCACAAATTTTATTGGTCGTGATTACTCAAAAGGGTATGGAAATGAAACTCATGATTTTATGACTCTGCAAAACATAAATATGAATATAATGCAAAGCCTACCTTTAACTTTTCAATGAATGATATTGTAATAAAAATAATGCAATTTTCAATTGCAACTCTGCAATTCAGAAGTAAAAATCAATCTTTCGCTAAATGTACTAAGCTAATGATAAAGGTTCAAAGACAAAAATGTTAACCAATGCAAAATGCCTATTTTTTTTGTATTTTCAATATATATTAAAGCAAAAATGCATGGAATGAAAAGAAACCTGATATATAAATTCTACTGTGTATATACGAAATAAATCAAGCAGAATACCAAGCAGCCAAGAAAACAACCCAGGGTTCAAGGACAAACCAAAAAATGAAAAACAATGAGAAAGACTATGCCCATAAATTCAACTCCCAACAGGCTTCCTGTCAACCCAGAGACGCTCAACAGGCACTACAGAGACCTAAGAAGGCTCAACAACCATCAAAACTCACCCAATAGTCACTAAACCAAGAAAAAAAGCAAGGACAAGTGGTATACGCGACTGTTCAGGAGAATAGTGCGTATATACACATCTTGCAAAGAGGAAGCACGCATGTGTACGCGACTGTCAAGGAAAAAGGAGCATACAGGCTTTAAAACAAGGCCAGGCAATGGAAAAAAGGCTGAAAACTCAGACTCAGAGTGAACAGAATTTGCCAAGCAGTGATACGACAAGAAACACAAAGGAAAAAGAGCAATGCAAGAAGAAAAAGTACTTCAACCCTTAGAAGGAATATCTCTCCCCAACGGAGTTGCCATTTATGTTACAAGGGAAAAACTCTCTATGGCCAAGGGTAAACCACAACAGACAGGTATGACTGTAGAAATAAACTCAATTCCATTGTATGCTATATAAACTAATTTTCAATATAAGAAAGAGGCCTACCTCAATCCAACGTTTGATGATGTTCCACCGTTGAGCACTTCGACCCAAAGCTTTATACCTGCAATAGGTTCTCAACAAACAAGAAAAGAAAGTATATAGTGATAATATGAAGGGTTAACACATCATATAGCATAATCCATTAATAAACATTACAAATATTCCCATGGATAATAATCATATATTTGCACGATACCAATAGGACGGGAAATGAGTATTTCTATTAATAATTGATCAACAGAAGTGTCAACATTACAGACTTCTGTATTGGCACGGTTTGAAACCAAGGAACCAAGTTCCTTCCAACTGGGTCTCCACCACTTCAATCCTCTACCAAAGGCAAGCTCAAAAGAGAGAGACAATAAGATTCTCTCACCAATAGGGAAAGAGATTGGGGGCTAAACACTACATTCAGACTTGAGGCACAAAGGGATGCAGACTCAATATGAAGTAATTTCTCCAAAGTAACTTTTCTCTCAAAGTTGAATGCTTTCTCCTCTTTTCCAGAGCTCAAAATTGTGCTCTTATAGCCTTCAAAATGCAACTGAAGGGATGAGTCAGAACTTTTCCAGTATATGGAAGGCCAAGGATCAGAGAAATCTTGTCGTGACATGGAAACCCAAATCCATTTTTGTATTTTCTAGCACAAATGCCAATGTATGCAGACTGTAGTGGAGCAACCTGCGTATACACTTGCTGTATAGATGATAGGACACATATATGTGGAAAAATGTTTATTTTTAGCTCTGTATTTGTCAAAAAGGGATGATAAGTCTGCATAGGGAAATGGAAAAAGGCCCTCTGTGCAAGATAGCAATGGTGAGGCAAATATTTCTATAACAGATGCCCCCTAATGTGTGAGATCAGAGGAGTATCTGTGATGGATGAAATACATTATAAATAACCAAGGAGTGGAGTGGTAGAGAACCAGTTGGACGAACTCGATTGCTCATTACATTCTGTACTAACTTTGCATACATGGCTGCCAAGAATACAATGCAGATCCATGCGGAAAATATACCAAGTAAGTGTCTGTGGCCATGAATAGGCAGATACAATTGCGGTTATATTCTAAAATCTATCATAGTCACGAACATGGCCCAATGAAACCAGTCTCAAAATCAATCTGAAGATATCTGTATACCATGGAGTACAATCAGATCTCCCATGATCACTAAAGTCGAATAGTTGTTGGTCCAATGAAACATAAGCAACAACTTAGGAAATTTGTGGCCACATAGTGATGGCTTCAAGTCTTCTACACTATCCGCCAAGGGTGCAAGTCTACATCATGTGAATAAAGGAGTTGAGGTCGAACATAATGAGACATCATTTCATTACCGATCATTGAGGTATACCATTAACAAATGAGAGACAACCAACCAATAATGAAAGTAGGTATCAAGGCATTGAAATACATTCCTACAAGTGTGAATAAAGGAGTCAAAATATTGCACACTAGCACAAAAGATCAAGGATACATACGACGATGTTGAAAAGGGAACGCGAGGCTACAAGGTAGCCTCTGTCCAGAATGGCGTAGTGTGCCTAGCCTGCTAGTTAATAGTTGGAAAGTTATTAAGGAAGAACCAACCCACACAGGTCACAGGCTTTATCATTGACCTTGCAGGAAAGTGCGTGGAAGGTCTATAAATGAACTGGGCAAAGTACCTAGTTAATCAGCTGGAACTAGACCGCCGCAAAGCACAGGATCAAGGTTACGAGTTTCACTTTAGTTGGCTCCTAATACTCATCGCCTTTGTTTCCTGGGATATGTTGGAAGGTGCGAACTTCCAGGATATCGAACCGTTCAAGTTGCTTGCTGTGAATTTCACCACACTCTGGTACTTGAGTGATATGAGCAAACAGTGGCAGTCGAACGTTGTTTTTCACACATATTACTTTCAGCTAAAGATATCCATCGAAGTTGAACCTCACATGACTTCGAACACCCTACAGAGGTTCTGACCCATGATGAAGTTTTGCGTAGATTGACACTTCATCTACATTACAACACAAGCCGATGAACATAAGGAGTACCTTCAGTCATACTACAAACTCATGGAAGAGGACCTTGAGGATATCACTAGGGACTCATTTGAAGACCTCCTTATCCCTGCTGACCTTGCAGAGATGTCTGACCCTAAACTGGACAACCTGGAGTAAACTCATAAAGAATAGAACACACCCGGCACCAACAGAAGGAAGAAGACTGAAGAGATCTAAGACTTAAGTAGTGATTTAGGCAAGACTGCTTTAGTATCACCTGACCGAGGGGGTGATGACAAAGTAGAAGAGATAGATGGAAAAGGAGCTAAAAAGAAGAAAGGCGAAGTAACACCACCTAGAGACGAGGTTGATCCCCTTAAGAAGAGGAAGGTTTCTCCCCCGAAACCTCCTTCCCGGAAGAAATCCAAAGCCACCATGACCAAGATGAAGACTGTGCTCACTATTGATGATTTTGACTTCATCATAGCAACCCTAAACGACGCTTCGTTGGAATTCTTGGAGAAACAAGAAACTAAGTAGGAGGAAATGTACGACAGAATTAAGGTCGACCTCCGAGGGGTACAACAGGCCCTTCAGCCTAGCCACACAGTGTCCACTGTTCCCCTGCCATCAGGAGAACCAGAGTTGGGAGATGAGCCAGCCCAATTCTATCGAGTAGCTGATGCGGTCGAAGCTCGCCTTTGTCGCACACAAGAAGAAATAGAACAAGACACCTAGGCTTTGAAGCAAGTGCTAGGATTACTCTTAGAACAACATCGACTTCCAGAATAGGAGAAGGTTTCTCTCCAAGAAAAGTTTGAAGAAGAGAAATCATAGATGGAACAAGAAAAAGAAAAGTTGCTCGCAGAGCAACTCGAAGTGATAGAAGCATTCAACAGAGCACTCCACTCTATGATAGGATTAGAACTACAAGAAAAATATCGAGTCACACATCAAGTAGAGCATCTCGTAAAAGCTATCCAGCAACTACAACAACAAATAACAGACTTAGAGCTCTGCACCATACCCGACACCCTGCAGGATGTAAGGGATCAAAGAGAAGCAACTGCACAAAGCACAATTGAAAGAACCAAAGTCCTTTCCATGGAATGCAAGAAACTGAGTGATCAAAGTGCACATATATATGAGTGACTCAGTGAGAATCTAGAATTGAAGGCACTGGACTCACATCTACAGGAACTCGAAGACGCAAGCAGAGACAATACAGGTGCAGTTGAAGCCCCTGTTAGCTATGGAAAGAATGAAGCGATCCCAAGAGAAGTGCACTGCCTAAAATCAGGTCCACATTATTCAAAACAGAGTTATGGAATTAACTTAGAGGCTCCAAACTGTACAGGATGGGGCTTACCAACTGTTCATAGATATCAAAGGTCGAGGAGCGGAACTGGAGCAAGTCGTCACCGCAACTGAACAACACCTAGAGGGACCTATCAACGAAGAAGTCATACAAGAGTTAGTTGAAAATGAGGCCATGGCACAACAACAAGTTAAAGCATATCGAGCCAAGATCGAGGCTTTTGAAGAAGAACTAGTCAGATCAGAGTGACTCAGGACGAGTCACAAGTGAGTTTTGGGGGCCTGTTGGCCCTTGACCAAGTTTTGAGGATTCTTGGTCATGTTTGAACTAATTTTGGGACTTCGAAAGTCTATCAAACGTGAAGCACAAGATGAATAAGAGATTGCGGGATCTTGGCCCCTTTTAGGGCCCTTTTTGGGATTCAGGATTATGTATTGGGTATGGGATGATGGCCCATGGGTTTACCCATGATTAGGCCTATTTTGTAATGTATAAATAAGTAGATACGCGATGTAAGAAGGGAGAGAGACCTAGTAGGCTGGTGTGCTAAGTGCTAGAGTTCGATCTATGTGATCAAGAGTTGTAAGAGTTTTGTGCATACTATGTGAGGCTTGCAAGGCTAGTGCAAGTAACTGTAAGAGATTGTGTGAAGGCTTGGTTTTGTACCCTATCTAGAAGAAGGAGGATCTGGCAGAGTGCGCACATATCTCCTGTCTTCTATGGAGTATAACGTGGATGCTATGTGCCTGTAAGAAGCTTGACCAAAGATAATAAAGAAGAGAAGAGTTGGTGGATGTAGAGAGAGGCTGTGTTTCTATGATTTGTGTGATGTTTTGATGTGTTTATGTGTTTACTTGCTTAGTGATTTAATATATATGAATGATAGATAGATATGTTGATGCTTAGTGCTTAATAATATGGATGGATGTTAGACCTGACTTATGTACATATCCTTAGTGCTTAAATACCTTAGATTTGAATGAATACTGTGATACTCTGTAATTAGGGTTTAATTGCGCTGTAACTAAGACTGGATATTGATGAATGTTAACTTCTTAATGCTTTGTTAAGTGTTAGAATCACAGATCTATGTCCTAGAAAATATTGCAAACATATGAGTCCTGCAATCACCCATGCCTCTACCTCGGCTGAGACTTCATCTTCTTCGCAGGTGTTGCCGAAAGGGCTAGTAGTTAGGGTTTTGTTGGTGTGTTGAACCCTGGGTCTGCCCCTATGCCAACACATTCTCTCGATCAGTTTCTCCATCGCCTTCATCATCAAGTCGAACTTGTCATCTGAGGACTGAGATGTCGATGGATGTACGTATCCTTGGGGTTTCTTATCGCCTCTTTTGAATCTCTGTTTGATCTACCCGAACACCATCATATTTACCTCGAATTCAATCGTGTTTCTCATTATTGCATCTAGATTTGCTAATCTTCTTTCTCTCAACATCAAGGCGAAATCGTTGTCGAAGGAGTCAGCGTATCACAACTGCACAGCCCCGAGGAGTGGCTGGACTTCTGCAGGAATCAAGTTATAAACCTTCATGAAACGAGCTGAGAATCCTTGCACCGTCTCCTCTAATGCCTTCTTCATATTATTGTACTGCATTAACAACTGCAAGGGGTTCTTCTTGTCCCCCAATCTAGTAATGAAAGACATCTCAAACATGGGGAAGTATTGAATGCTTGCAGCTAGAAGGGCTTTGAACCATTTCCTCACCTCCCCTGAAAAACTCTGTGCGGACAACCTCATTGTTGTGTCTGCATAGTCCACCTCCTCTAGGTCGACGAAATAGTTAAACCAATCCATATGCCTATGGGCTGAAACGTTCCCTTCAGCATCATAGAGCTTAATCCTATGGCTATAATTTTGGGGAAAATCATGCAATTGGGATAGCAGAACGAGGGGGGAGAATCTGGCGGCCATGGCTCTAGGAGGGTTTGGGATTTGAGGGATATTGTTAGATATCAGGGCTTGGAATCTCTTTTGGTCAAAAAATATCTTGTCCAAGCTGGTTTCCGACTTAGACCTGAACATGGTTTTCTAAAAAAGTGTGTCAAAATCAAGGTCATCAATGATTTGCGTGTTGTCTTTGGGTAAGGATAGGATTTTTTCCAGGTAATAGAATGGATCTGGCGCTTGCTCTCTAGTCTTGCGAAAAAAATTCTCTTGGTTGTACACAGTCTCTACAGGGTTTGGGTTAGGATTTTCTTTGGTATAGATCATCCTCGAAGCCAAGGTTCCTGAATCGCGTTACTTGGTGCTATTGGTATTTTTTATTGGAGTCGCCAGGGTAAAGGTTTCAACCAATATAAATGTTTGTCCCTCTGTTACCCTCAGGGGTCAAAACTGTAACTTTAGTTGTGCTCTGAGGGAAAATTTATTCAATTCCATCCCCGACAACGATGCCAGAATGTTAGCACTCTATAAATATGTTTGATTGATAAACAAACGATGGAGGTAACTATTTCAACCAACTTTGAGACCTAAAACTATCCTTTCAGACCTGGAGAGGCCTCTCTTGGGAGACATTGTCTCAGTGTGGGATATGGCTTTAAACCCGTTGGCTAGATTTAACACATTTGAAATAATGGGTTTTGGTTATATTGGCGCAAGAGAGTAAGACCTTGGGATATGGAGTCGGTTCAAGAAAACGATAGAAACAAATGACTTGATGACTGAATTTGAGAGGATAAAGGTTGAGCGAGCAATAGTCTTTAGTGTAAAATTGTTGTGTGAGGTGGGGAGAAAAAGAATAAAGCAACTCGGAGCACCTCCGAGGATGAATTTGGAGTTAACTCAGAGGAAAATGGTTTTTCTAAATGGCACGAATCCCAGGGCACTGCGTAGTGAATCCCAGGTTCAAAAATATGTTCCTATTTAGACATAAATAGATATGAATAAAGAATACAGGAAGTACGTATGAAAATAAATGAAATAATACATCCAACTACTACAATTAGAATCTTTTCATCAAAGCTTCATGATTTTTTCATTAAATTTCGATCGGACTCAAACTACATTCAATAGACATTGTCTATACTAATTTTGCCAACCAACCTGGCTTACATTGAAAAGATAAAATATATAGGCAAGGGCACTGCTTGGGCTGCCCCTCTCACTATCTACTATCCCTAGAATTTAGGAAACTTATTTTTCTATGCTAATTGACTCTTCGCATGACGCCTTTCCAAAAATAAAAAACAATTGCATCTAGTTGCATCATGACTACTTGTATTCTGCCATGAAAATTCGGTTACCGATGAGGTCTCGTCATGGGGAGAGTGATGTGTCAAATCCTTCCTTCGGTGAGGTATCTGAATGATCAAGTATTCTAATAGGCTTCTACCATCTACTGTAACGACCTTGATTTCTTTCGCGCACTGATTCACTGGGGTGCGTGCGCGGCAAGTAGATGTTGAATGTCATGGTCATTACCAAAATGAAAAAATTGTTTAAGAGCGATGCCTCCTTCAAAACTGTCAAGAACTATGCTCTGATTGATGATATGATAATGAACCTAGTTAATCATGCTTCTTCTGAATGCTGCCAAGAGATGCACAAAATTTCTCTTCGGCCGCTTCAAATTATCTGAAATGCTTCGCATTCCTTTCTTCTGACAACCTTTGTGTCTTGCGCAACTATACAATTGTATCCTGTGCCTCTCTGAGCTGTATTTTGAGCCATGTCACGTTTCCTTTGCAGCCTTGTGATGCTGAGATTTCAAGAGTCTTCGCTGCTAACTGTTGTCTCAGTTCCCTTTTTTCCTGGTAAAGTTTGGAAATAATGAGTTGCGCTTGCTTCAGCTGCTGAGATGGCTCTTAAACATTAGTACCTGTGGAATATGTCCTCTGTGTTCTTCTCCTTCTTCCTCTACTTGTACCTTCGACAGGATCTAGCCGAATAGTGCACATAAGTAATTCTTTGGCCACTGATTTTGCGCACAGATCGTTTGGGACTTGGATTTCCCTGACTTCCTTGTTCTTCCTTGGCCTGCCCCTTCTCCGGGTTATTTTTTGTTGGTGAGACATGGCTTGTAACATCTTTCCTTCCTGTGTAGATTCTTCCACTCTAGGCTTCGAGCGGTATGATATCCTTGCTTCCGCGGGAAAAGGTGAAACTCCCTTTGGATCCTTGGGGGTGCCTACTGTGAGTGAGAATGAATCCCAGTCGCTTTGGGGCTCGAGCCTAGCACTCCTACAACTTTGTGCGCCCTTTCTTATGTTTTGGGAGGTTTCCATGGTGCAATCGTATTTTTCTTGCGTGCGGTGGATCTGGAAAAGGCCCCAAGGTGGAGAATTCGATCAACCTGGGCTTGCAGGAAATAGATTACAAACAATGCATAAACTCGATTTGCGAAAAAAATGTGTGCAAAGCATCTGGAATTTATAACAGAGCAGGCGGGAGGAGGAAACTTTCCAAGGGACACTGAATTCATGGCAAATGGATGTCTCAGAATGATCTGTAGATTTTCCATAGCACATCCGCACATGTAAAGTACAGTTGATAAGGGTTGTAGAGAATACCTGATACGAACGTCGTGATTTTTCATTCTTCTAGCCTTCATAATGAGCTGATAATGGTTACTGCACTTGTCGATGTGACTTCTATTAACAACTTTCCTAGACCTGGGGCACGTAGAAACTCCCTTTTTAATAGGACCCAAATATTTGGGAACAGACTCATACTCACGTATGCATGTTTGGACTCTAACATCCCTTCTTGAATCTAAGGGCCAACCGACCACCTGCTAACTTCGACCCCTTTGTTGTTTCATACCTAATCTCACATGCTTTGACACACGGGCCATAACTCGACTAAAACCGACTCTAATTGAAGGGAAAATTGGCGGTGCTAACAAGGTCCACTGTATGGGTAGGGTAACAAAGCCCAAAATATCTAAAGCATCGCCTCTCACAGAGGTAAAGGTACTAGTAAGATCCCCATATACGAATAGATCCCCATAAATATATATGACGCTAAGAAGGTATTAGGTGGATATCCCCTCAACCAACTTCATGCAAACTTGTGATTAACTCCGGTGTAAGCGAAGCTTCCTGAAGTCACCAATTATACAATGGATTTCACCACTCCCTTAGTCAGACACATATGTTGATTTAATAGCCTTGGAGAAGTTTACTCACAAAATCCTATTCCAAGGCTCTAAATCCTAAGCTAGTTTGTGCACCCTAAAAAATAAAATTGTTTCTAATAAATTTTAAATTTATCAGCTTTGCTTTTAGTGGCCTTGCTTACTCAAAAAGGTGTGGTCGTGAAACTATTGATGTTATGTCTCAACGAGTAAAATAAATGAATATGAATAAAATGAAAAGTCCTAACTTCAATTCTCAATAAAAAATAATCTTTTCAAAATGAAATTTTCAATTTAATTCTACAATTCAAAATAAGATACAATCTTTCCATACATGTACTAAGATCAACGATAAGAACCCAAAGATCAAATGCCAACAATGCAAAATGTTTATAATTTTTGTATTTTCAATATAAAAGAATGAAAATGGAAGGATTGAAAAACAACTTGATATAAGGATTCTACTATATGTAAATAGAGACAAACCAAGTAGGATATCAAGAATAAAACATTCATCCCAAGATGAAAGGACAATCAATGAAAAGGATTATGAGAAAGGAACTGCCCGAAAATTCAACCAAAGAAAGGTTTCCTATCACTCCGCAGGCACTTAACATTGATAATAGATACCTAAGAAGACTCAACAACCATCAAAACTTACCCAACAAACATCAAACTCAACTACCAAGCATACAAGAATGATGTATGTGACTGCTAGGGAGAAAACCACGTATATACACTTCCTACAGAATGACAACATGTGTATGTACGTGACTGTCAGGAAAAACCTTGCGTATATGTATTGGAACACTATTAGGTTAAGGATAGGGCGAAGAAACTCAGACTCAAAATGAATAGAGGATGTCAAGCAATCAAATGACAAGAAACTCAATATAAATGAGAGAAATCAAAGGAGAAAAACACTTTGTTATCACATGAAGTTGTCATGGGTCAATTTTCTCCTTAGGTTTTAAATTTTTACCCATTAGTCTTTAAGTTTTTTTTTATTTTTCCCTTTATTATTTTCGTAGGTTAGTGTAAAAAAATAAAGGTTTGGGATTTGGTTCACTTTTTGACCCACACCTATGGTTTATACCCTAGGTTCATTCTGTGGTTTACGTCCTTGACTCATCACTTGACTTGACACCTAGCACTATCGACCCCATGACTCTACAAACCTGAAACGTCACTCCATCCACTCATTCACTTGATCCTTTCCACTCTATCCCTTTTCCCATTAAGGAGTCAAATCAAACCTTGTAAAGAGAGTTTCCAACTCACTAGGCGTTTTCATAGTGCATCTTTGTACAGTCTGACCCTTTACCATCATTCTCCATCATCAAGTTGATGTCATGTCTTTTATTGTTTTCAACACGCTTGTATTCAAGAGGAATATTATGATTTGGTTATTTATGAGGTTCTAACTTTTACCAAATTTGAAATCTTTCTCCTAAGCTCGACGTTGTTGAAACTACTAGTCCAGACAAAGCTACAGATTGCACTACGTGATTAACTGTTCGAGGTGAATCGGAGGCTGAGGTGGATGTAAAAACTCCATGCTTACTACAGATCTTCCATTTATCAACTACAATGTCCATGTACTTCATGATCCATTCCAACTACATTGAAGATTGTTAAGGTGTCTGTCTTATATTTTGGTAGTGCCTGGTGCTGCAAGCTACAACCTCTCCCACCTACCAATCTCTTTACCTTTTCTTCCACACACTCCATGGGAACTAAGACCATTTGCTTTAGATTTTGAAAGCCCATTTATCAACTTGGCTCACATTGCCCATACCGTGCTACTAAAACCACTTCTAGACTGTGCTACAAATCCCCTGTTCCAGTGCTACAAGTTCTCTGTCAAATCATTGCTAGCTTCTACGCTCAGTGCTCTAGCATTATCTCTCCTTTTTCACCGTTTCATCTTATAATTTCATCTCACAAGTCTACTTGCAGTGAGGAGTTAGGAGCCCCTTCGTTTTTAAAGCTTTGAGGACCTTGTATGGTGGCTTGATGATAGTCTAAAACCCAAACATTGTAGTCTCCCTACATATCATTTCTCAGAGTACCTTTTCCTCATTTTAAACCTTCAAACCAGTCTCTTGTTAATCCATATGTGAATTGGAGGAAATCCATGAATGAACAATTAAGGATCACCTTCAAAACTCAAAAGACCTTTGCCTCTGTTTGGTTTCTTTACCTCTCATAGCATTATAGTCTTTGATCCCCTACTTCTATCCATGGATACAACTCAAAAGAAGAAGTCTCACAAGGGAGGGAGTGTGGTCAAGACTGAGCCTTCTGCCATGCACATGTTTGATGTTGAGCCTATGATCAGGGAGGTTTTCTGAAGGGTTGGTTGCCTCTCCTTTTGTCAAAACATGCAGAGGGGACACCTTGAAGTAGCAAGGCAATTTTCCTTAAAATTTGATGGCGTTAATACCAAGGTAGGAACCCTTGAGTTGGAGGTTTATGAGGCCACTATTGCAGCAACCACTGAGATACCCAACACTAGTGAGAGGTGGTTCAAATCCATGATTCTCAATGCAACCTTTTCCAAGGATTTTCTCAAGCCATATTAAGGGAGTTCCTAGGAACCACCTGGTTGAGGGTTTTGATAATATGTTGAAGATTATCCATAGATATTTTACATGTGAGGGAATATTTAACATGATATACCAATATCACATTAGACTCTTTCTACATTTCACTAGTAAGGATTTAATGAATATCCCTTTTTATCTGTTAAGAAGTATGGGAAAGATGGTTGATAGGGTCCAAGCCAAGTCTAAGGCTGTGGACACTAGTTTTTTCCACTCTGGATTGATTAGGATGTTGATTATGGAAGAGTTGAAGAAAAGAAAAAATTCTTGGGAATAATTCATTATCTCTGCCAATCTGCAGCTAGATATAGCCTCTACCCCTCAATCCAGGATGTAAATCCCTTTTCCATCTAGTAGTGTTTCCCAAGCATAAATAAGTAAGAAGATAAAAATCAAACCTACTACCCAAGACCAAGAAACCCCTAAGGAATATGAAGGAGCTCATGGACATGTACAATGAAACCCTCGATCTGGAAAGGTTTACAACAAGCAGATTGTTGCCTCTCCATAGGCAACTTAAGACTTTGTACAAGAGAAACATAAGCATTTAGTCCCAAAATAGAAATCTCAACGGAGAATTGCATCCCTTCAAGAATGATCTATCCTAGAGGAACTTAAATGTTCTAGTAGAAGCTGCAATAGAAAGAAATGAACCTGGAGTAGAGAGGAGTACCCTTGCAAAAGAAAGAAATGCTGCTATGACAGAGGACATTTCTCCCGCAACAAGGAGGAGTTCTAGATTGAGAAAGTAAATGGAGAGTATGACATATCCATTTTTTAGAGTGATTACTTTTTGCAAGCTTGAAGTGTTCAAGGAAGTATGATATTTTCACCTATACAGGAATATATAGGCTCCTAGTCCATCAATTAAGACATTTTGTGTTTTTGAAGAGTTGTTGCATCACACAGAAAAAAACAGAGATTTTGTAGTGCTTGGCACTACAGAATTGTCTACATAGACTTTTCTGTATTTGTGCTACCAAAAGCGCTACAGAATAGCCTATCCAAACATAGAAAGGGCACTACGGAATCTGTAGAGAAGTTTTACAAAGGGTGCTACAGAATCTGCAGAGCAGTTTTACAAAGGGTGCCACAGAATCTACAAAGAATTTTTATAAAGGGATCTACAGAATCTACAAAGAAGTTTTACAAAGGTCACTATGAAATCGACTACCGAATGCGCTACATAATGGTGCTACGAACTGGCCATTACAGTCAGAGGCTTTGAATTCATTACTTCCTCTTGACTTTGATGATTTGGAGGGAACCAAAGATCAACATGTGGTAATTGGAGATCAACATACGAACTTGGAGGACACATGGCACTGGAGAAGATGCACCCAAGAAAAAAGACATGTCATTCATTTTTTGTTAGAGTGGTTGCCAACAAGCTCCTTGATTTTAGCAGTTTGTTAGATTTGTTGGTACAAATGTTAGACTTGTATCTTTTTGTGGAGAATCCAAGGATAGCAAGGCCAACTCGAACCTCTAGTTGTTGTCTACTGTTTTGATTATAAATACATCATATGTATGATATGTTGAGGTTCGAATGGTTGAGAAAAGCTCCCTTTTTGTAATATTTTGACTAAACAGAGTTGTTTTGTGGTTATCTATGAGACTTGAGACATTTTCATTAATTGAATTCAGTTTCCTTTCATCATATTTTTTCTTATTATTCTAAAATTCTCATGATTGGATGATCCACATGAGATGTTGTGTTTGTGTTATAATGGATGTTTGATTATAATGTTGCTATGAATGTTTTTCATTATTTTAAATTTTAAGTTCAAGAAGTTCTTGTGACTGAGTTTTTATTCATCTAACTACTTGAAGGCCTGATGCTTATAGCAAACCTATCCACCTTCCTCACTAATTCTTCCTTCTATTCGCCTTTACCCTTAAACCACTAACTAAAGTTAATAAAAACCTCATTTTCTTAAGCATGCTAGCCTAGATTTATGTGTTAAAACATTCTTATGCTGAGTTTTGTCCATTTGACCTTTAATCATTAAATTACATTGAAAAACCTTTTTTATGGGTACTGGGCTTATCCTCTTGCAATATGAGAGTGATTCTCAGTGCTAACATTCTTGGCATCGTTTCTAGGGAACAATTTGAAAAAATTTACCTAGGATTGAACGAGAAATAAATACTGATTTTGAAGGTGCATTAGAAATCAGTACATTGAAGATTGCATCTTTCACCTGATGACTCCACTATTTCAATTGTGGCTCCCAAAGGCAGACACACAAGGTCTACTCCACATCTACCTCTGGAAACACCTAAAGCTGACCCAGAGAAGATTATCAAGAAAGGAAAGGCTTCTCAAGGAGGCTTTTCATCTGTTGTACCAGGTACTTCTGGTCATTTACATGATTCTACTTTTAAAACTCCACTAGCTATATCCAATTCTCCTTTTCTACCCCCTGTTGAAGTTTCTAGAAATTTGGATTTTGAAAATTTTCCTGTTGAATAATCTTCTTTTATCCCCAAATTGAAAGAATAAAGTTTTGAAACCCTTGATTCTCCTGATGTTGTAAGTTGGTTTAGAATCGAGAGTCTTGAATATTTTCCTACTTTGGGCCTTCCTACTCTGCCTCCTATCAAAGTTGTTGTGTCTAAAGAGGAGGAAACCTATTTTCCCTTTTACCCTATACCATCTTCATCCAAGACTCAACCTCTTCCTTTGAAAACTGAAACCTCTCCATCAAATCTTCCACTTTATCCAAAAATCCAAGTTGCAGTTGTACCTGTCAAAACTCCATCTCCCCCTTGGTCTCCTATAGTTCACAACCCAATGGCAGGTTCTAATCTTCCTATAAATAGGATGGATGCCATAGTGGCTGCTAGGTATGCCCCCCTTATTTTACCTCATCCTATGAATGCTCTCCCAGTTGGAGACTACCTTAAGTACATGCCCAAGTTCACAGAGGAGGAAGACATAACTGCAGAAGAACACCTTGCAGCTTTAGTTTTGGATGATTCTTTCTTGAGGCATTGGGGGGATAAAAAGTATTTCCTTTATTATATTACAGAATTTTGGTCACTTAAGAGGAAAGAGGGGGAATATGTTTCATATTTCTCAAAAATATTTAATAAAATGTACAATAATATCCCCATTGAAATAAAGCCTATAGAAACCTTTGCTAAGATTACCTATGCTAGTGATTTTGACCCTGAGTTTTGCCTCCTGTTGAGAGAAAGAAGATCTACCTCTTTAGCTCATATGCAAGATGCAACTTTGGAAGTAGAATATAACATATTGGCAGATGAAAAAATTAGGGTAAAATATGATAGATACATAAGGAAAGGTAGGGCTGAAGCTTCAACCTCAGAATCCCCTGTTGTCCACTCTCAAGTTGATGAACTTACAAAATTGGTAAAACCACTTTCTGCTGAAATGGAGAAGTTGAAACTTGAAGGAAAACATAATTATAGGAACACACATAATGCTTATAATAGAGGTAATTTCAGAAGACCAAATAATGCCCCTCAGGTCCTCCAAAGAGATCAAAGAAATAGGGATAGGGATGATAAAAAAGTCCAAGCCCCTCTCCAAAATAACCTTGTTGTTGATGAAGAAGGAGAGGATGAAGAAACTGATCCTGAAATCCATTGTCTTGGTGACACCTTATCATCTCATCATTTAACCCAATTTGCATATGAATATTCTCTCATGGATAACCAATTAAATGAATTGAGTAAAGGGGGAAAAACCAATGAAAATCCAAATAAATATAACCTAAGGTCAAAAAAGAAAGAGGGAAAGACTGACACTTATGATCAGCCCACTAAAACAAAAAATTCTACTAAGGCCGTGGCAACTAGCAGCCGAGAAAAAGAGGCACAAAACCCCCAGGCATTGGTTAATATCCCTACCCTAGAAGTTAATGAGATTCTAAAATCTCCATCCTCTTTTAGCTTTGAGAGTGAGATTCAAAAAATTAATAGAAGTAATTTCTACAAGGAATGCCTCCCACGAGGTAATCATTAGTTGCAAGATACCAGATATAATAAATATGCAGAACAGAAATAAAATGCTTAGAAATGGGAGAATAACAGTAATATAACCAACATAATCTCCACAATATGATAGAAATGATATAAGAACAACAACATAAATAGAACTTTGATTTAGAAAGCAATGTTCACAGGTCTCTTCGAGTGGGAAACCTCCAGTCAAGCAACACTCTGTTACAATAATCTCCAAGCTAGGGTTTTCATACCCTCGACCCTTATTTATACTAAATATGTCTATCAAGAGAAGCATCTAGAGGAAGATCCTTCTAGAAGCGGAAGATTATATTAGGTCTTCTTACATTCGCCTTATTCTATTTTATTGAAAGGCCTTATTAATATTGACCTTTATTACATCCAAATATATTGATCTAATTATGTGTGGGTTAGGACCCTAACATGTCCACCAACTTAAAAAAAACCTTGTCCTCAAGGCTTGAGATGTGGAAACTGCTACAGAATGGTAGTTGGTTCCCAAGTGGCATATGTTGGAGCCATATCTTTCCACTGGACTAGCACTTCCTTGATGGTTCTTTAACGCAGGCGATGCTCACGTTGCTCCAAAACTACTTCTGGTTGTAGCCAAATGGATCCTTCTTTAACTAACTCTAGAAGGTTGGTTTGAATTTGGCACCTAGTTCCAATCACCTTCTTTAAGCATGAAACATGAAAAATAGGATGTAGCTTCAATTGACTGGGAAGAGCTAACTAATATGCGACTTGTCCCACATGCTTGAGAACTATATAAGGACCATAAAATTTGGGCACTAGCTTCTGACAATGCTCGGCCTTGAGGGAAGTTTGCTTGTATGGTTGCAGTCGCAGAAACACCTGATCCCCTTCTGCAAATTGACGTTCAGAGTGACCTTGATCTGCTTGTTGCTTCATGCAATTTTGTGCCATGACCAAATTCTCTTTAAGGGTAAGAATAATATCCTCTTGAACTGTAAGTGTTTGGTCAACCACCTGGACCTTCAAGGTACCCAGTAAGTATGAGAGAAATGAAGGTGGCTTCTATCCATATACCACTTCAAAAGGAGTCATGTGAGTAGTTGTATGGTAGGAAGTGTTGTACCACCATTCGGCTAGGAGTAACCATTGATCCCACTGATGTTATTTTTTAGAGGTAAAACACCTTAGATATGTTTCCAAACACTTGTTGACAACTTCTGTTTGACCATTAGTCTGGGGATGATAAGTTGTGCTGAGATACAATTGGGTGGCCTGTCGCCTAAACATTTCTTGCCAAAAATTGCTTGTGAAAGTTGGGTCACGATAAAAAACAATAGAGTGTGGCATGCCATGAAGCTTGAAGACATGGTCCATGAAAATTTGAGCCACCACGGATGTAGTAAATGGGTGTTGAAGAGTGCAGAAATGAGCATACTTGGAAAGGCGATCCACAACCACCATTATGACTGATTTATTCCCCGATTTGGGTAAGTCGATAATAAAGTCCATAGAGATATCCTTCCAAATAGTAGGTGGAATCGGAAGTGGTTGTAGTGTGCCCAGAGATTTGATTGTTTCTCCCTTGTTGTGTTGACACACCTCACATTTAGCGACAAAATTACGGATGTCCTGTTTCATACCATCCCAGAAAAAATAATGTTTGACCCTCTCATATGTTTTGGTGAACCCTGAGTGCCCCGCTATGGGTGTAGCATGAAGCTCAGAAAGTACCGTGGATTTAATCTTTGATTTTTTACTTAAATACAAACGACCTTTGTATTGAAGCTCATCTTGGAGCCAAGAGTACCCTGGGGGAGCCAGAGCATTGGTCTGCAATTGTTGGATTAGATGCGAACTTTTGGGATTGTTGTATTTAAATCTCCCTACGGACAGGTAGATCACCTCAAAGAGCTAGACTCTTAACTCTAAGACAGAAAGTGCTTAATGTGGACACTGAATTCCTTTCAAATCTATACAAACTAATGCATGGGGAGGAAGGAGAACAAAAGTACCTTTTTACCGATGTTTGTCCCTGCACGCTCCGAGTTGAGCTCCAATCACTTGCTCCTCGATGAGCTCTGTAGACAAAACAATAGTACAACCACTTCCTACTCTATTGATATTAGCTTGAAAATAGATCTATCTACCAATGATAAGTTCATGTAAGATCAGACACAAACTAGAAAGAAACAGGCCAAGCGTGTCATATTAATGAGAACAATGACAACAGTAACTTACAATCGTAGATGCGAATGTGACAGCTTTGTCAAGTCCCCTTTATCTAACCCTTGCTCCAAAGATCCATGATCTGGATGATAGCAGCTTCGTTGATAACTCTCCTCCAGTTCACTGTGTGTTTCCTATGAGATCATAGGTTTCATGCTAGCAATTCTTTCCCCTTTTCCACCATCATAGAGCCTGCTTATATAGGTTAATAGAGGCTTAACCTCTTGAGGTATCTTTAGGGTAGGTTGAGGAATTCCCTCCTTATATCAAGGATCTTCTGATTGAACCAATAATTCAAATGCAACTTCCTTCCAAACTTAAAACATCCTCCCCTTATTCTCCTCAACAAATCAACCACTGCCCAGATTAGACATCGCTCTCTCAAAAGGGGCATCAGGGCGTTATAACGCTCCCTAGTAGGCTCAAGGGGAGCGTCAGTGCTTCAAGTATGGGTAGCGCTCCTTCCGAGGGGTGATTTGGTGTTATAACGCTCCCTAAGACCTTATAGGGGAGTGCCAGTGCTCCCAAGGATGATGTAGGGGAGCGCTCTCCCTTAAAACCTTAGTTTAAGAGCTCCTTTCAGGTGGCAAGAGATTCTTGACTTCAGTTGACCATTCTCCTTCCTCCAAATCAAGTGTCTGAGGTATTCTAAGTGCCTCCTTGGTGTCATCATCATGGCAGTATGCTTTGTTTGATGTTCGCGACACTTGTGAATAACATGCGACACTTGCGACAGTTGCAAGGAACATGCGACACTTACGACAGTTGAAAGGAACATGCAACACTTATCAAATCGAGTAATATTGATGTGTAACAGATTTCCCCCCAAAGTATGAAGTTAGAAGATGAGAAATAATAATTGAAATGATTTGTAGAGTTTCAAGCAAGGGTATAGACTCGGAGAACCTGATGGAAGCTGCACACAAACACCCAACAAATATTATGACATGTTTCAAAACCCAAGGTAGGCATACCTATGCTTGGGTGATCAAGACTTGCAAGATATGGCCGCCATAAAATACACTGCGGATCCATAATTGTACTAATGAAAAGGTATAGCCACCGAGGATACAATGTGGATCTATACTCTGATGACCTAGACTGATCGTAGCCACGAAGAATACACAGTGGATCTACGAGATTACAAGACATAGCCACGACCAATACAAAGTGGATCTATATAACAGTGTATATATCATTTGTCCAAGAGAAACTCCTTCGCAACCTGGGCAAAGCACATATCAAAGTGATCACTCAACCCAGGGTCTTCTTACCGATTCCAATGTGGTATGAATCCAACCATGTGAATAGATGTCTTTATGTCGAACATGGTAGAAACCACTTGATTACCGGTCAATGGTGTAAACCGTTAACAAGCGCGAGGGAGATCACCATTAATGTCAATGATTCCCAAGGTACCCTAGTACATTCCAACGAATGTGAATGGATGAGCTGGAGTCGAACATCCGTGGAATCATCTGATTAGAGGTCAATGATGTAAACCTACTGTCAAATGTGAGGATGCCTGCTATTGAGGCATGTAGGTCCCAAAGTACTAACTGGTTTCTAAGCCTGATTCCTGGATAATTTGTTGAAGTCGACAGGAATAGACTCATTGAGGGAGGGCCTTGATGTATCCCCCATCAACGACACGAAACATACATAGAGATGTAATTGGCGTATCAAATGGACATGGACTGACATGGGTTTTGAGGCAAGATATTTGTGATGGCTGACTCTAGAGGCGAATACTTCCCTTGAACACCGAGGCACAAAAACAAAACATGACATGGACCAAAACTATGCAGTGTATGCTATGAATTGCTTCGGGTGACCCAAAGGAGTGAAAGAAACTCAAAGTATTGGATCAGTGCAGAGGTTCAGCGGATTACGATGCATGCAAATGACAAAGTGTCGTGTTCAAGGGTGACTCTAAGAATTACTTGGTAACGTTCTCAAGAGACTGCTTGGCTTTCTTCTTTCAAATTCCCCCCCCCATCCAGATAGATTAGTACCTCTTTTTGATTTAATGAGCTCGAGGAGGATAACACAAGCTCGATATAACTAACCTTTGGTAAGTTTCTCTTCTTTTGTTTAACGAACCAGGAGAAATAAGGGTTCGGTCCCGTATGGGCCTGTCGATGTTTGTTTAATGAGTCCAAAGACAAAAAACTCAAAGGTTTTTCATGATTATAGATTCTAGAAAAACACTTAAAATAGAACTCTCTCAGTTCCTTTTTCATACAGTAGTCTGACGAGACCGAAAAAGAGATAAACTATCTCTTGAAAGATGCCCTTTCAAACCTTTTAACGAGCGTGAAAGGAAGCAAGATCACTCGACAATCTTTTCATATTTAGAGAGTCTGAAAAGAGTTTAAAGATGACTCCAGGGGGGTTCCTTTTTCGTGTGTCCATGCGAGTCTGAAAAAGAGATAAAAGTCTACCCAGTGCGTTCTCATATTTTCGAGCTTGAGAACGAACCAATACTATGCTCATGAGTGCGACAAGGTAAATAATCGATCAGAACTGCCAGGAAACCTGCGATGTCAAAACTGCAATCCAAAGATTTAGTGAAGCCATTATATTGTTAGAGAAACCCACAAATAACTATATCTTATAAAAAATGGAAATTTATAAATAACAATACAATGAAAATTCCATTTACCATTTCATTTTGCATAAGGATTTGTAGCAGTGGAGATTCTCACTTTGGAGGTGGATCTTGTTTTGCTTGATACCGAATCTATGGTTGACCGTTTCTCTCTCCGTTTGGACCAGGTAGATCTTCATCTCCCCTTCTTTCAATCACATGGTTTAATATTCATTTTCATAGCCGCATTTAATTTAAAAAATGAAGCCCTAAGTTGCCCCAAAAAGATAAAATCGGCCTCCATTAAAAATGATTGGAGTAAGACATTCTTTGTGCAAAAACGTTTTAGAAGATGATATAAAATATGCCAATGCCTTAATACCTAAGTGGATGGGTTGTTTTTGTCAAAGAACCCATGAGAAATTCTCACATATACCCATGCAGCCATAATGGAAATCGTTTTCATTTAAAAACGTTTTAATGTTGTGTGATGGTTGTTAAATGGAAAAGAGAGGGCGTGATGATTAAAAAAAGAGGGTGTGGTCTTTTTAAACAATGCGGGAATTAGATTTCATGTTTTTAAATTGCTTTAAGAAATTGCCAAAAATTGTCGAAAATGTGAAATAATGAAATTCTTTGTTTTTTTTGTTTTGTAGGTGATTTCAGCGACCATGATCGAGTGGAAAGAACAAGAACATTAGATGGATGACTTGGCTTCCTTGCGGATTCCTCACACATGGGCTGCATTGAGAGCTTGTGTCTTACTGAAATTCTTCAAATTGCAAAAAATGAAGAAGGACATTTTATTGCTTGAGCACATGATTAGCTTATGAGACGTCACGGAGCAAGGGTTCCAGATCGGAAAACAACTTCTAACCATCAAGTTTGAAGATGTATATTTCTTGACTGGCCTCTCAAAAAGAGGGGTTCCTATATCTTTTTCCGGGCAGAGGGCACTTCCTGAGCAAGTGGGCGTGTATCTGGCACGTCATTGTGTCCCAGGAGAAAGACTAGTAGGGGGTAGAATCCCTATCAAGTATATCCGAGAGTTACCCCTCCGGTCCATTTTGTTTGCCATCACGAGCGTGACGGGAAGCACTAGTGCACATCTGGCGTCAAGATCGTAGGTGGCTTATGGCATACAATGTTTAGATCCAACATTGTTTAACTGGAGTGCAGGGTTCCTTCAGAATGTGAAGGAACAGGTTTCGCGGTGTAGGATGGGACAAAAACAGTTCGGATATGGATCTTTTCTGGTCTCATTTTTCTTAGAGCGTATCCCCCAGATGCAACCTCAGATAGCATTGGCAGTGCGACCAGTGGACGAACCACGGATGGAGAGGTGGACTAGTCTGTCTCCGAGGCGAGTAGCGGAGTTAGAGTTCTGTTTCACCAGCGATTTCTTCGCTTGGCTGAGACAACAATATCTATGGATAGAAGACTTCCCGTATGCTGAGGTGGATTTCCGTGGGAGCATGGATTTGATTCTACCCACGGGGGAAGATTGGGATGCGTCAGGTAAGAGACTGAGCAATACCTTGTCTAGTTTTTTGTTTTTTAAGTTTTTAATGTATGTATATTTTTTTGGGGTATGTAGAAGAGTTTTTACACGATGTATTGTTTTCAACATGCAGACAAGGGAGCAGTGCACCCTGCCGATATACCGATACCAGGACGTTGTGGGGGTGCTCCGATTGTAGTATATCCGGGAGTACTAGTGATAGGTCTCCGGGAGGTTGAAAGAAACCTCCAAGGCCTCACGATGGCATTCCTCCTCTACGGAGGGGAGAGGTGTCGTTACATCTACAGAGGTACGCTGCGGGAGTGCCAGAGAACGTCAATTCTCTACTGAGAGGTGTAGTGCTCGCAGTGATATGTTACTCTCAGCATAATGTAGTGCAGGGAGATTAGAGTCTCTCTGGTGATCTTATTTTGTATGCCTTGTCAGGCGATGTTGTATGGGTGTAAAGACCCAACATTTTTCTCTTCTAAATATTTTTTTTATGTAATCAAAACATTTTTATTCACGCTATGTATATATATATATATATATATATACAGTTCCAAGTTTTTACAGTGCCAAATGATTTGTACATGATGATGCCTTTAATGTGATTGGTTTTAATTTACATGTGATGTACAATTTTTCTTTCCTTAAATCTTATATATGGGCAAGATACCGATCCATGATATAATTGGCTAACGAATCTGAAACACTATTGAGTTCTCTTGGAATGTGTCTATATTCAATGTAATCAAACATTCGTTCAAGACGACGAACTTGTAGGTGGAGACGTAGCAGGATAGGATTACAGATAACGTAGATACAATTGAGTTGATAGACCATGAGTTGGGAGTCTAAGTAGACAATGATACGAGAGATACCTAGGGAGGAGGCTTGGGTTAAGAGTCCGATGACAGCATGATATTCTGCCATGTTATTGGTCGTTGGTCCTAAGAAAATACCTCTTGAACTCACCACCTCGTCAAATTGGTAAATGACCGATGTTGCCGAAGCAATTCTCCGGGTGCGTCGACTAGCGCCATATGTAAACCCGACAAAGATAGGAAAGAAAGACATCATCTGCGCATGAAAACACAAGGCACAGTATGCGTGGCAAAGGTAAAGACTCGAGCATGCAAAAGAAACAGACACACCAAACTAAAATACAATAATGTACAAAGTACACATGCTAGGTGATCTAGGCATAGTACTTTTTAAGGTAAAGCCCATTCTGGGGCTCTCCCAGGGAAATTCCATCATAATCGACTAACTCGTAGGCGCCTCTGTGTAGAACACCTTTCACAATGTAAGGACCATGCCACAGAGGTTCTAACTTACCTGTCCCCAATTTGTCATGAGCCTGGTTATAGACGAGGACTAAGTCTCCTTCTGCAAAAGTCTAAGGATGGATGGATTTGTCGTATTGATTTTTAATCTGTTTCTGATGTGCCTCATTAACGAGAGCGACATCTCGACATGTTTCCTCCAATTTGGATAGGTATAAGAAATGTTCCTCCTCTGCAGAAGTATGGGGTAGGAGTTCTATTTTAAGTTTCAAATATGGAATCTCACACTCGATTGGTAAAACGACTTCGATGCCATATACTAACTGGAAAGGAGTAAATCCAGTTGTGGTTTTCATGGAAGTGCGGTAAGCCCAGAGAGTGGAGAAAAGTTGTAGATGCCACGATGTCTTGTTTGCCCCTACCATGCGTTGAATCATGGTTTTTAGGACTTTGTTGATGGCCTCAACTTGTCCGTTAGCCTGAGGATAGTATGAGGATGAGTTTTCATGGAAAAAACCCAATTTGACATGCAATTCGCTCATCATCTGGTTCTTAAAGTGTGCACCATGATTAGTGACAATGGCATGTGGTACACCAAAATGAGTTATGATATGATTAAAGAGAAATAGAGCTATGGTACAACCATCATTCAGAAAGGTAGGCATAGCCTCAGCCCATTTTGTAAAGTAGTCGACGACGACGATTATATAACCGTGCCCCCTGGCTGAGGTAGGCTTACATTGCATGAAATCGATGCCCCACTTGGCGAAGGGGCCGATGGCGATAATGGGGTGCAGTGTAGTAGGGTGGGTGCGTGCCTTCTTGTTAAAGACATGGTAGGGTGGGCATTTTTTGACTGCCTCAATACAATCTTTGAAAATCGAGGGCCAAAAATAGCTGGCACGTAGGATTTTTTGGGCTCTGGCCATCTCGGAAAGGTGACCGCCATAGGCGCCAAGGTGAAAATCGTTCAAAATGTGTTCAGCCTCCTCATGAATTAGACATCATCGAAGGATAGTGTCAATACCACGATGATACAAGGTGTCCCCGATGATAATATAATGACGAGAATGGTGGCGAATACGTCGACGCTCTTCACGGGAGGTGTTAGGTTGAAAGCGTTGGGTTTGGAGGTAAAGGAGGATGTCTCCGTACCAAGGATCAGAGGTGCTGATGAGGAAAAGAGTTTCATCGGGGAGAGAATATATAGGTTCGATGTCTTGATTAGCACGAGGGAGAGCACAGATAAGCTCTGCAAACACTAGGGACTTTTTGGCTTTGGACTTTGTAAATTCAAGATCGAATTCCTGAAGGATGACGATCCATTTAGAGTATTTTCCCCCAAGAACTTGACGTGTGATGTGTCAGGACGTGGTACATGGGGTTTGAGTCCGAAATCACCATGGTGGTGTGTAGTAAGATGTAATGGTGGAATCTTTGGACAACAATGACGGCTGCCAGAGCCAGTTTCTCTACATGTGAATATCGGAGTTTGGGTCCAGATAGACTCTTGCTTAGGTAATAAATCACATGTTCTTCACCGTTGGGATCCTCCTGAACTAACACCATTGCAATAGTGGAAGTGGAGGCGGCTAAGTAAAGGATGCAGTCCTTTGTATACTCCGGAGGGTGCAACAAAGGTGCGTGGGTCAAGACGTGCTTGAGAGCATCAAATGACTGTTGAGCGATGTCATCCCTGTTTCAGGATTAATCTGTAAGTGCGGACATGAACCGATCTCCCTAGATCCACCTGGATCTAGAACAAAACAGGGCATAATACTACACTTCCCCTAGATCTAGCCTATTGAATGAACTAAGAGATAAGGATTATGGACATACCTTATGAACGCTTTCCTTAAGTCTCTGTTGTTCCAAGATTTGCTCCAATGCTCTTGCACCGTTCAGATCACAACAACACAAACCAATCAAAGTAAAGGTAGATTAATATATTCAATATCTAGTCTATACATATGATCAAGGAGTTATGTAATAAAGTGACATCATCTTTATGGGAAAGGGACATATTACTGTATTAAATTAATTGAAAGTGAAACTTACAACCTGAGCCTTGATGTCGTAGGTCTTCTTTCGATGGCTCCTAGTTCTGACACACACACTTGCTCATGCATGAAGAAAATCAACCACTTGTGATGACCTTGCTGTTGTCTCTATCTGCTGTAGCATCAATCCTTCATACAGGCTTTCAACAATTCTCCAATCAATCTCTTTCTAGCTTGCTTCTCTCTTCCTACTCCAAAGCACTAGCTTAGCTAATATGTTGGTGTAAAGAGCCCTAGAAAAGAGTTACTAGATCAATTTTAATATTACGCAATGTTTTTACAAGCTGTTGTTTACTCAAAGGTAACGGAAGTGAAACTCATGGTGTATGACTCTGACCAAAATAATGCAAGGACAGTGATGAAATATAATAGTTTTCATTCCATGAATCCTAGTTATGGGAGAGAGAGAACATTTTTCCAAATCAACGCAAATACTTCAATGCAATGCACAATTTTCCGTTCAGATGTCAATGAAAATAATCATTTGTCAATGATCAATCTCTAAGTGTCTTTTTCCAATACTTCAATAAGCTTTAAAATTTGATTTTACAATGTTTTCAAAATGACAAAAACAAAATCTTGAAAGAAAACTTATTGTTCACTTTCCAAGAATAACTCTGATTAATGAGAAAAGAAAATCAAATCATACTGAATCAAACAAAACAACCCAACCAATTCTTTCAATGAAAGTAAAAACAAAAACCAAACCAATGGGTCTTCCCAAAGAAAATGAAAAATGTTCTTTCGAACTACCGAGAAAATGAGAAAACACCAAGCACTTAACTCTCTACCAATCACTGGATCTCATCCAACCAGACACATCCAACCCCAGAAGTCAGAGAGAAAGAAAATGCCAAACAAAGCCAAGAAAAGAAAGTCAAGCTACCAAAGGCAAGAAAGACCTAGAAACCCTAAATCTGTTCCAGCAAGAAAACTACAACAAGAGATGTATAAGTCAATGATCCAGTAAGCCAAAAAGACACAATTCAACTATTCTGAGCAATTGAAAAAGTCAAAACTTAAATTCAAAATTTTTAAAAATCTTGCTCGCAGGCAAGCAGTGTTACACAGTGCGAGAAGATAGGATTATCGCAGGCCACCTTAAGGCAAGGTGTGAGGTGTTCTCACTGGACCCTATATGCAGGGTGCGAACTTGACTAGTTCTCGAAGGTTGTCAATGGACACAGTGCGAGAACTCCTGAAGATACTAAAATTTTTGAAAATACAAGCAAAATTCAAACTGGCTTATAGACCCAGAAGGTCTCTCGGGATATCCTGAGGACTCAGACACTGACAAAACAGGAGAAAAATTCAAATAGAGAAAATGGCCACAGAAAATTCAAAAAACCATGAAGACAAAGGGATACTCCCCAGTGGAGTCACCAATTTTGTTTCAAGATTAATCTGTAAGTGCGGACACAAACCGATCTCCCTAGATCCACCTGGATCTAGAACAAAACATGACAGAATAGGACGCTTTCCTTAAGTTTTAAATATTGAATTTACTAAGAGGTAAGAATCATGGACATACCTTATGAACGCTTTCCTTAGGTCTCTGTTGCTCCCGCTTCGCTCC
>ML777391.1:457684-494528 GCA_009831015.1 Picea engelmannii | reverse complement strand
TGTCTATGTGTAATTTTCATAAGTAATCCTTTAATTTATGTGTTGCAAACTGATCCTTTTGCTTTAAACACATAACATTCACTTGCAATAAGTTTTTCAAGTTTTTCAAGTCTTCTTCATTTTTAGATCAATCGTCAATACTAAGAATTTCCATAATAGATTCATCATAAGGGAAAATTTGGGAAATGTAATCGATTACAGACGATAGGTGATGCAGGAGCATCGCTCACTCAATCAAGCGAGCCAGCGCGAGGAGGCAAAGGAACAGCTGGACAGCGCCAGCATTCAAATTTTGGGAACATTGTAATATGGCTGCGCCAAACATTAATACGTTGATGTGATGAAGCGCACTTTGTATATGTAACGGATCTTGAGCGGATAAGCTCTCGTCCTTAAGTAGCTGAGGCATTTACTTAGATTTAATGCAAGTAGATAGAGATTTATTATATATTAGACAATTTAGCTTTCGAGAGGGAAAACGGAGTATAGACACCCTCCATTGTAACATTGTATAAAAAAAAAAAAAATTCAGCATTATCAATTAGAGAGCAAGAAGGGAGAGCAGAGCAGAGAGAGTTGTGAAGAACCCTCCATGTACAGTTGTTGAATTAATAGGAAGATCCCTAATTCAATTCCATGGATGTGTTTGAGCTCTGTGTGTTGTTGATATTGTGCTTGTGCATGTTTGCTTCTTTTTATGCTTATCTGTTATATGCTGCATACGTGATTGCGTATCAGGTTCGTAACCTGAGGGAATGAGTTTCAATTGTTTCTCTACTTAGGCCAGGAGATTCCTGCATCGAGTGCAGTTGAATACCTCCGCATAGAGTGCGTCGATGAGGCTAAGTAGTTGAACTTTTGTTCTCTTTTGTCCAGAGTTGTGTTAAGTTACTCGAGCCTTTGCAGGTGAGTGCAGGTTGGGCGTGGAGTCTCAGTAGCAAGTCTGAGAAGAGAAGGCCGAAGCTGGTGCAAGCAGGAGTGCATAGGACCTGGAGGAACTTCATCACTTGGAGAGTGGTCGAAGGCTGAAGGGTGCGCAGAGTGCGTGAAAGTTCCCTGAAGGAGTCATAGGGAAAAAGCTCAGGAGGGATAGTTCCTTTGGTTTTGCTGTGAAGTCGACCCTAGCAAAGGTCTCACAGAACAAAGGTGGTGAACGGAGAAACTCTTCAAGAGGAAGAGAATCGACGGCTTGACTCGTCGTGGAGAATCACTAAGGTTGCGACCCGACTTGTGGTTCAGATGTATCGGGAGTTAACGACGGAAGATTCTTGCTTCTTGTAGTACGAGGTCACGAGAACGCGAAAACACGACGTCCTGGAATGCCTTGCATGGGATGTGTCGAAATACGATGATGTGACAGGTGATCTCGGGATATCGGATCTCGGGAGCGGGAAGCCTCAAGTCTGATCTCAGGAGTGACGAGAGCGCGAGGTTGCGAGATTTTGAGTCTCGGCACCTCGACACTTCGGGTCTCGGAGGTTGAGAACTCGAAGGTATAGAGACGCTAGTCGCGAGTCGCGATAGCGCGAGGTCCCGACATACCGAGAGAAAGTCAACGTTGACCAGAAGCATCGGGTCTCGGGGATTGAGCATCTGGTTTCTGGTTGCGGAACTCGCGAAGTCGCGAGGTCCGATCTCCCGGTTTCTCAAGGGAGAACCGCGCGATAGTGTTCCTGTGGGTAAGGAATTTCCGAGGGGGATAAGGAGGGACTTGAACCCTTCGGGCCATGGATAGTGGAGGTCCTGGTGGGGCGACCGTGCCTGTGAGGGGCAGGTTGCGTCAATAGGGAATCCAACCATGAAGGCATCGAGTAGGCATCAGGTGCTAATAAATGTGGGTTGTCCGGAGAGGGAGAGGCATATTGAATAGCTACGTATGCGACCTTGGCTAGGCTAAGTGGCATAGTGTCACCGAGCACATTGAATTCCATAGGAATAGGTACAACCCAAGGATCAGATGATTCCAAAGATTGATAAGGCATAGTCGAGATCATATTGATGGTGGAAATATGATGTGTGGTGGGTGGAAGTGGTGTAGGGAAGGTACCCATAAGGCTAGAATCTTTCAATAAGCCAACACCAACGCTTTCATACGTAACTGGGTGGTCTCCCAAAAAGGGAATGTTGTTGGTGACAGGGATGCGAGCGTCGGGTGTACAGAAATCAAGTTGATCGATAGTGACAATTTTGCCTTGATGGGGGAATTGTACACATTGAAAAAACGATGAGGCGAAGATAGTCATATCATAGAACCAACTTCTTCCAAGTAGTAGGTTGTAATCGAGGGGGGCATCGACCACCTCGACATCAACAGTAACATTTTTTCCGCCCAACTGAACGACTAAGGATTGTAACAGTCCGTGAGGATGAAAACCTCGCCCATCGAAAGCACGTAACATCATAGGGGATTTGTTAAAGGAAGGTGATTTTAAGCCTTTCCAAAAATCTAAAGACATGACACAAGTAGAGGCTCCCTCATCCAAGATAGTTCGGTGGATTTGTTGATTGTGAACAACAACATCGATCTGAAAGGCTAGTTGGTGAGAGAGTCAGGGTTGATGATCATCTAGATTAAACGTGAGGTTATTTGATGACTCTGAATCGAAAGCGTTGATGGAGGCTAAGAGCATTCTATGTTGGCTGGGACAGTGTTGTAGAACTTCTAAAGCGGACATAGCACACGACGCTTGAGCCAAATCTTTAACAATGTTGTAGTTTTGGGCAGCCTGCGAACTAGGATTAAAAGTGGATTTCTGGATAGTGCTCTTAGGAGGGCGTAAAATGGAGTCAAATGACGGTTTCTCAATCTAAAGTGGCTCGGATGGAGGGCTAGAAGATGGAGGACTAACCGAAGATGGTAACGGGTCCGTCGAAGAACCGTTAGTAGTCTTCGGTTTATCAGGTTTAACTGGTGTGTCATATGTCACAGTGCGAGTGGTTAGATTAATCCCGTTAAACATGTAAATGTGGGCACTTGTCGAGGCCTCATCATGGGATTGGTTGGAACTTCCCTTTGGGGTGGGGGTTTGAGCAACCAAAGATTGCTACTGTGGGAAAGGCTGAGTAAGCACAATGGGTTGTGAATTTCCTTTAAATATATTGGCCACTTCATTGCGATGTGGACAGTCTCAGGTGTAGTGATCATCACCACAAATGAGACATGGAAATTTCAGTTTCCGTTGTGGTTGTTTCCCGGTAGTAGGGGTTTGCGGTTGATTTTTTGGTTGTTCGTTGTTGTTGTTTTTCTTTGGTTTATTTCTTGCTTTCTTCTTGCCCCCAGGTTTTTGTGAAGGGGTTGATTGAACCACATTCACCTCAGAGAACTGATTTTGATGAGGGGTAGAAGAGGGTGCAGTCGAACTGGGAGCAGGCGTCGGAGTGGACCGCTGGATTGTTCCAGTCGACTGGGAAGTAGATTGGGTCTTGACGGAGCCAATAACTCCATCCGCGTGCGAGGTAGATGATGGTTTGGATGGATCATTAGTGGCACGAATATCATTTGGTATCAACTCGTACAGAGTACCAGAATGTGAATAAACTAAGTCTAAGTATTGGGCTTGGGAAATAGCTTCCTCCTCGGTAACTACACCACCCATCGCAACATCACAAGCGATCTGGGGTAACAATTATTTAGTGAACCATTTCGCTAATAATTGGTCAGGAATGACTGCTTTGATTAGCCGTCTTCATCATCTCCATTCATGAATATGATCGGAGATATGTACGGAAGTTGTTTGACGAAGGGAGGTCAATAGTTTGGTACCCGTCTTGTATTGAATGGGTAGTTGGAAGTGTGTGAGGAAGGACATGGAAAGGGAGTTGAAATCGTGAAAAGAAGCACGTGGTAATTCAATATACCATTTTGCTACGGAACCCATAAGCATTCGTTGAAAAATATGCAAACGTATAGAATCGTCCATGAGGGAGTTGGATGAACACCACAAATGGAAAGTCATCACATGGTTGTTTGGGTCTTCTCCGGACTTTCCGTCGAATTTTGGGATATCAGAAGGAATTTTAGCTGGAATAGATGGCCAAACCAGAGAATGAAAAATAAGATCATTCGTTAACTGAGACAAGTCTGGAAGGTCTATGGTTGCTAGGAAAGGTAGTTGTCGGTTAACCTGTGGGTAATGCTGGTGTGGCATAGGGACACCAGTAGGGCCATACACTGGGTTATGCGGGTAATTGTAACTAGTGGGCCCTATTGTATAAGGTTGGTGTTGACCGGGGTACAAAGGATTTGAGGTGTTTTGAGAAACATGTGCGAGCGGAGGATAACCGGATGGGTTTTGAGGATTATAAGCTGGATTTGACATTTGTCCATAAGGAGGTTGTTGTGGAGCTTGAGGATTGTGTCCCCCTGAGAACTGTGGATTTCTTGGAAAAGGGATATTCCATGGATTGGGTGTGGTAGACACATTTTGTCCATATGGTTGATGGTAAGCTCTGGATTGGGGCTGCACCCCAGCATGAGGGTGCACTCCAAATGGAAGTTGTCCTCTGGTGGGAGGATTCCCCCCAACTTGAGGTGGAGTTCTCGAAATTTGAGAACCAAACATAAATGACTGACCGGTACCGTTGAATGGATTAAGACCACCGAGACCGATCCCTCCAAGTTGTTGTATAGGTATGGAAATTCTCGGTATAACTTGGGTAGTAGTGGCAGTGGAAGAATTCAGTGCTTTGTACCCAAAAGGGAGTGATGATGTAGGTCTTGGTGTTACTGGTGTGCCAATTGCAGCTTGGCTAACCACCGCATTACCGGCAGGGATAGTCGGAATGTGAGGGACCATTGTAGAATGGGCCTTCTGGAGAGGAAAAGTAGACCTTGGGCCAACGGACGATGTGTTCGGACCAACGGACGAAGTGGTCGTAAAAATGGTAGTACCGGTAAAATTATTTAAGGGTACCGTGTAGGTAATAGGCGCGTCGACACCTATTCCTTCTCCATAAAGATCCTGCACCATGCGCGGTGGGCTTCGAACAATGTCTGCGGTCCAAAAGGGGTCATCAGCTAAAGGGTTTGAATGAGACCCAGTCGGAATGCCAGAAGGATTGACGACAACAAATTCACCGACTGAATTCAGTTGGAGAACACGTCACTCATATCCCTCTGGAATGCGGAAATCTTTCGGAGACTCTGAAACAATTCGAAAATTCTCTAAAGGAGTGGGAACTTCTTCTTGGGAAGTTGTAGTGTATTGAACCTCGCTCTGTTGAGGAGATTCCTCCATAGAATGAGGGGTAAAGGGGTGTTCCCTTCCATATTTTCTGGAGGAAGTCCCTGTAGCCTCCACGAACGGCGTGGAGGGTCGATGTTGGTGAAAAAGAGTCGGCGAAAAAGATCTATGGCCAACTACCGAAAAGAGACAGCATACGCTAATAGAATCTAAGAATCACAACCAAGAAAACAGGACCTTCTCTCAATGACCGTACTAGTTGGTGATGAAATCCAATGTCGCGTGATCAAGTCAAGAAGGGGAGGGGATATGGTGGTATAGTTACAATGGCGACCTTCTTAACGGACTTATGCCTTGGTGCAAGCTTCCACGCAGTAATTGTGGATTTACCCTCCAAGGAGCCCGAGTGATTTTGACCAATGTATGCTCCAGGTATAGTGAGACTTCCCTTCACTGTCACCTTGTGTAAGACCCTAAATATTATGGCCACTAAGGTTACCAACTCGTAGTCAGCCCCTGGGCAGGAACAATCGACAATCCAGTCCGAACGTACGGGCAGGGTATCTAGCCCGAAATCAACTTGAAAGGATTCCACTCAGTAATTGTGGATTTACCTTAAAGTGATCCCCATAATACGATCTTACCACTACAATCAGTCAAACCACGGAGGGATAATCTTCTTAGCTCTCCCGAATGCGACCTCATGCGTAACCCCTGTGTGAGAGGGGGATCTCAGGCAGACTTATACAACAATTGGATTTGACTCTCCCTAACTCAAGATGCTAATGTTTGTTTTGGAAACTTTGGAGAGTTATGCTCACAGCCTAATCCAAAGTACTATTCCTAGTCTATTGTTGGTGGAGGGTCCTAGAAAAGAAAATGTTCTAAATAGTTTTTTAATTAGCGTTCATTTTGTAGCTGTTCTTTACTCAAAAGGGGTGCATGGAAGTGAAACGGATGGAATTATGATTCAGTCCCCAAAAAATGCATCAAAGATGATAAGAATTCATTTATTTTCGATGAACATCTATTTAAGGGAGAGAGAGAGTTCTTTTCACTAACAAGCACTAATAAGGAATGTCCTCAAACAAATCTTCTTCAATCAAATCCGATGTGGTGCTAAAACTTTTTGAAAATGCCTTCTAATATGCAAAATCAATCATGAAGATGTGTCCTTATTGTTTGTATGTGAATAATGATTAATTCTAAACAACACTTTTCTTGTCAATTATCCTTTTAGATCAAGGAAACTCAGATAAACACAAGTAGGTTTCGTACAAACAATACACCCTCTTGTTGCAATAAAAAACAAGAAGCAAAAGAAAAGTAAAAAACAAAGAAAAATCAAGAACTTCACACCAAAAGAGACGTCGAAGAACAATAACCTCAACTAAAACCAAATGAAGAGATTTGTAGGCTTCTGATGTTCTTCACCAGAGTTTCTTTCTCAGCCAAAAAGGAGAGAACAAAAATGCATTGGTTTCAAACTCCCAATCAGTAGAAAAACTCAACAACAATGAAGAAAACTACAAAATATAAACAACAAGGTGTTTTTTCTTTAAAAATAAAGATGTCAAAGTTGAATGGGAAGAAGCATTGACTCTCAGAGAGGATCAACAGGTGAAACACAGAGATTAGACCCTGAAAAGAGCAATTCTGGAAAGATTTTTGGCCAAAAGAGGGTTGGCACTCTGTTGTAAAGGGAAAGGAGCATTATAGCACTTTGTTGTAAAGGGAAAGCAATGTTATAGTGCTATGTTAACATAGGCACATGGGCGTCAGGTTAACAAAACTCCTAAAAGTGTCAAAAAATCCATAAATTGCAGTCTAGGTTGGCAATCAAGCTGAGTGTGATGGGGTAGGGAGTCAATCAGCTCATGAAATCAATTGAAAAGGGGTGAACCAGGTCTGAAAACAATCAAGGGGTAAGACAAGGTCAATGAGGAGAAATCAAGACAAAAAGGTTTCGATTTGAGGATTCCCCAATGGAGTCATCGGTTTCTGTTGTAGGAAAATCTCCCTGCGGACAGGTAGATCGCCTCAAAGAGCTAGACTCTTAACTCTAAGACAGAAAGTTCTTAACATGGAAACTGACTTCCTTTCAAATCTATACAAACTAATGCATGAGGAGGAAGGAGAACAAAAGTACCTTTTTACCGATGTTTGTCCCTGCACGCTCCGAGTTGAGGTCCAATCTCTTACTCCTCAATGAGCTCTGTAGAAAAAAAAAACAGTACAACCACTTCATACTCTCTTGATATTAGCTTGAAAATAGATCTATCTACCAACGATAAGTTCATGTAAGATCAGATGCAAACTAGAAAGAAATAGGCCAAACGTGTCATATTAATGAGAACAATGACAACAGTAACTTACAATCGTAGATGCGAATGCGATAGCTTTTTCAAGTCCCCTTTGTCTAACCCTTGCTCCAAAGATCCACGATCTGAATGATAGCAGCTTCGCTGATAACTCTCCTCCAGTTCACTATGTGTTTCCTATGAGATCATAGGTTTCATGCTAGCAATTCTTCCCCCTTTTCCACCATCATAGAGCCTGCTTATATAGGTTAAGAGAGGCTTAACCTCTTGAGGTATCTTTAGGGTAGGTTGAGGAATTCCCTCCTTAGATAAAGGATCTTATGATTGAACCAAGAATTCGAATGCAACTACCTTCCAAACTTGAAAGATCCTCCGCTTATTCTCCTCAACAAATCAACCACTGCCCAGATTAGACAACGCTCTCTCAAAAGGGGCATCAGGGTGCTATAACGCTCCCTAGTAGGCTCAAGGGGAGCGCCAACGATTCAAGGATGGGTAGTGCTCCTTCCGAGGGGTGATTTGGTGTTATAACGCTCCCTAAGACCTTATAGGGGAGTGCCAGTGCTCCCAAGGCTGATGTATGGGAGCGCTCTCCCTTAAAACCCTAGTTTAAGAGCTCCTTTCAAGTGGCAAGAGATTCTTGACTTCAATTGATCATTCTCCTTCCTCCAAATCAAGTGTCTGAGGTATTCTAAGTGCCTCCTTGGTGTCGTCATCATGGTAGTATTCTTTGTTCGATGTTCGCGACACTTGTGAAAAACATGCGACAGTTGCGAGGAACATGTGACAGTTACGACAGTTGAGAGGAACATGCGACACTTATCAAATCGAGTAATATTGATGTGTAACAGGGATATTGAAGCCATTACTGGCACACATCTTGGATCCAATAGGGTACAATGAAGGAAAGAGAAAAAAGGGATCCTTCTTCATATTTTCGGGACAGTGCATCCACGACTACATTGTCTTTTCCCTTCTTGTAAATGATCTCATAATCATATCCAAAGATCTTAGTCACCCATTTTTGTTGCTTCGAGGAGGAAATGCGTTGTTCCAAAAAGTACTTGAGGCTTTGATGGTCAGTATTAATTTGGAAGCATTGCCCCAAGAGATAAGGATGCCACAGATCAATGGCATGCAGAATAGCCAACATTTCCTTTTCATAAATGGGTTTTCCTAGATTCCTTTCAGACAGTTTCTTGTTGGTGAAGGCCAAAGTTCGACCTTCTTGCATAAGGACAACATCGATTCCTTTCCCTGAGGCATCACATTCCAACAAAAAGGTCTTTTTGAAATCAGGAAGGGCCAGAACCGGAGTGGTGCACATGGTTGTCTTCAAGGTTTGAAAAGCTTGATCAACGGTTGGAGTCTAAGTGAAAGAGTTCTTTTTGAGGAGAACATTGAGAGGTGATGCAATCTTTCCATATTTCTTAACAAACTTGCGATAAAACCCTGTTAAGCCTAGAAATTCACGCAAGATTTTGAGAGTCTTTGGGTGCGGCCAGTCTTTCATAGCTTCAATAGTTTTCGGATCCACCCTGACGCCATCCTTGCCAACCAGATGACCCAAGTATTCTACTTTTGAGGCACCAAAAGCACATTTAGACTGTTTCAGGAAACGTTGGTGCTAAGAAAGTAGATGGAGAACTTGATCCACATGAGTAATATGGTCTATCTAGGTTTTACTATAGATGAGGATATCATCAAAGAAAACTAAGACAAAATGATGAAGAAAGGGACGAAAGACATGATTCATGAGGCTTTGGAAGGTGGAGGGGGAATTACACAAGCCAAAGGGCATGAAAAAAAAATCATAGTGGCCCTCATGAGTGCGAAAGGTCATCTTGGGAATGTTTTCCTCTTTCATACGTATCTGGTGATAGCCCGAAGCAAAGATCAAGTTTAGTAAAGAATTGGGCGCCACTCAATTCATCCAGGAGGTCATCAATGACAGGAATGGGAAATTTATCTTTAATGGTCAGTTTGTTGAGGGCATGGAAGTCAGGACACATTCTCCAAGAACCTTCTTTCTTCAGGACCATGACTACAGGATATGAGTAAGGGCTTGTACTAGGGTGGATAATGCCTGCATTAAGGAGTTCCTCGACCATTTTCTCAATTTCATTTTTTTGTGAAAAGAGGTGGCGATATGGACGGATATTGGGAGGAAGGCTTCCGGGTACAAGGGGAATGGAATGATCATGAACACTGCGGGAAGGAGGGAGTCCTTGGGGAGTGGAAAATACCATTTGATGTTTAGAAAGGAGGGCTTGGAGGTCCTACGGTACTGGGTGTGTCTCTGTTGCTTGTATGGCATGGAGTTAGGCAATGACACCAGAATGACCTTTTTTGAGTAGCTTTTCCATGCGATGGGAACTAATTACCTTAGGTGAACTAGAAATGATTCCTTGGAATTTATATTGGTGGCCTACTTGGTTGAATTGCATGGTTAATGCCTTAAAATCCATGAGAATGGGACCCAAAGTTCTTATCCAGTCTGCACCCAACACAACGTCACAACCACCCATGTCGATAGAAAACATATGGGATTTTAGGTGGTAGTCACCGATTTGGAGACACACATTTTCACAGCGCCCTCCACATTTCATGGAACTACCATTGGTAATCATGATTTGGAAATTGTTGACAACATGGATGTAGCAATGAGTTTCTTGGGCAATGCAGCGATGAATAAAATTATGGGTGATTCCACTATCAACCATAATGATGACCTTATGATGCTTGATGTAACCGATTAACTTGAGGGTTTGGGGAGCGGAGAAGTCAGTGAGAGAATTGAGGGAAATGGTGGGTTCTACTTTAAGAGGGTCTGAGGGAGGGGTTATGTAAGTGATTTCAGGTGACTCAAACACAAGGGGAGTTTCAACATCCTCTTCCAAAATATCCTTAGAGATGGCCATAAAAATATTTTGTTCCTTACACTTGTGGCTCGGGAAATATTTGTCATCAAAATTATAGCAAAGGCCTTTGAGTTGGCATTCAACCATTTCAGCCCTGGTCAATTTTTGGATCTTTAATGGGGCAAAGGGTGTAGTGGGAGTGATGGGTTTAGGGCGAGGGATAAAGGAGGGTTTTTGGTTTTGAGAGGATACAACCTATTGTGCGTATTTATCTCTTTTATTAGCCTCCACCCAACTCGAGGGTCGAGCCATGAGGACATGGGCCCAAATATCCTCCTTGAGGCCACTGATAAAATACTCTCAAAAGAAAGCATCAGTCATGTCGTCTGTTCGAAAAGCCAGGCGCTCAAAGGAAGCTATGAAGTCTTCTACTGTTCCTGATTGTTTCAACTTTTTCAAACGGCCCAAATGGTTGGTGTCCATGTCAAAGCGTTCATAAAACTCAGTCACAAATTGGGTCCAAGCAATATACCCTTGACGGAAAGTTTTTCTCCATTGCCACCATTGCCAATGTTCTTGATATAGATGGAGAACACCATACCGGAGTTTGGCCAAGTCATCGATGATGTCGTATAAAAAGAAATAATGTTCCATTTGGGTTACCCAACCAGTGGGGTTCGAGCCATCAAATTTGGTCACATCCACCCGCGGAAGGCGTAGGTCACGTTGAAAGTGATGGGGCTGAAAGGTATGGGAATGGGAGGAATGTTCGCCTTCAGTCTTTGGAGGTGATTCAGAGAAAGGGTCATCTGTAGGGATCTTCAGTTTGGTGGAGAGTGATGCAAAGATAGATTCAAGTTGGGTGGTCAGTTCTTGTTTTCCTTCCTCCATTGAGGACTGCATGGTTGTATTTATGGTTGTATTGATGGATGAATCTATGGAGGAAACAGTGGCACTGAGTTGTTTCACTTCTTTTTGGGTCTCGAGGAAACCAAATTCCAAGTTTTTGAAGAGAGTTTCCATATCTTGGCTATGGGTATGGGCCATGAGGATGGGTGAACTGAAAAGGGGCGAGCGGGGTCAAAATTTTTGTCAAAAAATGATATGGATGAATGTGATAAGGGCAGAGAGATGAATCCAATGGAATAGGTCTCAAATAATGGTGAAAAATTACTGCAGAATACTACAGTGATGAAATCCCCAAATGCTTAACCAGAAAGAAATGTGTATTTACTTGGCAACCCGAACACAGTTGTGCGACAACAGATTTGGTTTGTTTTAATTTGTTTATGTTTCTATACCCTAAGGGTTAGGTATTCAAGGGTTCTACAAACAAGGATTTGCCCTGTGCTATAGCTCTCTGACATACGTGCGGGGTCCAACAGTAGTACTCGTCCCAATATCTCAGGGCACTAACTAAGGAGGATAGACCGTACCCTTAGCCATACTACCCGACTACCTAGGTACTAGAGAGTATCTTACCAAGTGTTGTTCTCGGTGACACTATAGCAGTCCGGTGGCTGATAGGTTTATCTAAAGAGGGATTTAGGAAATCTAGGTCGATCTGTACATAGGTGTTGTCTGATGCGCTACCACTCGAAGGGGTGCCAACAAGGGTTACAAGGGTGGCCAACAGATGTGCGCTTAAGAACCACTTGTATTTCCTGTGTGTATGAATCCCTCAACCGCGGCTTTATGCACGTAACGAAAGATCTCTGTGGCTTAAAGACGTCGGAATACATCTCTACCTTGAAAAAAAAATCCCACAATTTCTGCCAAGGAAAGTGATTTGATACCACTTGCAAGATACCAGATATAATAAATATGTAGAATAGAAATAAAATGCTTAGAAATGGCAGAATAACAGTAATATAACCAGCATAATCTCCAAAATAACATAGAAATGATATAAGAACAACAACAAAAATAACACTTTGATTCAGAAAGCAATGTTCACAGGCCTCTTCGAGGGGGAAACCTCCAATCGAGCAACACTCTGTTACAATAATCTCCAAGCTAGGGTTTTCATACCCTCGATCCTTATTTATACTAAATATGTCTATCAAGAGAAGCATCTAGAGGAAGATCCTTCTAGAAGCAGAAGCTTCTATTAGGTCTTCTTACATCCGCCTTACATTATTTTATTGAAAGGCCTTATTAATATTTACCTTTATTACATCCGAATATATTGATCTACCTATGTGCGGGTTAGGACCCAAACATTAGTTTTCTTGAGGATATCATGTCAAGATTTGGTTGTCCAAGAAATATTGTTACTGACAATGTTGCCTCCTTCAAAGTTGAACCATTGATCAAGTTCTGTGAACAATATGGGATTACGTTAGTCCATTCTACTACTTACTAACCCCAAGGAAATGGTTTTGCATAGTCCTCTAACAAGAGCCTCATAAATATCATCAAGAAATTGTTAGAAGACAACAAGAAAGAACGAGACTCAAAGCTGAAATTCGCCTTATGGGATGATAGAGTTACAATAAAGAGGTCACTTGGTGTTTCCCCTTTTCAACTTGTATATGGAGTGGAGGCTATTTTTCCTACTCAACTTGCCTTGCCTGTGGAAAAATTCCTCTAGGAATACCAAGGAGCTGAACCTGATGATATGGTCAAGAGGATACAACAACTGGTAGAAGTACAACAGAATAGGGAGAAACTACTTGACAAAGCACATGACCATCAACAGAAGATCAAGAAAGCCTTTGACAAGAAGGTAAGCAAAGAATATTTCCAGCTGGGAGATCTGGTGCTCAAGTGGGATGCACCAAATCAAGACAAAGGAAAACATGGTAAATTCAAAGCCTTGTGGATTGTTCATTTCAATATTTCTGAGTTATTTTCAAATAACACTTATAAATTGAAGAACTTGGAGGATTCTGAAGTTTTTGGTGGCCCTGTCAATGGGTACTTTCTGAAGAAATATTTTTCTTAAGCCATGATTGGCTTTCCATTCATTGTAAATATCATTTTTTCTTTTTATTTATGTTTGAATAAATGACTCCATATCCCTAGGATAAGACATTGAAGCTTCTTGTTCTTGGCATATCATAGGGAGCATGCCATCCTCTGTGGAGCCAATGTTATCACATGAAGTTGTCATGGGTCAATTTTCTCCTTAGGTTGTAAATTTTTACCCATTAGTATTTAAGTTTGTTTTAATTTTCCCTTTATGATTTTCTTAGGTTAGTCTAAAAAAATAAAGGCTTAGGATTAGGTTCACTTTTTGACCCACACCTATGGTTTATACCCTAGGTTCATTTTGTGGTTTATTTCCTTGACTCATCACTTGAATTGACAGCTAGCACTATCTACCCCATGAATCTACAAACCTGACAAGTCACTCCATCCATTCATTCGCTTGATCCTTTACACTCTCTCCCTTTTCCTGTTGAGGAGTCAAATCAAACCTTGTAAAGGGAGTTTCCAACTCACTAGGGGTTTTCATGAGGGAAGATTTAACATGATATACCAATATCACATTAGAATATTGCTACATTTCACTAGTAATGATTTAATGAATATCGCTTTTTATCTATTAATAAGTATGGGAAAGATGGCTGAGAGGGTCCAAGCCAAATCCAACGATTTGGACACTAGTGTGTTCCCCTCTAGGTTGATCAGGATGCTAGTTATGGAAGAGTTGAAGAAAATAAACATTTCTTGGGAATAGTTCATTGTCTCTGCCAATTTGCAGCTAGATATAGCCTCTACCCCTCAATTTAGGATGTAGATCCATTTTCCATCTAATATTGTTTCCCAAGAAAAAACAAGTAAGAAAAGAAAAATAAAACCTACTACCCAAGACTAGGAAACCCCTAAGGAAGATGAAGGACCTCATGGACATGTATAATGAAACCATGGATCAGGCAAGGTTTACAACAAGAATATTCTTGCCTCTCCATAGGAAATAGAAACATTAAGTCCCAAAACATAAATATCAAAGAATAATTGCATCCCTTCAAGAATGATCTAGCCCAGAGGAACTTAAATGTTCTAGTACAAGCTACTATAGAAAGAAATGAACCTGCAGTAGAGAGGAGTTCCCCTGTAAAAGAAAGATATGTTGCTATGACAGAGGGAAGTTCTCCTACAAAAACTAGGAGTGATAGATTGAGAAAGTAAATGGAGAGTATGACATATCCGTTTTTTAGGGTGATTACTTTTTGCAAGATTGAAGAGTTCAAGGAAGTATGATATTTTCACCTATACAGGCATCTACAGGATCCTAGTCCATCAACTAATACTTTTTGTGTTTTTGAAGAGTTGTTGCATCACACAGAAAAACACAGAGATTTCATAGCACCTGATGCTACATAATCATCTACACAGATTGTTTTGTAGTTGCGCTACCCAAGGTGCTACATAATCACCTAGCCAAACACAGAAAGGGCGCTATGGAATCTACAAAGCATTTTTACAAAGGGTGCTATAGAATCTATAGAGCATTTTTACAAAGGGAACTACAGAATCTGGAGAGAAATTTTACAAAGGGAACTACAAAATCGACTATCGAATGCGCTACAAAATGGCACTATGAACTGACCATTACAGTCAGAGGTTTTGAATTAATTACTTCCTCTTGAATTTGATGTTTTGGAGGGAACCAAAGATACACAGGTGGCAACTAGATATCAGTATATGAGCTTGGAGGACACATGGCACTAGAGAAGATGTGCCCAAGTAACAAGAGATGTCATTCATTTTTTGTTAGAGTGGTTGCCAACGGGCTCCTTGATTTTAGCAGTTTGTTAGATCTGTTGGTACATATGTTAGACTTGTAGATTTTTGTGGAGAATCCAAGGATAGGAAGGCCAACTCGCACCTCTAGTCATTTTATACTGTTTTGATTATAAATACATCAAATGAATGATATGTTGAGGTTTGAATGGTTGAGAAGAGCTCCCTTTTTGTAATATTTTGACTAAACAGAGTTGTTTTGTGGTTATGTATGCGACTTGAGACATTTTCATTAATAGAAGTCAGTTTCCTTTCATCATCTTATTTATTATTATTTTGAAATTCTCATGATTGGATGATCCATATGAGATGTTGTGGTTGTGTTATAATGGATGTTTGATTATAATGTTGCTATGAATGTTTTTCAGTATTTTAAACTTTAAGTTCAAGAAGTTCTTGTGACTGAGTTTTTCTTCACCTAGTTGCTTGAAGGCCTGATGTTTATATCATACCTATCCACCTTCCTCACTAAGTCTTCCTTATATTCACCTTTACCCTTAAACCGCTAACTGAAGTTAATCAAAATCTCATATTATTATGCATGCTAGCCCAGATTTATGTGTTAAAACATTATTGTGCCGAGTTTTGTCCATTTGACCTTTAATCATTGACTTACATTTACAAACCTTTTTTATGGGTACTGGGCTTATCCTCTTTCAATATGAGGGTGATTCTCAATGCTAACATTCTTGGCACCGTTTCTAGGGAATGAATTGAAAACATTTCCCTGGGATTGAATGAAAAAGAAATATCGATTCTGAAGGTGCATTAGAAATCAATACATTAAAGATTGCAACTTGCACCTGACGACTCCATTGATTCAGTTGTGGTTCCCAAAGGCAGACACATGAGGTCTACTCCACATCTACCTCTTGAAACACCTGAATCTGACCTATATAAGATTATCAAGAAAGGAAAGGCTTCTCAAGAAGGCTTTTCAGCTGCTGTACTAGGTACTTTTGGTCATTTACATGATTCTACTTTTAAAACTCCAGTAGCTATATCCAATTCTCCTTTTCTACCCTGTACTGAAGTTTCTAGAAATTTGGATTTTGAAAATTTTCCTTTTGAATACTCTTATTTTAGCCCCAAATTGAAAGAATAAAGTTTTGAAATCCTTTCTTATTTTGATGTTGTAAGTTGGTTTAGACTTGAGAGTATTGAATATTTTCCTACTTTGGGCCTTCCTACTCCTCCTCCTATCAAAGTTGTTGTGACTAAAGAGGAGGAAAATTATTTTCCCTTGGACCCTATACCATATTACTCCAAGACTCAACCTCTTCCTATGAAAAATAAAACCTCTCCATCCAAGCTTCCTCTTTCTCCAAAAGTCCAAGATGCAATTGTACTTGTCAAAACTCCATCTTCCCCTTGTTCTCCTACAGTTCACAACCCAATGGAAAGTGCTAATCTTCCTATAAATAGGATGTATGCCATAGTGCCTGCTAGGTATGCCCCCCTTATTTTACCTCATCCTATGAATTCTCTCCCAGTTGAAGACTACCTTAAGTACATGCCCAAGTTCATAGGGGAGGAAGACATAACTGCAAAAGAACACCTTGCAACTTTTGATAGTTATGCAGATAATCTTAACATTGAGAATGAATATGTATGGATGAGGGTATTTGTACAGAGCCTTGATGGTGAGGCTAGAAAATGGTTTAGGGGTTTGAATCATGGATCAATTGCTGGGAATGAAGCTTTGGATGATGCTTTCTTGAGGCATTGGGGGGATAAAAAGGATTTCCTTTATTATATTACAGAATTTGGGTCACTTAAGAGGAAAGAGGGGGAATCTGTTTCAGATTTCTCAAAAATATTTAATAAAATGTACAACAATATCCCCATTGAAATAAATCCTACAGAAACCTTTTCGAATATTACCTATGCTAGTGCTTTTGACCCTGATGTTTTCCTCTTTTTGAGAGAAAGAAGATCTGCCTCTCTATCTCATATGCAAGATGCGGATTTGGAAGTAGAATCTAACATATTGACAGCTGACAAAATTAGGGGAAAATATGATATAGACAGAAGGAAAGGTAGGGATGAAGATTCAACCTCAGAATCCCCTATTTTCCACTCTCAAGTTGATGAACTTACAAAATTAGTAAAATCACTTTCTGCTGAAATGGAGAAGTTGAAACTTGAAGGAAAACAAAACCATAGGAACACACAAAATTATGATAATAGAGGTAATTTCAGAAGATCAAATAATGCCCCTCAGGTCCTCCAAAGAGATAAAAGAAATAGGGATAGGGATGACCAAAAATTCCAAGCCCCTCTCCAAAGTAACCTTCTTGCTGATGAAGAAGGGGAGGATGAAGAAACTGATCCTGAAATCCATTGTATTGGTGACACCTCTTCATCTCCTCATTTAACCCAATCTACATATGAAGATTCTCTCATGGATATCCAATTAAATGACTTGAGTAATGGGGGAAAAACCAATGAAAATACAAATAAATACAACCTAAGGTAAAAAAAAGAGAGGGAAAGACTGACACTTCTGATCAGCCCACTAAAACCAAAAATTATGCTAAGGTTGTGGCAACTAGCAGCAAATAAAAAGAGGCACAAAACCCCCAGGCATTGGTTAAGAGCCCTGCCCGAGAAGTTAAGGAGATTCTAAAATTTCCATCCTCTTTTAGCTTTGAGAGTGAGATTCAAAATATTAAAATCCCTGTACCTTTTTTGGAGCTGAATAAGAATGAGGAATTCAAAAGCTATCTTTCCAAAATGATGTAGCTTGAGCCTTCCTCTAATTCCACAGATTCATTCAACCTTCAAGATGAAAAACCAACAGTCATCTTGGGACCTTTGGTAGAGGATAGGGATGACTCTTTCCCCCCTTTCTACACATCATTAAACATTCATGATAAAGTGATGCACAACTACTTGATGGACTCAGGGGCATCTCAGAACCTCTTTCCTAAAAATGTCATGGATGAGATTGGGTTGGAAATTACAAAAACCTACCATGACCTATACTCATTTGATTCCAAGAAGGTGAAGTGTCTTGGGGTTATTAAAGACCTGGTTGTTACCCTGTTCCAATTGCCAATGAAAAATTTGGTCATGGATATTGTAGTGGCTGATGTCCCCCCTAAGTTTGGGATTCTCTTGTCAAGATATTGGATCAAAAGACTAGGGGGGAATTTGCAAATGGACCTTTCATATGGTACGATTCTTTTTTTTGGGGGAGAACATAGAAGGATTTATAGGGAGGCACAACTAGCCTACATCATCAATGATGAAGCAAATCCTACCAACCACCCTATTTTTGCAGTTGATACTGATTTAGGATCCAGTATATTACAACGCATTGATGCTCCTCAACCACCTATTGAAATCATAAAACATCCCATTACCTCTTGTGAAGATCCTCCTCCTAATACCTCTGTTTGGAAGATGTTTTTTTATGGGGCCTCTTCTAAGGAAGGTGTTGGTGTTGGGGTAGTGTTTATTTCCCCTACCCAAGAGATCATATCTTTGTCTTACAAGATTTAATTTGAAACTACAAACAATGTGACAAAATATGAGGCTCTTTTTTTGGGTTTGAGGGCTGCTAAAGACATGAGGATTGAAGAGCTAACCGTGTTTGGAGATGCTGAATTAATTGTTCATCAAGTCAAAAATTTGTATCAAGCTAAACACCCCATGTAAATGACTTACATAAATGAAGTTTGGGATCTTGTTGATAGTTTCTTATTATCTTTTAATATCTCATTTGTTCCAATAGAGGAGAACACTATGGAATATTCCTTGGTTGTTTCAACAAGTAATTTCATAGTTCCTTTCCCCCCTAAACTCACATATGATGTGGAAATGAAGTATAGACCCTCTATACCTGACAATGTCAAACATTGGAAGGTTTTTGAGGATGATCTTGAGATACAAATATTTCTTAAGACTGTGGATGAGTTTTTTGCCTTACATATTGATCAAGATCATGATACTAAAAAATCCCCTCATGCTGATATTTTTCTGAATAAAATTGTTGACCATCATATTGTTCAGTTATCTAGTAACCATATTCCAAAAGAACTAGTCCCCTTGGAGAGATTTTTTGACATAAATAATGTTGTTGTAAATGTTAAAGGTTCAATTGAAAATGTTGATGTGACTGAATGCAATTTAGGTAGAGAGGAGGATTCAAAGTATGTTAAATTGTCTAGCAACTTGTCAAAGAAACAAAGGGATGAGTATGTTAGGATTTTAAAGGAGTTTGCTGATATGTTTGCCTGGAAATATGAAGATTTAAGAACATATGACACAAACATAATTGAACATAAGATCCCTTTGAAAGAGGAGACAAATCCTTTTAGGAAGAAACTTTGACAGATAAATCCCATGTTGTTTCCTATTATGGAAAAAGAAGTGAAGAAGTTGTTGGATGCCAAAATCATCATTCCTTTGAGATACTCTAAGTGGGTGGCTAACTTGGTCCCTGTGAGGAAGAAAAATGGGGAAATTAAACTATGTGTTGATTTCATTAATTTGAATAGAAGCTCTAAGAAAGATAACTACCCCTTGCCAAAGATGGAGCAAATTTTGTAGAGAGTCACTGGTTCATCTACGATTTCTATGATTGATGGATTTCCTGGCTACAATCAAATCTCTATTTTTACTGAAGATAGAGAAAATACAACCTTCACTTCTCCTTGGGGCACATTCATGTATGTTAAAATTCCCTTTGGATTGATGAATGAAAGAGTGACCTTTCAGTGACTAATGGACATTTCCTTCATTGGGGAGAAAGACAAGTTTGTAGTCATCTAGCTAGATGGCATTACAATGTTCTCAAAATCTGATAAAGAGCATTATCATCATTTGAAAAAGGTATTCCTGAAGTGCATAATGTTTGGTCTCTCTCTCAATCCTAATAAGTATTTGTTTTCTATGAAGGAAGGTCAGTTATTGGGGCACATTGTATCAACATAAGGGGTAAGAATTGATCCAAGCATAGTAGAGGCCATCCAAACCTTATCTCTTCCTAGATCCAAGAAATAATTTCAGTCTTTCTTGGGGAAAAACCATTTTCTAAGAAGGTTCATCTATAACTTTGTTGAATTATTGAAGTACATTACAACCATGATTAGGAAAGGAAATGAGGTGAAATGGAATACTGAGGATCAATAATATTTTGATCAAATAAAAAATACCTTGACTGAAGCATCTGTGCTCATCAACCAAGACTATTCCAAGGATTTTCTGATATTTTCCTTTGCCTCATTTGACACATTGGTTGTTGTTTTTTTGCCGAAAAATACAAAAGGGTTAGAGGCGTCTATTTCCTTTTTCAGTAGAGCATTGAGGCATGCATAAATGAGATATGATATCATGGAAAAGCAGGCTTATTCTTTGGTCAAAGCCCTCAATGATTTAAGAGTATATGTTATGCATTCAAGGATTTTTTCCTATGTCCCCTTAGCCTTAGTGAAAGAGATAGTTATCCATCCTGACATAGATGGGAAGATGAGAAAATGGATTGCTAAAATTCTATAATTTGACCTTGAAATGAAGCCCACTAAACTAGTGGAAGGACAAGATTTAGCTAGGTTGTTGGACGAATCAGATTGCAAAGTTTTAGGGGTTAATTTCATGAACATAAACTCAGAAACTAAGAAAGCTGAGTTTGCTGATAAAAGCTCTCATGTCAGCCCAAATTTGGTAGAATGCACTTGGTATAAAGACATCATATATTTTCTGCAGAAGTTGTAGCCTCCTCATGGTTTGGAAAAGAACAAGGTGAGAGCTTTGAAACTTAAATCAATAAGATATTGTCTCATTGATCATGTCTTATATTGGAAATATCCTACATGAGTTCTTTTGAGATGTCTAGATCCACAAGAGGCCCAAAACACCATGATTGACTTTCATGATAGCTTATGTGGGGGCCATCATTTTTGGAGAACCACAACTTGTAAGATCCTCAAAGCTGGGTATTTATGGACTAGAATTTTTACTGATGTTTGTGCAAAGATTAGAGCTTGTGTCAAATGCCAAAAGTTTTCTAGAAAGAAACAACTCAAATCTTTGCCATTGAAGCCTGTGGTAGTTTCTGGACCATTTCAATAGTGGGGTCTTGACTTCATTGGGGAAATCCAACCAACTTCGAGTGGTTAACATAGGTGGATTATGATTGCCATTGATTATTTCACCAAGTGGATAGAATCCATTCCTACAATGAATTCCTCCTACAAGGTAATCATTAGTTTTCTTGAGGATATCATGTCAATATTTAGTTGTCCAAGCAAGATTGTTACTGACAATGTTTCCTCCTTCAAAGTTGAACCATTGATAAAGTTATATGAACAGTATGAGATTACATTAGTCCATTCTACTCCTTAATAACCCCAAGGAAATGGTTTGGCAGAGTCCTCTAACAAGAGCCTTACAAAGATCATCAAGAAATTGTTAGAAGACAACAAGAAAGCATGGGACTCAAAGCTGAAATTTTCCTTATGGGCTGATAGAGTTACAACAAAGAGGTCACTTGGTGTTTCCCCTTTTCATCTTGTATATGGAGTGGAGGCTATCTTTCCTACTCAGTTTGCCTTGCCTATGGAAAAATTCCACCAGGACTACCAAGGATAACCTGATGATATGGCCAGGAGGATACAAAAGTTGGTAGAAGTACAACAAACTAGGGAGAAACTACTTGACAAAGCACAAGACCATTAGTAGAAGATCAAGCAATCGTTTGAAAATAAGGTAAGCAAAGAATATTTCTAGTGCTCAAATGGGATGCACCCAAGCAATACAAAGGATAACATGGTAAATTCGAAGCCTTGTGGATTGGTCCTTTCAAGATTTCTGAGGTATTTTCAAATAACACTTATACATTGCAGAACTTGGAGGATTCTAAAGTTTTTGGTGGCCCTGCCAATGGGCACTTTTTGAAGAAATATTTTTCTTAAGCCATGATTGGCTTTCCATTCATTGTAAATATCACTTTTTCTTTTTATTTCTGTTTGAATAAATGACCCCATAGCCCTAGGATCAGACATTGAAGCTGATTGTTCTTGGAAGTTCACAGGGAGCATGCCATCCCCTGTGGAGCCAATGTTATTACATGAAGTTGTCATGGGTCAATTTTCTCCTTAGGTTTTAAATTTTTACCCATTAGTCTTTAAGTTTGTTTTATTTTTCCCTTTATTATTTTCTTAGGTTAGTCTAAACAAATAAAGGCTTGGGATTTGGTTCAATTTTTGACCCACACCTATGGTTTATACCCTAGGTTCATTTGTGGTTTATGTCCTTGACTCATCACTTGACTTGAAAGCTAGTACTATCGACCCCATGACTGTACCAAACTGACAAGTCACTCCATCTACTCATGCTCTCGATCCTTTCCACTATGTCCCTTTTCCCGTTAAGGAGTCAAATCAAACCTTGTAAAGGGCATTTCCAACTCACTAGGTGTTTTCGTAGTGCATATTTGTACAGTCTGACCCTTTACTATCATTCACCATCATCAAGCTGGTGTCATGTCTTTTATTTTTTTCAACACCCTTATATTTAAGAGGAATATTATGATTTGGTTATTTATGGGGTTCTAACTATTTACCAAATTTGAAATCCTGCTCCTAAGGTCGGTGCTGTTGAAACTACTTGTCTAGACAAAACTGCAGATTGTGCTACGAGATTATTTTTTCGAGGTGAATTGGATTATGATTTGGATGTAACAACTCCAGGCTTGCTTTAGATCATCCATTTATCAACTACAATGTCCAGGTACTTCATGATCCATTCCAACTACATTGAAGATCGTTAAGGTGGCTATCTTATCTTTTAGTAGCACCTGGTGCTGCAAGATACAACCTCTCCCACCTACCAGCCTCTTTACCTTTTCTTCCACACACTCCATATCAATTTGCATGATGATTTTTCTCGCCACTGGAACTCAGACCATTTGCTTCAGATTTTGAACGCCCATTTATCATCTTGGCTCACATTTCCCATACCACACTACTGAAACCACTCCTAGAATGCACTATGGATCCCCTGTTCCTGTGCTGCAAGTTCCCTATCAAATAATTTATAGCTTATATGCTCATAGATCCAACATTATCTCTCATTTTTCATGGTGTCATCTTATAATTTCATCTCACAAGTCTACTTGCAGTGAGGAGTTAGGATCCCCTACATTTTTAAAGATTTGAGGACCTTGTATGACAATCTAAAACCCGAATAATGCAATCTCCCTACATATTATTTCTCAGAGTACCTTTTCCTTATTTTAAACCATCATAGCAGTCTCTAGTTAATCCATAAGTGAATTGGAGGAAAGCCTTGAATGAAAAATTAAGGATCACCTTCAAAACTCAAAATACCTTTGCCTCTATTTGGTTTCCTTACCTCTCATAGCATTATCATCTTTGATCCCCTGCCTCTATCCATGGATACACCTCAAAAGAATAAGTCTCATAAGGGAGGGAGTGTGGTCAGGACTGAGCCTTCTGACATGCACCTGTTTGATGTTGAGCCTATGATCAAGGAGGTTTTCCAAAGGTTTGGTTACCTCTATGTTTTTCAAAACATGCAGAGGGGACACCCTAAAGTAGCAAGAAGTTTTTCATTAAACTTTGATGGAATTAATACCAAGGTAGGAACCCTTGAGTTGGAGGTATCTGAGGCCACTATTGCAGCAGCCACTGAGATACCCAACACTAGTGAGATGTGGTTCAAATCCATGATTCTCAATGTAGACTTTTCCAAGTATTTCCTCAAGCCAGACTATCGAAAAGAGAATTTTTCTAAGGGAGTGCCTAGGGTTTTGATAAGATGTTGAAGATTATCCATAGATATTTTACATGTGAGAGAATATTTAACATGATATACCAATATCACATTAGACTCTTGCTACATTTCACTGGTAAGGATTTAATGAATATCCCTTTTTATCTGTTAAGAAGTATGGGAAAGATGGTTGATAGGGTCCAAGCCAAGTCTAAGGCTGTGGACACTAGTGTTTTCCACTCTAGGTTGATCATGATGTTTCTTATGGAAGATTTGAAGAAAATAAACATTTCTTGGGAACATTTCATTGTCTCTGCCAATCTGCAGCTAGATATAGCCTCTACCCCTCAATCCAAGATGCAGAGTCCTCTTCCATCTACTAGTGTTTCCCAAGATAAAATAAGTAAGAAGAGAAAAATAAAACCTACTACCAAAGACCAAGAAACCCCTAAGGAAGCTGAAGGAGATCATGGACATGTACAATGAAATCTTGGATCTGGAAAGGTTTGCAACAAGAATATTTTTTCCTCTCCATAGGCAACTTAAGACTCTGTACAAGAAAACCATAAGCATTCAGTCCCAAAACATAAATCTCAAAGAAGAATTTCATCCCTTCAAGAATGATCTATCCCAAAGGAACTTAAATTTTCTAGTACAAGTTGCAATAGAAAGAAACGAACCTGCAATAGAGAGGAGTGCCCCTGGAAAAGAAAGAGATGCTGCTATGACATAGGGAAGTTCTCCTGCAACAAGGAGGAGTTCTAGATAGAGAAAGTAAATGGAGAGTATGACATTTCCATTTTTTAGGGTGATTAATTTTTTCAAGCTTGAAGTGTTCAAGGAAGTATGATATTTTCACCTATATAAGTGTCTACAGGATCCTAGTCCATGAACTAAGACTTTTTGTGTTTTTGAAGAGTTGTTGCATCACACAGAAAAAACACAGATATTTCATAGCGCGTGGTGCTACAAAATCATCTACACATACTGTTATGTAGTTGCGCTACCAAAGGCGCTATGGAATCACGTAGCCAAACACAGAAAGGGCACTACATAATCTTCATAGAAGTTTTACAAAGGGAGCTACGGAATATGCAAAGCAGTTTTACAAAGGGCGCTACAAAATCTGCATAGAAGTTTTACAAAGGGAGCTACAGAATCTGCAGATAATTTTTACAAAGGGCTCTACGGAATCAACTACCGAATGCGCTACATAATGTCGTTGTGAACTAACCATTAAAGTCAGAGGTTTTGAATTCATTACTTCCTCTTGACTTTCATGATTTGGAGGGAACCAAAGATCAACATACGATCTTGGAGGACACATGGAATTGGATAATATGCACCCAAGCATCAAGACATGTCATTCATGTTTTTTAGAGTGGTTTCCAACATGCTCCTTGATTTTAGTAGTTTGTTAGATCTATTGGTACAACTGTTAGACTTGTAGCTTTTTGTGGAGAATCCAAGGATACAAAGGCCAACTCGAACCTCTAGCCATTTTATACTATTTTGATTATAAATACATCACATGAATGATATGTTGAGTTTTAAATGGTTGAACAGAGCTCCCTTTTGTAATATTTTGACTAAACAAAGTTGTTTTGTGGTTATGTATGAAACTTGAGACATTTTCATTAATAGAAGTCATTTTCCTTTCATCATCTTGTTTCTTGTTATTCTAAAATGATCATGATTGGATGATCCATATGAGATGTTGTGGTTGTGTTATAATGGATGTTTGATTATAATGCTTCTATGAATGTTTTTCAGTATTTTAAACTTTAAGTTCAAGAAGGTCTTGTGACTGAGTTTTTCTTCACCTAGCTGCTTGAAGGCTTGATGCTTATAGCATACCTATCCACCTTCCTCACTAAGTCTTCCTTATATTCACCTTTACCCTTAAAAAACTGACTGAATTTAGTCAAAACCCCATTTGCTTATGCATTCTAGCACATATTTATGTGTTAAAACGTTCTTATGGTGAGTTTTGTCCATTTGAACTTTAATCATTAACTTAAATTTACAAACCTTTTTGATGGGTATTGGGCTTATCCTCTTGCAATATGAGGGTGATTCTTAGTTCTAACACACTCCAAACCCTGAAAAGAATATTCTATCCCCAGTATGGTCGCCAATTTTGTTACGAGGAAAATCTCTCTATGGCATGGGGTAAACCACAATAGACGAAAATGACTGCAGAAATCAACTCTAATATCAAGTATGCTATATAAAAAAATATGCTAACAAGACAAGATAAAGATCCTACTTCGTCTAGACGTTCGATGGAGTCCACCATTGAGCACTTGACTCAAATCAATACACCTGCAACTTGTCCTCAACAACCAAGATACACAAACATATGGTGATAATATATATAATTAGCACATTCAATAGCATAATCCATCAATATTCATAAAAAATATGCCCATGGAATAACAATTCAAATATTTTCAAGACATTAATTGGATGAGAAAAGAGTATTTCTATTAAAATGTAATCAACAGAAGTGTATGAATGACAAACTTCTATGTCGGACAATTCAAAACCGAGAAACTAAGTCCCTTCCATCTAGGCCTCCACCACTTCAATCCTCCACCAAAGGAAAGCTCATATAAGAGAGATAATGAGGTTCTCAATCAAGTAGGGAAGAGATTGGGGGTTGAACAATGTGTTTAGACTTAAAAATATAAATGGATGTAGACTCAATATGAAGTGAATAATTTCTCTAGAGTAACTTTGCTCTGAAAGTTGAATTCTTCTCCTTCTTTTCCACAACTTGGATATGACCCATTTATAGACTTCAAATGGAACTGAAGGGCTGATTCAGAACGTTTCCAGTATATGGAAGGTCAAGGATCATGGATCTCGTGACGTGACATGGAAACCCGACACCATTTTTTAATTTTGGTCACAAAACACGATGTACACGTGTTGTAATGGTGCAACTTGCATATACACATGTTGTATAATAGTTAGGGTGCGTATATGTGGAAAAATATTATTTTTATCTTTGGGAATTGAAAAAAAGGGACTTCAAGTTTGCATAGGGAAATGGAAAAGGCTTTCTGAGAAAATTTGCATAGGCTGAGGAAATTTTTTCTATAACACATTTTCTTGTAGAATATACTATCTGTATAGCCCAATATTTGGTAATGGGGAGTCAGGGAACAACCATATCTTGTTCTCCACTTCCCTCTTAGGTGGTAACCCTTTAGTCTCTTGGAGCACTCCTTTGTACACCTATAAAAACTCCTCAAACTGATATTTCTTCTCTTTGGTAAATTCATTTAGGGATGTCTCTACACTTACTGATTCATTCCCTCACTGATTCTCTCTTAATAAAAGAAATCATAAATTTTGTACTAGAACCGATCAACTTTTTGGCTTGGTTAGTACTTACTAGAGACATCTTCAATTTATCTTTGCATGCATTGATGATTAAAGTCTTCCCATCCTTGATCAAGTGGTACTAGTTTACTCTCCTCATGAAGATTACATCCCTTGTATACATGTAGGGGATTACAAATACTACACCACACACATCAAGGAGTACAACATCTAATTCCACTTCATCAATAAAAATTGCACTTATAACAAATTTGACCTAACACTATTTAGTGACATTGAACTCAACATCATTAATTAGTGTTCCTAATGAATATGGGATTGGATGATCATGAATTTCCAAACAATCTGGTTAATCGTATTGTTTGTTATGAGGTTTGTCTGTGAGACAGAATAAAAAAGAGCATCCACCTTGGTCTTTTTGACCTGTATATTAACATGGACGAGTTTTTTCATCTCTTAAACTTCCCTATGATGAAAGATACTCAGATTCACCTCATTTTTCACTGAATTGAAAACAATCTTATCATCCATATCTAAGCTTCTCTCTACTAGTTTTCCAAAATCCATGCCTAACATGTTCTTCTTCTTGGCATCCTTTTTATATTTCTTTATATTTATCTTTGGATGTAGCTTCCAACAATAATCTTCAGTGTGACAATAATCTTATAGTGATTGTGATGGTTGTTTGGATCCTTGCATTAATGTGCAATGAATGTCAGTTTCTTGTAATTTTCTTTCCACTTCTTTCTCCCCTTGTTGGAAGCATCTTGGTGGTCTTTTTATTTAGAACCACTCAATTGTCATTTTTGATTGTCTATGTTCTCTAGGAACTGTGCTTTCACACATGCCTTATCAATGGTCCTAGGTTTGAAAATCATCACTAGTTTCCGAATATGGTTGTATAGACCCCATAGATACTTGAGGAGTACATTTGGGCTATTGGGATATGTACCTAGCATAATTCCATTTTCCTGAACTCAGTGGTGTACTCTTGCAAACCCTGTCCTTGCCTCTACTTGAAGTGATGTCAATAGATCCACTGGTCCTCTACATACCTAATAGGGTAGAAATGAGAGTCGATGAGAGTTTTAAACACCTCTCACTTAGTTACTAGTGGATCACCTCCAACCTAAATGTTTATGTGTGTATTTCCCACCAAGTTAGTGCATTTCCATCTGGTTTCAATCGAGTAAATGAATTTTTTTGCTCTTTGTCTATATTATGGACACTGAAATACACTTCTAGCCATTGCAACCAATGATTCAACTTAACAAAATCAATCTCACCTTGATAGGATTTTATGTCCCCTTTCACTTCCATTTTAAAGAAAGGTTGTGAAGAAGTGACGGTACTAGAACTTGGTTTCTCTTTTTCATGCTTTCTTTTTTAATCATTTTTTGGGCATCTCCCATTTTCTCATTCGATCCAAATTTTGAGTTAGAGTCACCAACCTGACTAAAAGGTTTGAACTTGTTCACTAGAGCCGCCATGAGTAGGGCTATGTTATGAGAGATATCATCGAATTGTTCATCCAACCTCACATATATCTATTCTACTACATCATGAGGGTTGTTAAGACTAGACTCATCCACCATGGCTAGGGTTTTGTGACTTGCTTCTTAAGCAAATTCTTGGATCTTGCAACTTCCTATAAAAACTAAAATAAAATTGGTTGATACCAATATGATCTATAAAATACCATAGATATTCCAATGGAAGTTCGTCACAAGAGATCTTGCAATATTATAAAATATTCTATTATGTAGTTTATTACCTTAGATATTAGATTTATTATTATTAACTTAATGCTAAAATTTATGGAAATAATAGAAATATAAATAAAAGAGTGAGAAAATGAACACACTAATCACACAACTAAACATAATATGTGACGTAGGAAACCTGATATAGGAGAAAATCCATCTAGATGGTGAGGTCTATGTTTTTCTTTTTTTCTTCGGTTATGAAATGCAAGTACAAATAAAATGACACTCACTATGGAGTTTCCTATGACATTGTGGCCTAAATGGATACTACATACACTTCTACCTCCTCTATTATGCCCTCAAATCCCACTCTTAGATGCTTTATTCAACTATCAAATAAGTACAATGTTAAAATAATGGAACCTCCTTTCTTCCTAGTATCCCAATATTTGACATAGCCTGATATTCGTCTATGTTGATGAAAAGTGATGGAATTACTTATACCAACATTTTCAAATATCACAAGTATAAGGTGAGATAGGCAGGATTATCACCTTGTGTTTATAGCCTAGTCAAAAATTTCAATCAGAACTCAAGCAATAAGTACTTGGGGTGGATGTTATTTTATGATTAAGTTCTTCAATAAAATGAAAATAGAAAAATCATTTGAATGTGATTATAAACAAATTAAAATAGACAATTTAAATAAAGAAAATCTGAAATCTTATTAGATAATATGATCCGAAAGTGAGACCAAAATCAACAAATGATTTTATTGATTTCAATTACTAATTATATAAAAATATTTCTTTACAAACCCCTACGGGGGTAAATACCAAAGTTAGAATTAGAGGTCTATGGTGGAATTTTAAATCACAAAAAGAAAATTGATGTCTTCAAAGAAAAGACCAAGACCAAAAAAAATGTTGGATCAACCAAGTCACAAATGCATCATTTTCGCGACTCTGCAAAATAATTCTAATCAACACTGAAAAACTAATTCATAAATCAAATTAAAATTAACAGACTATCAAGACAAATGAATGACCTTTTGAAGCATGTCAAATATCTATGCTTCTTATTCCTTCTTCTTTCCACCTTTAGAATAACCCTGTTGTCAACAAGAGGATTTAACTCTCATGTAATTCATAAATGAATGAAAATGAATGAAATCTCACTTCAAAGCAAGATAAAATCTTTATCGGAGTTTCATCTCTATTCTTCCATGCCTTGTCCTTCCTTGCCTTCATATTTTATTGTTCAATGGGGTAGTTAAAGTAGTTTAGCTACCTTTTAGTTAGAATTATAAATAATTTTAATTAAGTATGGGAAATTTATTAAATAATGATAAATTATAACAATAAATAATAATTAATAGGTGGGGACCCGCCTACACATCCCTTATTTGTTTAATTTTCAATATTCCTTTGTTTCTCCATGATTTTAATATACATACCATGTCATTTCATCATCATAAATACATGAAAATCCAACAACCCAAAAATATGCATGCCACAAATACACTTGTGCCTCCCAAAATATCATAAATATTCCAAAAAATAAATCAATTTGTCTGTTGTCCAAAAACATAAGTGTAAATATGTACAACAATCAAAATGAAATAAAAGTACCATCACAAAATTCATAAATTATATTTTTAATGGGAGGTTGTTCTCCTCTGTTCACTTCCTTCCAATGAAACCACCTTGTGAATTTGTAAATTTTCCTTGGCAGGTTTCTTATCTTCATTTGTAGACACTTCAGGATGCATATCACCGAAGGTGATTTTTCTTACTTAATATTCAGGTTTGATGGGAAGGGATTTGATTGTATAGGAGGAGTTATCTAAGGAATATGATCTAATTGAGATTGTAGGCCGCTTTCATTTTCTTAGTTTATGCTATAGATTTAAGAACTTAAAATTCTTGGGTATATGAAGAGAGTGCACTTGTGATGCCACTAAAGAAATTTTTTGTATTGGCTTCTCAATATGAAGTGGTGGAGGTAATGGTAATGAAACAATGGACCAACCATTAAAAAGAGGTGGATAATTGGGAACCACATTATTCCAACCATCATTAACTTGAGGCTCTAGCTGCATAGACACATGAGATTGTATAGGAATACCAACAATGTTGGGGGTGGGGTTGTAAGGGAGGTATGATAGGTGGAGGAGGAGGCTAAAACAATGACTAGTCAACTAGGTTTACAAAACTAGTTTGTAGGAGTTGATTAAAATCCTCATAATCGACATCAAAATGAATAGAAAATATGAGTCTTTTGTTTCTACCCCTCTTCCAACCAACATTTTATCCTTTGTTCCAATTTCCTCTATTTCCCTTGTTATCTTCGTTTCCTCTGTTATAATTGCCTCTGCTAAAGAAACTCACCTAGATGATCATACAGACTAAGTTAGTATGTACAACTAGTAAAACATCTTGCATAGTATATAATTAATGATGGCATCGAGTTAAATAGAAATCAAGCATGCAAGCAGTAAAGGGAATTTAAGGGGAAAAGGGGAATAATCAAAGAATAATTCTGCAATTTCTATCGCATTTATACATATTTTTGCAAAACCATACATCACTTATGTCTCCACAAGCTAATAATTACTTGGAACATGGGACAAGTAATGAATTTGGGAGAGATGAATGGGTTTGTAATATACGTACAATGAAATTAAATGATAGGAGTGTATGATATATGTTCATAGTCCATATATAATTAGTTTTTTCATACTCATTCACTTTCAATATGTATTTAACTCACAAATTTATGTTCACTATCTTTTGAAACTCATGCCAAGTAACCATCAATCAAATTGTATATGCCAAATTGCCAACAAACTTCTTCTTTTAAAATCATCTTCTATTTATATAACATGGGGAAATATATGAAATTAAATGATACATGGTTAAGGACTTTGTGGAATAATTCTTGGAAAGTGATATAATGAGGGGTTTTGGTCCTATGTATATAAACAATAACAAGTAAAATATTTTCTTCTATTTCATATCCTTGATTGTATTAATCAAAATCATTGAATAATTTCTAGCTAACAATCTCTAAATTAATACTTTTATAATCAATTAGAATGTGTTTTCATATCCAGCCTTACGCATATGTTAAATTTTTTAAAAAGTTTTGATCATTTAGTAAATTTATGATGAGTAACATATATGAAAATTCTTCCATAATAGAACCTATAGTTCAAGTCTTATGCATCTGAAATTATTTCGAATCATATAACCAATATTTTAAAAGTTATAGTATCAAAACCAACCCAACAGATAAACAAAGTCTCTTAGAATTAAAAACCATGCATGAGGGTACCAACATAATAATCAAACCATTAATTCTATATGAAATCTCTTTATACACATATTTCCAACCCAACAAATAGAAGTCAAACCCATCATCAACACTGCAGGCCTTTGAGACCACCAAGAATGAATTATATCATCGCTGGTTCGAAACTTGGGTGAGATCACATTCATAATAATTCTATTGAGTCGGGGTTTCAAAATCAACCTCAGACTTGGAAAAAAAGAAGACTCACTATGAACATATGCAACCTTGAATTCAGAGCCAATGAACCTAAAGGTAGGCATAAAATCAAATGGAAAAGTCCAGAATGAATATATGCGAGTTCATCTTGAATATTTAAAAATCCCATCTCCATAACCCAAAATTTTAATTGGTGAAACATTATTCTACAACCAATCCCTTATCAACCATACATTCAAAACTTCAACAAAAAGGATCGTGTTTTGAGACTATCAGGTCAAGGATTCAAATTCGACCTTTAGCTTGGTAAAAACAATTGCATGCAGCTTCAAACCCACAGTTGAAAAAAATATTAACAAAATGTGTAAGGCATATTAAAAAAGTATTGACTGGTAAATCTTAGGTATTTATGGGTTTTAACCTTCAGAAGAATATACAATGAACCCAAGAAATTTACTTCAATTACTCTTCCCCAGTTAACAAACAACTAATAAAAAATTGAGTATTCAACCAGAGTGTCACTTGTAAAACTATAACCGTGGAAAACTAAAATAACACCAGCATAATTCAAACCCAGGTCGGTTTCCATATAAAATTTACTGGGTTGTTTCCACAATAAAAAAACTTGATTACTTGCGACGAAAAAGGTGAAAAATGAGTGAATGAATGTAAATTTTATTGTTTTAACCTTCTGAACAATATACAATGAACCTAAGAAATTTACTTCAATTACTCATCCCTAGTCAACAAACAACTGATAAAAACTTGAGTATTCAACCAAAATGTCACTTGTAAAACTATAACTGTGGAAAACTAAAATAATACCAACATAATTCAAACCCGGGTCGTTTTCCATATAAAATTTATTGGGTTGTTTCCACAATAAAAAAAAATTGATGACTTGCAATGAAAAAGATGGAAAATGAGTGAATGAATGTAAATTTGACTGGCTATAGAAATTTATTTCAAAAATATTCAACATAATGAGAGAACAAGGGAGAGAAACATACTCAAAACCAGTCCAAATACAACCACCATAAATTATAATTTCAAATAAACCATATATTTGATGGATACACGAGTTGGTGTTTTCATACCTGTAACCAAGTCAAACATCGACTCGTTTATCCATGCCATACCTGTAACCAATTCAAACCCTTTCCATGTCATATTTCCACTTTCCAATGAGTGCCATGGAAACCAACCAAAAACAAGAACGAATTCCAAGTATGCAGGAGATATTGTGCCACATCCATGTATATCACATCACAAACTGTCATACTATCATAAGCATCAAATGACAACCCATATCATCAAATAGGGTTTGTACGTCATTAAACCACGTGTATATCATATACCAAACACAATCCATTCATATATGTTGTTTGTGCACCCAACGTATAACATATATCAAAGATTGATTGAAACTCGAACAACACTTCATATCATATATACCACATGTTATATGGATTTTGATACTCCATCCTTTAAATTATATCATACACCGCAACCTTGTAACATGAAGCTTGAATATAACCATTCCTTATGGCATATAATATATGTTTATTTCCATGTATCCATTGTTACTTGTAATACATGCCTTTGAATTCTAGACATGGAATGGAACTTAGGAAAATATAACAAACCTTTTAAAATCAAAACATTCATTATTATGGTTATAACACATAAATGTCACAAAGAGATAATCATAATGTAATGACACTTCACGAGCATAGGTATATGCAGTATGAGGAACCCTTTAATTTTTTTATTAACATAGCCTCAATATTATATTATATATGCAAACAAGTTAAAGAAGACCTCATAATCAAGCTGGATAAATGAAAATGTTGTCATGCATATATAAATGTATATTATCCTTTGAACCTTTTCATGCATTTGTTGTCATCTTAGGAATAACTGAAAATAAACTCTTCATTTTTTTTCTCTTTTAGAGGGTCCCACCTACTAATTGTATTTATAATAATAAGTTTTTTAGTATGCCTTGCAACCATTTGCAGGTTATATAACTAGTGGCGATTTTCTGAGTCAACAATATAGAGTTAGGGTTTTTGCATGCCTCAGCCTTCAATTAGTGTTAGGGTTTAGACCCTCTAGAATCTTCTTGAAAGTCCACATGTTTCTATCCCCAAATGTGTGAGTAATGGGGGATGACATTTCATCCACTAGATACCATGGTGGCCAACAAGGTATGTCAAATTGCAAGAATGTTGGGTACGTGTTATATTCTTTGCATGTGTGTGTGTGGGCGCGTTAGATATGACAACTGCGTCTGACGATCCCTCTAGTAGTGTTGTATTTGTCGTGTGTGTTGGGCTCTTTCCTAGGGGGATCCTAGGGGGGGGGGAAGGTATGCCCCCCTCGGGTTACGTGCAGCGTTCGGGGCAATGCCCCAAAATTCTTTTTTGGGCGTTTTTTTCTATTTTTAGCGGATTTTGCTATTTTTAGCAGTTTTCTAAATTAATCCCATATTAAGGGATTAGGGTTTTGGTATCTACGGAATACCTAAAAACATTGTATATATTGTATGGTGAATGGTGAAATTCGATATAATGAATATAAGAAAGGTTTTCCCGGTTGAGGGTTTCCGGTATAACATCTCTGTGTACTCTGTGTATGAGCCATTGATTAAATTTTGTTTTTCTTAAGAATCTATATGCATTGCTTTACTTCACAGGTTTAAAACTTACATGTGGTATCAAAGCTCGTTTTTGGCTTCAAAGGGACGCCTTTTTTGTTGAGGGTTTGGCTCGGTGTTGATAGATCAAGTTTATCTTGGGTCTGTGATAAACCTGGGTTTAGTGGGAGCTTTTGCAATGGAGATTTGAGTATAGAAAGAGGAATGGTGAGATCATCTAGAATTGAGATAGAGAAGTTAAATGGTAAAAACTTTGAGCTATGTAAGCTCAAGATGGAGGACCTTCTTGTAGACAAAGAACAATGGATCGTTGTGGATCCTGGTACATAGCCTATTGGTACAGCATCTACTAGCACACAGGCTACTGGTACACAACCTACTAGTACACAAACTACTAGTACACCAGCTACTGGTATGTCGAAGGAAGATTGGGAGAAGTTGGACAAAAGAGCAAGGAGTACGATTCAAATTTGCCTGGAAGATTTCGTTTCATTGAATGTCTTGGGAGAATCTATAGCCAAGGAACTATGGGATAAGTTAGGGAATTTGTATCAATCAAAGTCCCTGGTAAACAAGTTGTTTCTTCAAAAGAAGTTGTATCATCTTAGGATGGAAGATGGAGATTCTATGACAGAACATCTAAATTCCTTTAATACTCTGGTAAGTCAACTTGCCTCTGTTAATATTACAATTGCAGAAGAAGAGAAGTGTATTACTTTGTTATGTTCTTTGCCATACTCTTGGGATAATCTGGTTGTATGAATTGGTAGTACCACTCAATCTACATTGAAGTATGAGGTTGTAGTTTCATCCTTGTTATCTGAAGAGATGAGGAAGAAAAGCATGGATAGTCATAACACAGATGCTTTATTTGTAAGAGGTTGTACCCAAGATAGGAATCCTGGTAAACCTTCAGGGGGGAGATCTAAATCTACAGATAGATCTAAGTCTCCAAGAAAATATTTGAGGAAATGCTGGAAGTGTGGTAAAATAGGGCATTATAAGAAAGATTGAAAGTCTAAGAAGGTTGATAAACCAAAGGGATCTGATAGTACCTATTCCACAGAGGCGGAAACCTCCACTGAAGAAGGAGGTGATATTTACCTGGAATCTACAAGTACACATGAAGATCATGATGTATGGTTGATCGAATCAGGTGTGTCATACCATATGACTCCTCACAAGAAGTGGTTCTCTGAATATGAAAAATACGATGGTGGTGATGTATTCCTAGAAGATGACTCGACAACAAAAATCTTGGGACGTGGAAGGGTTAAGTTGTTGCTAAAATATGGAAGGATTAGAACTCTCCCTTGGGTTCTGTGCATTCCAAAACTATCCAGGAGCCTAATATATGTAAGCAACATGGATGATGCAGGAGTGGATACTGTATTTGGAAAGAACACTTGCAAGATGGTACGAGGATAAATGGTGTTGATGAGGGGAGTTAGGTGTGGAACTTTGTACAACTTGTTGGGAAGCACTTATACTAATGGGTGTAACAATTTTGTTGTCCCTGAATAGAGAAATAAAGAAGACAAGACCAATATTGTCCCTCGAAAGAAGACCATGCTGTGGCATCAAAGACTGGTACATATTTAAGAAAAGGGCCTTCGAACACTACACGGTAAAGGTATGGTTGAAGGTATGTCTAATTGCACTCTGGATTTTGATTTTTGTGAACATTGCATATATGGTAAACAAAATCGAGTAAGATTCCCATTTGGTGCTACAAGAGCAAAGGGGATCTTAGAGTTGA
>ML777391.1:401072-452176 GCA_009831015.1 Picea engelmannii | reverse complement strand
GGTCGTTTTCCATATAAAATTTATTGGGTTGTTTCCTCAATAAAAAAAAACTGATGACTTGCGGTGAAAAAGGTGGAAAATGAGTTAATGAATGTAAAATTTATTGTTTTAACCTTCTGAACAATATACAATGAACCCAATAAATTTACTTCAATTACTCATCCCCAGTCAACAAACAACTGATAAAAACTTGAGTATTCAACCAGAATGTCACTTGTAAAACTATAACTGTGGAAAACTAAAATAATACCAACATAATTCAAACCCGGGTCATTTTCCATATAAACTTTATTGGGTTGTTTCCACAATAAAAAAATTTATGACTTGCAATGAAAAAGATGGAAAATGAGTGAATGAATGTAAAATTGACTGGCTATAGAAATTTATTTCAAAAATTTTCAACATAATGAGAGAACAAGGGAGAGAAACATACTCAAAACCAGTCCAAATACAACCACCATAAATTATAATTTCAAATAAATCATATATTTGATGGATACACGAGCTGGTGTTTTCATACCTGTAACCAAGTCAAACACTAGCTTGTTTATCCATGCCATACCTGTAACCAATTCAAACCCTTTCCATGCCATATTTCCACTTTCCAACGAGTGCCATGGAAACCAACCAAAAACAAGAATGAATTCCAGGTATGCAGGAGATATCGTGCCACATCCATGTATATCACATCACAAATTGTCATACTATCATAAGCATCGAATGACAACCCATATCATCAAATAGGGTTTGTACGTCATTAAACCATGTGTATATCATATACCAAACACAATCCATTCATATATGTTGGTTTGTGCACCCAACGTATAGCATATATCAAAGATTGATTGAAACTCGAACAACACTTTATATCATATATACCACATGTTATATGGATTTTGATACTCCATCCTTTAAATTATATCATACACCACAACCTTGTAACATGAAGCTTGAATATAACCATTCCTTATGGCATATAATATATGTTTATTTCCATGTATCCATTGTTACTTGTAATACATGCCTTTGAATTCTAGACATGGAATGGAACTTAGGAAAATATAACAAACCTTTTAAAATCAAAATATTCATTATTATGGTTATAACACATAAATGTCACAAAGAGATAATCATAATGTAATGACACTTCATGAGCATGGAACTTAGGAAAATATAACAAACCTTTTAAAATCAAAACATTCATTATTATGGTTATAACACATAAATGTCACAAAGAGATAATCATAATGTAATGACACTTCATGAGCATATGTATATGCAGTATGAGGAACCCTTTAATTTTTTTATTAACATAGCCTCAATATTATATTATATATTCAAACAAGTTAAAGAAGACCTCATAATCAAGATGGATAAGTGAAAATGTTGTCATGCATATCATAAATGTATATTATCCTTTGAACCTTTTCATGCATTTGTTGTCATCTTAGGAATAACTGAAACTAAACTCTTCATTTTTTTTCTCTTTTAGAGGGTCCCACCTACTAATTATATTTATAATAATAAGTTTTTTAGTATGCCTTGCAACCATTTGCAGGTTATATAACTAGTGTCGATTTTTCGAGTCAACAATATAGAGTTAGGGTTTTTGGATGCCTCGACCTTCAATTAGTGTTAGGGTTTAGACCCTCTAGAATCTTCTTGAAAGTCCACATGTTAATATCCCCAAATGTGTGAGTAATGGGGGATGACATGTCATCCACTAGATACCATGGTGGCCAACAAGGTATGTCAAATTGCAAGAATGTTGGGTATGTGTTATATTCTTTGCATGTGTGTGTGTGGGCGCGTCAGATATGACAACTGCGTCTGACGATCCCTCTAGTATTGTTGTCTTTGTCGTGTGTGTTGGGCGCTTTCCTAGGGGGCTCCTAGGGGGGGGAAGGTATGCCCCCTCGGGTTACGTGCAGCGTTCGGGGCAGTGCCCCAAAATTCTTTTTTGGGTGGTTTTTTCTATTTTTAGCGGATTTTGCTATTTTTAGCGGTTTTCTAAATTAATCCCGTATTAAGGGATTAGGGTTTTGGTATCTACGGAATACCTAAAAACATTGTATATATTGTATGGTGAATGGTGAAATTCGATATAATGAATATAAGAAAGGTTTTCCCGGTTGAGGGTTTCCGGTATAACATCTATCTGTACTCTGTGTATGAGCCATTGATTAAATTCTATTTTTCTTAAGAATGTATATGCATTGCTTTACTTCACAGGTTTAAAACTTACATGTGGTATTGGAGCTCATTTTTGGCTTCAAAGGGACACCTTTGTTGTTGAGGGTTTGGCTTAGTATTGATAGATCAAGTTTATCTTGGGTCTGTGATAAACCTGGGTTTAGTGGGAGCTTTTGCAGTGGAGATTCGAGTATAGAAAGAGGAATGGTGAGCTCATCTAGAATTGAGATAGAGAAGTTCAATGGTAAAAACTTTGAGCTATGGAAGCTCAAGATGGAGGACCTTCTTGTAGACAAAGAATAATGGATCGTTGTGGATCCTGGTACACAGCCTATTGGTACACCGTCTACTAGCACACAGACTACTGGTACACAACCTACTAGTACACAAACTACTAGTACACCAGCTACTGGTATGTCGAAGGAAGATTGGGAGAAGTTGAACAGAAGAGAAAGGAGTACGATTCGAATCTGCCTGGAATATTTGGTTTTTTTGAATGTCTCGGGAGAATATACAGCTAAGGAACTATGGGATAAGTTGGGGAATTTGTATCAATAAAAGTCCCTTGTAAACAAATTAATTCTTCGAAAGAAGTTGTATCATCTTACGATAGAAGATGGAGATTCTGTGGCAGAAAATCTAAATTCCTTTAATACTCTGGTAAGTCAACTTGTCTCTGTTAATATTACGATTGCAGAAGAAGATAAGTGTATTACTTTGTTATGTTCTTTTCCATACTCTTGGGATAATCTGGTTGTAGGAATTGGTAGTACCACTCAATCTACATTGAAGTATGAGGATGTAGTTTCATCCTTGTTATCTGAAGAGATGAGGCAGAAAAGCATGGATAGTCATAGCACAGATGCTTTATTTGTAAGAGGTCGTACCCAAGACAGGAATCTTGGTAAACCTTCGGGGGGGGGAGATCTAAATCTACAGGTAGATCTAAGTCTCCAAGAAAATATTTGAGGAAATGTTGGAAGTGTGGTAAAATAGGGCATTATAAGAAAGATTGCAAGTCTAAGAAGGTTGATAAACCAAAGGGATCTGATAGTACCTTTTCCACAGAGGCGAAAACCTCCACAGAAGAAGGAGGTGATATTTACCTGGAATCTACAAGTACACATGAAGATCGTGATGTATGGTTGATCGAATCAGGTGTGTCATACCATATGACTCCTCACAGGGAGTGGTTCTTTGAATATGAAAAAATACGATGGTGGTGATGTATTCCTAGGAGATGACTCGACAACAAAAATCTTGGGACGTGGAAGGGTTAAGTTGCTGCTAAAATGTGGAAGGATTAGAACTCTCCCTTGGGTTCTGCGCATTCCAAAACTATACAGGAGCCTAATATATGTAAGCAACATGGATGATGTAGAAGTGGATACTGTATTTGGAAAGAACACTTGGAAGATGGTACGAGGATAAATGGTGTTGATGAGGGGAGTTCGGTGTGGAACTCTATACAAGTTGCTAGGAAGCACTTATACTAATGGGTGTAACGGTTTTGTTGTCCCTGAACAGAGAAATAAAGAAGACAAGATCAATATTTTCCCTAGAAAGAAGACCATACTGTGGCATCAAAGACTGGTACATATTTAATAAAAGGGCCTTCGAACAGTACATGGTAACGGTATGGTTGAAGGTATGTCTAATTACACTCTGGATTTTGATTTCTGTGAACATTGAATATATGGTAAACAAAATCGAGTAAGATTCCCATCTAGTGCTACAAGAGCAAAGGGGATCTTAGAGTTGATACACAGTGATGTGTTTGGACCTATTCTTGTTCCATCCCTAGGTAAATATGTGTATTATGTTTTATTCATAGATGATTTTTCAAGGAACACATGGATTTATTTTCTTAGAAAGAAATATGAGGTATTTGATAAATTTAAAGAGTTTAAGGCTCTGATAGAAAATCAGACATAGAAGAAAATAAAGGTATTGAGAACAGATAATGGTGGAGAATTATGCGGAAATGAATTCGAAGAATTATGTAAGAAGAGTGGTATATCAAGGCAGAAGACTACTCCATACACTCCTCGGTAGAATGGATTTGCAGAAAGGATGAATAGGACACTGATGGAAAAAGCAAGGAGCATGCTCAGCGGTTTTGGGTTAGGAAAAGAATTATGGGCAGAGGCAGTGGGTGTAGCATGTTACCTGGTCAATCGATTGCCTTCATCAGTGTTGTATGATAAAACTCCACACAAGGTATGGTCTAGAAAGAAACCCTTTCTTCAACATCTTAGAGTGTTTGGTTGTGATGCTTATGTACATGTTCCAAAGGAAAATAGGAGTAAGCTGGATAAAAAGGCTGAAAAGTGTATCTTTATTGGTTATAAAGATGGTGTGAAAGGTTATAAGCTTTGGAACCCAGAAACTAAGAAGACTGTTTACAGTCGAGATGTTGTTTTCAGAGAGATAAAAGATGTGTCCAAATAGGAATTCCTACCAATGCAAGACGAACCTGATAAAATAGAGCTTGAGTTGGATGATGCAAAATATGAATCATCTAAAGAAGAGGAAGCAGAAGAAGAAGAAGGAGAAGAAGAAGAAGAAGAAGAACCTCATACCCCAGTATTGAGGAGATCAATGAGAGATAAAAGGCAACCAAAAAGGTATAGTCCACCTAATTTTCGTTCCAATTTTTCTTTATCTATTACTGATGATGATCCCAGAACTGTCAGGGAAGCAGTGAATTCAGAGGATAGTAAACTTTGGAAGAAGGCCATGGTTGAAGAAATGGATGCCTTGGATAAGAATGAGGCATGGGATATAGTTGAGTTTTCAGCTAGAAGAAAATCTGTTGGTAGCAAATGGTTGTTTAAGAACAAGTTTAATGCACAAGGTAAAGTGGAGAAATACAAATATCAGTTAGTAGAAAAAGGTTATTCCCAGGTAGAGGGAATTGACTTTGGTGATATTTTTTCTCCTGTTTCTAAGTTAACTTCTATTAGATTTCTTTTATCTATTGTTGCTTCTTTTGATCTTGAAGTGGAATAGATGGATGTGAAGAAAACATTCCTACATGGGGATCTGGAAGAAGAAATCTACATGAATCATCCATAAGGCTTTGTAGTGAAGGGAAAGAAAGAGATAGTATGTAAACTAAAGAAGTCACTATATGGTCTGAAGCAATCACCTAGGATGTGGTACCAAAATTTTGACACATACATCCTTGGATTGGGATTTGTAAGAAGCAAGGCTGATCACTGTGTATATTCCAAGCAGGTTGGTAATCACTTCATTTATGTAGTGTTGTATGTTGATGACATGTTGTTGGTAGGAAATGATTTTATCAAGGAGGTGAAATCACAACGATCCTCCAAATTTGACATGAAGGATCTCGGTGTTGCTAACTTCATTCTGGAAATGGAGATTAAAAGAGATCGTGCAAGCAAGAAACTCTGGTTGAATTAGAGAAAATATGTTGAGGCGATATTGCAGAGGTTTAATATGCATGGAAGTAAACCGGTCAAGGTTCCTATTCCTATAGGTGTAAACTTATCTACATATCAGTGTCCCAAGACACATGAAGAAGAAGAGGACATGTCCCATGTTTCGTATGTCAGTGTAGTTGGCAGTTTGATGTATGCAATTGTCTGTACTAGACTGGAAATTGCACATGCAGTGGGAGTTTTGAGCAGGTATATGTCAAAACCAGGGAAGGAGTATTGGACAACAGTAAAGAGGGTCTTCAGGTATCTTCGTAGCACTACTAGTTATGGATTGTGCTACCAAGGAAGACCAGGATTGGACAAAGTGTTGGACATACATGGCTTTGTTGATGCAGCCTGGGCTGGAGATTTGGATCGCAGAGGATCTACAAGTGGGTATGTGTTTAACCTATTTGGAGGAGCAATCGGTTGGATGAGCAAAAGACAAGTTGTAGTGGCACTCTCAACTATAGAAGCTGAATACATGGCAGCCACTCATGCAAGAAAGGAAGCAGTATGGTTACAAAGATTGTGTTCAGGTATTGAGTTGGTACAACAACTAGTGAGATTAGATTGTGATAGTCAGAGTGCAATCTTCCTGGCAAAGAACACAACTTATCATTCAAAGACAAAGAATATTGATGTTCAGTATCACTTTATGAGAGACATGGTTGAGGAAAAGAAGGTGTTGTTGGAAAAGGTTGACACTTTGAAGAATGTTGCAGATTCATTGACAAAGTCTGTGAGCACAAAAATTTCTCCTGGTGTAGAGTAACAATGGGCATTGCTACCCTAGATTGTTGACTATATAATCCCCTGGACCCATGGATGCAGAGAAAACAACAAGTGGGAGAATGTTGGGTATGTGTTATATTCTTTGCATATGTGTGTGTGGGTGCATCAAATATGACAACTGCGTCTGATGATCGGTAATTCTTTTTTGGGTGTTTTTTTCTATTTTTAGCGGTTTTCTAAATTAATCTCGTATTAAGGGATTAGGATTTTGGTATCTACGGAATACCTAAAAACATTGTATATATTGTATGGTGAATGGTGAAATTCGATATAATGAATATAAGAAAGGTTTTCTCGGTTGAGGGTTTCCGGTATAACATCTCTGTGTACTCTATGTATGAGTCATTGATTAAATTATGTTTTTCTTAAGAATCTATATGCATTGCTTTACTTCACATGTTTAAAACTTACAAAGAATCATAAATTCCACATACAAACTCTAATTGAGGTGATTTTCACACCATTGGAAAGCTCTCGATGCGTAGAACAATGTCGAGGGGCTATGATCTATCCTCACAAAGTTTTGACTATGAAAATTATTTTTTGATGCTTCAAAATTTCTCTAGAAGGTTCTAGACCCCAAATTTCCAAACTAGGAACTGCCACTAAAATGGGCCCTGTAAGCCAATTTCTCTAATTTTCCCACCCAAAAAGTACCAATATAGATGAAAAATTATATAATGATCAATTCTATATCACTTCTACTTTATTGGATCAATCATTGTTTGTTCAATGATCAATCTTTCTTTGTTATTAAGTTTCCCTAAGATCTCCTATAACAACTTCTTATAATTCTTTAGCTCCTTAATGTTTGTAAGTAAGATTTGATTATGATCTCTTAAGTGTGAAATTTCTTCATTATTATCTGAGTTGTCAAATTTATTCTTAATATTTTGGTTTTCTATTTTTTCATCTTTTAACTTATTGATATTTTCAAGCAACCTCTGATTAAATTTCCTTAGGGAAGAATTTTATTCATCTTTCTTTGATAAGACTTTATTCATTTTTTTTTACTTTTCCTCTAATTTCTTTTTGATTTTGTATTGATTTTGATATGAATTCGATAGGAGAGTAAGATTCTATGAATTAGTTTTTTGCAACATTATTTTTTGGGTTAGGTGCTTGAATGTTATGTACTTTTTATCAACATTCATGGTAAAAGTACTAAGAGATTTCGACCAAGAGTTGATCTCCTCCGGATTACATCAACTTCCTTAGCTTGTAAAACATAGAAATTTCATTTTTCGGAGTATTCGTTGATGTTCAATTCTAATTTTTTGGTCTATAATCATCATACATTTAGGCATGGGATTTTTAAACTTCCTCTTTCACCATTTGTAATCTATTTGCTAACTTAATATCAATATAATTTATTTTGATAGTAATGCCAATCACAATGCTTATAGTCTCATTATGTAGCATCCCTAGCATACACACAAAAATATTGTTTGGCTCTAGAATGTACTTGGAAGTGAATTGAACTTTTGTTTCCATTTCAATTTGATGAAAATTACAACTTACAACTTAAAATGATATCCTTTCATTTCTTGGTCGAGTTTTATATATTCCTTGATATACCTTAACTCTTCACTTGAAACTTAAGACTTGACACTTTACTATAAATATACCTTCTTTAAAAACGTTTTTGAAAATGATTTATTTTTAGAAACTTAAATTCCTTTATATATTTTTGGTAATTACTTGAGGCCTCCCAAACTATAATAATTAAGTTTTTCACAACTTAAATAATAATTTAAATGTTTCTTCTCTATCCCTTTGATTCTCTTTGATTCCCCTAATTAATAAGTCTAAATTTCAGGTCATCAATAAGCAAAGCTCTTCTACAGATCTTGAATTTTCATCATACTCAGATTTTGAAGTTGTCAAGAAGATCAAAGGAATTCTAGATGCTCTTCCATTTTTATTTATTTATTATTCAATAATTCTATGAAAATATCTTCCTCCATTTTCTATAGAATATCAAGGAGTTTAGAGTTATATACAAGAGAATTTTTATTCATTTGGTTGCTCAGGAAATTGTCAGATCAACATAGATTACAATCAACAATAATATTCTCAGCCATAAGCACTTACACTCATCTATGCTTACAAGATTTAGTTCAAAACAATCAAAGGTTTGGGTTTTCTTTAAGATTAAAAGGTAACTCTTATTTCTATTCTCAATTTTGTTTTATAAACTTGAAAAAATAGAAAACAATTCATATATCCAACTTACCTTTACTCTTTCACCATCCACTTTATCATTATCAAATTCCATTAGTTTACCTTTGTTCATAAGAAAATTCATATAGCTTATCATTATCACCTCATCCACTTTTTATTTGTCTAATCATTAGTTTCATTTTGACTCTATTCACAAACCCTACTTAACCTTGTCTATAAAAACTTTGAAAAAGTTATGTTCATAAACCCTTATTTGTCCATAAATCCTACTTTACTTTGTCCATAAACACTATTTTCCTCTATCCTTAGTCTATATTAGAATTATCTCCATAAACTTATTAGAATTATCTCCATAAACTTTTGTCACTCTATTCATAATCACTCTATTCATAAAAAACTACTTACCTCATTCATTCCCATAAAAAAATTGATAAGATTCCCTTACACCACTCCATAACAAACATATGAGGATTACTAAAGGCTGCTAAGACAAGAAACACTATACAAATAGAGGTTTCTAAGCTACACAATTCAGTTCTTTGATTAAAATTTGTAAAATATGTTAGGAACATTGTCTAAATTCTAACTTGGGAAATGTTTTTATGATCTTGCGTCAACTTTGAATAATATGAAACACACTATATCATTTAAATTGGCTCATAACTAGTAGCTAGTTCGAATCATCCTTCCAATTCTCATATACAAACCTGCACTACAAAACATAATTACTACAAAGTGACACGTAGTATCATGTACAAGGGTAGTTATTGATGAAATTGGGAGCATAAGTTTCAAGATATCAGGCTATATTTGCAATCATCAGACCAAATACGATTGGGTGTGTATTACTAAGTAAACAAGGATCAAATTTCATACATTGATAGTGCAAACAATTTGAACACAAAATGGGAGGAGAGCAAAAACATTTGGGACCTAATAACCTTGATACTGTCCAATAGAGCACACAAGATTTAAGTATTTTTTCATTGGTTGGATGGTTAGCATTCCTAGAATGCTTTCAAGGTTACAATGTAATAGTTTCTACAGAATTTGCGCATAAATTTAATGGGGAATTTGCTATAGTTTAGGGGGGTACATTTCAGGTCAGTGGAGAGTCAATCAACAAATCTACAGGGTTAAGGATTGAAGGGGAGTGTTGGAAAAACATTCCAAGCTTCCAGAAGATAGCTGGTCAAAATTCAAAGTGTTCCCCGACAACGGCGCCAAAAATAACAACACTAAAATATGTTATTTGAAATACAACTATCTTGGGGATTCATTTAACTATCAACTTGGGTTTCTTTTGAAACTTGTGAGACACAGATGCTATTTGCACAAAATTAAGAATATATAGATTGACTAGTTTGTGATAAGTTTATATGAATATTTACTAAAACCAAATCTTTCAAATCAAAATCAATAAACGAACTACTTTGATTGTTTTCGGTCTAACTGTTGGAGGATATTTTTGTTTTCGTCCTGATTTCTTCAAACACAATTCTCTAACATATTTTGCATAGATAGGCACATATTTTATGGCTTGAAATAACATAATTTTTACATAGACATTTTTCAATTCCCCACAAAAATCAAATTCATATTGTTTGGTGGATTTTTCAATGGTTAATCTTCCAGGATATGGGGGATCTTGAACATGTTTAGATCATTATGAAGAATTAGGTTGTTTGTCTAAAGAATATTTATCAATTTTTTAATTCAATTCAACAAATTTCTCTTCATTGTCATGTTCCAAAATAACCAGAGAAGTTGGATTATCCGACTCTGTTGTCTTATCCCCGTCATCTTGTTCCTCAATGATGGGTGAAGAAAGATTGAGTATCTTCCCTGATCGAAGATGAATCTCTTGAAGATCTACATGGGAGATAAGGTAAGTTAGATAGTTGGGAAATGCAACATTGTAAGCATGTTGAGTTACTTTATTATTGGGGTTAGAAATGGGTTGAGTAGGAATCTGAGTCAGCCTTTGAGGTGTTTGGGTCGGTGGTAGTTGTAATTAAGGTTGTGCCTACTAGAATCGAAGTTGGGGTTGAGAACAAAATTGTTGCGTTTGTTATTATGTCGTATTTACAAAAGGAAATGAACCTCACCAACCTTGTTTCCAAGGTTGGTTTTGTCCTTGAGGGATCCATTGCAACCATGTTGTTGGTGGATACCAAGTGGCAAAGGGATTTTGCATATGTTTCTGATTAGCCCAAAAAACATTATAAGACTGAGAAGGATTAGGAGGAATACTTGATGGCTGATTTGTCTATATTCATTTTAGATTGATGAGAGAAAGTTTCTCAACTCCTTCATTGGTTCCTTGATAGACTGATTTTATTCTAGGTAGCGAAGGACAATCCTTAGTGTCGTGGTCTTGTTCATAAATAACACATATCTCGATACTATCCAAGGGACACCCACGACGAGGATGCTTCTTACGACATCTTGGACAAAATATGGCCAAAGGTAATGTTTCCTCTTCTTTCTTGTTTTTTATTTTCATAGTGTCTAGTTAGGAAGTGACAAAATTGAGGATATCAGTTTTGAAATTGTCTAACAAATTCCCAATTCCTAAAACCCATTTCCTTTATTATTACCTCTTGAATATTGTCTACATAACTCACAAATAGTATTGTATGGCATTTGATAAACTTCTTTGATTCCATTAGGTTTAGAACATACAAAGAATCATCTCATATGCCCTTAAGAAAAAGTGTTCGTAGTGTATTTGGTTCCAACTATTGTTGATTGGACCATCTAACATTGTATTGAAACCATTCAACATAGTCTCCCAGACTCTCTTCCTCTTTTTGAGCTATTTTAAAGATTTCCCCTCGTATATCTCTATCCTGGTAGTAGGTTTGGTATTTATTAAGAAATGCTTGTTTCATGACATCCCAACTTGATATTGAATTTCCACCCAATCCCATGAACCAGCATAAAGATGATTCTTTTAAAGTATCTAGAAATAATTTTAGTTTTTGGGCATCAAAAAAATAGTCATAGATACAACACAATAAATCAAACTAAAAATAATTGTGTTTGGATCTTCACTACTTAGCCCATGAAAATGGGGTAAAACAATAGGTGGAATGTTTTTCATCTAAATTGTACCTTCTATATCACCAATAGGAAATTCAAATGTAACAGGATTATGTGGAACATATCTGGTGTCAACCTCCCCTCCAACTCCTTCGGGGATGACGCGACCTCCGGGTCTAGGATATTTCAATGTGCTGAGTCAGATCGAATCTTTAGATTCCTCCTTGGAACTTGAATATTCTATCACATGTCCTTCCTTCTATGGCATAGGTTATGTGGCACCCGTGGACCCTCTCCTCAATGATTGTCATCTCTTGACGTCGATAGTGCTAGCTTTATGTGCTAGGCTTCTTCCTTAATGTGACCATGGACTATGACCATGGGACAACTCCCTTCACAACCCTGCACTTCGGGAATTTCACGAGTGACTTGATCCTCTTTCCCAATTCCTGAATCGATGAATACTTCAGGACCAATATACAGTCCATGTTCCTCTCACGATCAACGATTACGATCACTTACGTGAACTCAGACTTCGTGAGTTCTTGTCTCTCGGGTGTTCCTTCCTAGACTTTCCTGAACTGCGTAGAACATTTCCACGTGTGCTCTGGATCCAATGGTCCAAAATGAAATTGCTCTTCACGACTTCGCCAAGATCTTTGTTTTCTCCCGCAAACCTTATGAAGTTCCTTCTACCAAACCTCTCTATCTTTTTCCACCTGTCCTCTCCTTGACGATGGATGATCTCTCTGTCTTCGGGACTTTGGAAAGTCCTCGATTTCTTTTCACCCTTAACACAAATTCTCTTTTTGAGACTTAGGCTGTTCTCAAAACTCCTTCTGCACTTCTTGCATAATTTTTCACAGAATTCATTCTGTGAATTTGCTCGGCTTGAAAACCTCCAAGGTTCTCAGTTCCTTGCGTCCTTCAGTGGAATTCTCCTTGCCCTCCTGGCAGTCTCTCACTCTACTTCTTGATCTTGTAAGGTGAACTTGCAACAACTTAGGCACACTCCTTGCACTTGGCTCAGTTCTTCGATGACTTCTCCCTTGTCCTCATGGAAATGTTTAAGGCATATCCTTTCCTTTGTCGATGCACTTCTTGCAAAGCCTTCCTTCACTAGAATGTTCAACAATTCTGGGGTTCTCCAACACCTCCAACCGTGTTTCTTCTTTGTATTCTTGCACTAGATCAATGCTCTCTTGGCAGATTATTTCAGAGTGTTCAATAACTCTGAAATGTGCTTTCTCCCACATAGTCTGTATTTCCAAGGAACTTAATCGCCTTGAAATTTCTCCCTGAGTTTGTAAATTAATCTGGTGTTCCCCCCTGGCAGATTCTCTTTTGACTCCACTGAGTTCAGATACGCACTCCTTGAGTCGGCTCACAGAGTTTCCTCTCTCTATTGTGCACTCCTTGTACTTATCCTAGAGAACCAGACTTAACTCAACACACTCCCTGCAGACGATTTCTAACATTCATATACAATTCACAAACATGCAAATGACATTCATAACACAACATCCATTACATAGAAATGTAGAATAGGAAAAACTGTCATTTTCTATTAATAGTGGAATGCCAAATTACAATGGTGGAGTCTGAACTACAACTGAATCTCGACTCTCTGTATCTCTCCCTATAATCCGACCAACCTCTTCTTGGCAACAATACAAATATTTATACAAGAGGGGCTCAATGAGCTTCCCTCGCAAGATAAACTAGTGGTGTCAAATCACCATCCCTAATTCCCATCGAAAGGGAAAATTACAATGATGGCTATCTACTCCAAATTAGATGCAGATCCATTCTACCATCAACCTATTAATGGTGACCTTATCTCCAGCTTGTGCGAATTCATATCTTTCTCCTTCTAGCTTGTCTTCATTAAATGCCTGGATCTCACCTTGGATTCTTGAGGAAAAATGAGAGGGAAATGCCTCTCTTTCCTTGAATGTGCATCATGTGTGAAATATGACTAACACGTGCTGAGGTGGAGCGATGCTCCTGCATCATACTCCACAGCTACAAAAATCATGAGCTCCTACTCATGAGATTTCCACCGTGTTTTAAATCCTCCTGGATCCCAAACTTTATCTTGGAGTTGTCTCTCGGCTCCTCTACTTCTCTTCGCCTACTCCTGCATAATCCTCATTGCTTGTGCAGGTTTCCTATTGTCTAGCTTCCTCTGTTGACTCTAACATCAAATTCCTTATCTCCTCAACTGCTTCATCTGGTTTCTCTATCGGTTGGCTCTTCTATTGCAGACTATCTTGCCACATTCCTCTCTTGTTCATGGGGAAATCATGTTGATTTCCCAAGTCATCTTCTCCATATCTTGTGGCCTTTCCTTGCCACTCTGCTTCATCCTCCACTTTTGCAGTCTCCATAGTGAACTGTCATTCAACTAATTCCTCTCCTGAGAGATCAACTCCAATCAATTCTACGACTAGCTCCCTTCTAGCATCCATCAGTGGTTTCTCATGCTGATGTGTTTCTTCTAGCATGGCTATCTCCTGGAAACCATATTCTGGTTCTGTATTGTCCAACCAATCCTCTAGTTCCCTTAACTCCACTTCCCATTGAGTGAGTAACTCAACTAGGCATTCTCCTTCTATCAGGACAAAAATCAATATCTGTTCCTCTTCTTCCATGACAGTTTCATTTTTTTGTCCTCTCGTTTCCTCTGCAACTTCTATGCTAGCCTCTCCTCGACCACTTGGTAGGAATATATCGGCTCCTCCAATGATCAAAATTCTCCCCTGATCCTTCTCTTCGATGGTGGAATTTTTCAACTTATCATCATCTTCATTCACACAGCTCACAGCTCCATGTGAATCTCTATCTGAGTGAGGTCTTCCTTCTGCCTCCTCTTCATTTGTCAACATCCCTTGATGTGAACTCTCATTTGATCTCATCTCTTCATCCTTTCCTACCTGGAAATATGGGATGTCCCCTCTGCCCACCTGGAAGCTTATGAGATCCACCGATCCCTTCTCATTTCCCACCTGGCAATCTATGAGACTCTTTTCAGATCTCTTTCCCTTATGACTGAGGTTTTCAGCATGCCCCATCCACCTCTTTAACACTTGTTTCTTCCTCTTGGACAACAAATTCTGAATAGGCCATCTGGCTATTCTCTTCAAAGGCCATTCATACCTCAAGTGTACCTTTGAATCCTGCTACATTTTGAATGCAAGCTCCTCCATCTTAGCTCGGATTTCACTGAGCTCCTTTTCCATCTCCTCCTTTCTCTTCTGCAAGTAGACTTCCCCCTGACTGTGCCCATATTTTCCAACGGCCATCTCGCCTCACTTGCAACCCACCTAGTTTTTTACCATATGTTGCACACCTTGCAATAGTTTCAATAGAGAATTACACGCTATCCCCTTTGCCTATGATATGTAGGCAAAACAAGCTCTGATACCACTCTGGTGGTATAAGACTATCTCCGTGTCTCCTCCTTCACCTGCTATCTATGGGTGAAATCAAGCTCTGATACCACTCTAGTGGTATCATACTATCTCCTTTGTCTCCTCTTTCACATGTTATCTATGGGTGAAACCAAGATCTGATACCACTCTGGTGTCAACCTCCCCTCCAACTCCCTTGGGGATGACGCAACCTCCCGATCTAGGATCGTTCGATGTGTTGATTCGAAGAGACTCTTTAGATTCCTCCCTGGAACCCAAATATTCTATCACATGTCCTTCCTTCTATGGCGTAGGTTATGTGGGACCCACATACACTCTCCTCAATGCTTTTCAACTCTCAACACCGATAGTGCTAGCTTTATGTGTTAGGCTTCCTCCTCGATGTGACCATGGACTATGACCATGGGCCAGCTCCCTTCGCAACCCTGCGCTTCAGGACTTTCATGAGTGGCTTGCTCCTCTTTCTCGAAACCTGAATTGACGAATACTTTAGGACCAATATACGATCCACGTTCCTCTCACGATCAATGGATTTGATCACTTACACAAACTCAGACTTCATGAGTTCTTTTCTCTCGAGTGCTCTCTCCTGGACTTTCCCAAACTGCATAGAAATATTCCACATGTCCTTTGGATCCAACGGTCCAGAATGAAATCACTCTTCACGACTTCATGAAGATCTTTGTTTGCTCCCACAAACCTTACGAAGTTCTTTCTCTCAAACCTCTCGATCTTCTTCCAGCTTTCCTCTCCTCGAAAATGGATGATCTCTCCATCTTTGGGACTTCAGAAATTCCTCGAATTCTTTTCACCCTTAGCGCAAATTCTCTTTTATAGACTTAGGTTGTTCTCAAAAATCCTTATGCATTCCTTGCAGAATTTTTCACAGACTTCCTTCTGTGACTTTGCTTGTCTTGAAAACCTCGAAGGTTCTCATTTCCTTGCGTCCTTCAGTGGACTTCTCCTTTCCCTCCTGGCAATCTCTCGATCTTCTTCCTAAGCTTGTAAGGTGAACTTGGAACACCTTTGGTGCACTCCTTGCACTTGGATAAGTTCCTTGATGACTTCTCCCTTGGCGTCATGGAAAGGTTTAAGGCATCTCCTTTCCTTTGTCGACGCACCTCTTACAAAGCATTCCTTCACTATAATGTTCAATGATTTTGGGGTTCTCCAACACCTCCAACAGTGTTTCTTCTGTGTATGCTTGCACTAGCTCGATGCCCTCCTGGAAGAGTATTTCAGAGTGTTCAATAACTCTAAAATGTTCTTTCTCCCACACAGTCTATCTTTCCAAGGAACTTAACTACCTTGAAATTTCTCTCTGAGTCTGTAAATGAATCTAGTGTGCCTTCCTAGCAGCTTCTCTTCTGACTACACTGAGTTCAGACATGCACTCCTTGCGTCAGCTCACAAAGTTTCTTCTCTCTGTCGCACACTCCTTGCACTTAGCCTAGAGAACCAGACTTAACTCAACACACTCTCGGATAGGAAACTGTATCTCTATCCTTGCATGTGATTTCTAACATTCATATACAATTCAAAAACATGCAACTGAAATTCATAACACAACATCCATTACACATGAATGTATAACATGAAAAACTGTCATTTTCTATTAATGGTGGAATGCCAAATTACAATGGTCAAGTCCAAGCTACAACTGAGTCTCAAATCTTTGTATCTCTCCCTATAATCCGACCAACCTCTTCTTGGAAACAATACAAAGATTTATACAAGAGGGGCTCAATGAGATTCCCTCGCAAGCTAAACTAGTGGTATCAAATCACCATCCCTAATGCCCATCGAAAGGGAAAACTACAATGATGGCTATCTGCTCTGAATCAGATGCAGATCCATTTTGTGGTCAGCCTATTAATGGTGACCTTATCTCCAGCTTATGCGAAGTCATATCTTTCTCCTTCTAGCTTGTCTTCATTAAATTCCTGGATCTCGCCTTGGATTCTTGAGGCAAAATGAGAGGGTGGCGCCTCTCCTTCCTTGAATGTGCATCACGCATGAAATATGACTGGCGCGTGCTGAGGTGGAGTGATGATCCTACATCAATATCCTTCTCCTTCTTCTATATGTTCATCGGCCATGATGAACAAAGTATTTTTCAAAAATTTCATAGCCCCCCTAAAGGTTATAGATTCTTCTGAGGTAGATGAAAGAGAAGGATATTTCTTATGACTAGGGTTTTTAGAAGGATTTAGTCTAGTATAAGATGCAAATTTTTCCTCTAGATTATATGTTACTTCTTCTACATGAAGTTTTTTTTCACTTTCATAAGTACTTTCTCCTGTTCCTCCACCTCTTCCTGCCAGGGTGTTAGCTTCTTGGGTGTCTCTTACTACACCACAAAATCATCCTTTGGAATCTCTGGCTCTAGTAATGCATTCTAAACTATTGTGAGTTTGAATTCATGGATATAGAAACTCACCAAAAGTTATTATGGTGAATGTTTTAGGATCTTACACTATGAGGATATTAGAATGAGATCGTCTTGCTTCTATTCTCCTGGATTCATCCTAAATGCATTTCCTAGGCTAGTGTAAACTAGATACTCGTAATTGTTAAGAAACTTAATCCATATAACCTTTGTATGTTAAATGGATAGGATGAGAAAGAAATGACATATATGAGGATTAATTAGGATTTTATAGGTTTCAAAATATTATTAAATAAATTAAAAAAGGTATCAATTTCAGGTTCTGAATAATTGCATTTGAGGGTTTAACTATGATGTTGGAGCTAACGATGGGTGGTTTTATAATGACATCATTTTCTTGAAGTTTGAATTTTTTTTTTTGATAGAACATATGTCTTTACATGGTTCAACCAAACAAAGTAATATTTTGAATTACATAATATTATTTATGATAAGCAAAGGATTTCCTTAGCAATTTTTTATTCTGAGACGAAACCATATTAATGGGCAGTTAAAATGCTCCCTCTTGTTGGTTGTGGACATTATCTTCTTGATTCAGAGGTCTTGTTTTAGTTGTGTTTTAACCCCATTACTTGAAGGGGGTGTGGGGTGTATTTCCTCCCCACATTTCTCGCTAGGGGGGTTTGGGGGGATGAGAAATTTTGGAACCCCCTCCCTAGCAGGGATTTGGGGGTAGTGCCCCTGAAGAGAAATTTTTGGAAAAATTGCCTTGTAAAATATTGTAATTTCATAGTCAATTTGGACCATTCAATATAAGGTCACAAATCTGATGGTATAAGTTATGTTGGGGTTTTTTTTCTCTAGAAGGAAACCCTCTTTTATGAGGGAATTGTATTGCGACTCTGTATATGTGAGTGAATATTGTATTTTGAGAGAAGATACTATGAGAAAAAGAAAAGGAAGTTACAACAGGTATGTTGTAGGTTGTATCCATACATTTGATGGATAATAATAAAGGAAGGGCATGGAAATTTCTCTGATGGACATATCCCATACTGGGTGAACCATGTGTATATGTGTCTCTATTTTATTGTGTATCTTCTATGTTTTATTTCCACATTTATTTTATTTTATTGCTCTGTGATCCTGTTTTTCTAACACCTCCTTTTATGACTATATTTTGGGTTTAATTACAAGGGACTTATAATTTCAATATGGTAAAGTTTAGTAACAAGACTAATTTAGTCAATTGAAAATAATTAATAACTTAGGTTCTATGGAGGATTATAATTGGGGTGGAAAGAGTCAGGGGGAGTCTACATGATCCCAAAGGAATCTCTACAATCTCATATGCCTAGGAGCTAGGCAATGTCTAAAGAAAATTGGACGAAGCATATGCTCTCATGTTTGGTTTGAATCTAGCTAAGGAAGCCAACATTAATTCTCTTTGAATATTTGGAGATTCAATGGTCATAATAAAAAAAATGAATGGAAAATCTACACTTGGAAATTACAAGTTAAAAATCATCATATCTATAATCAAACAAGAAGATCAATCCTTTGACAATGTCTCCTTTGATCAAATCAAGAGGGAGATAAATGAGGAAGCAGACTCTTGGGAAATATGATCAACTAAGTTAATTTTTGGCACCTTGTACAAAAATGGGGTTCTCAACTATAGAACTCTACCATAAATTTTGTATGAAGTGGGATTTAATACTCATTAATGTTGTAATGATGCATTGGCCAAACATTGATATGGGTGATATGAGGACGCACTCCCCTCATTCTCCCATGTGACTTCAATACATCTCCATGGAAATTGAATGCATATTTTCACCCTAGTACACTCAAGGTGGGATAACGGGGAAGTTGTGAATTATAGAAGAAAGTAATTCGAGCAATTCATAATGATTTGCGTCATTTGGTATCCTAGTTGGTAGTTCATTTTGGTATGTTGGTTCATTAATTCTTCTATTTGGTATTTCATCTATACAATCTCCTATGCCAAAGAGGAAATGGATTCACAATGCTTTGTCTTTGTAGCATCTATTTTGGAGTTGGGTGGTGGGTTCCATGTGTAGTGGCTTTGTACTAGTCAATTTCACCTTAGAAGTGGTGAGCTACAGGAACTGCCCTTCTATCCTTCCTTGGGATTGGATCTATTCTTTTGATTTGAGAACAAAGGTGGAATCATATTTTCAAATTTCAAACAATTGTGGTATACTAGTAATAGATTTCATTCTCGAGGACTCTAGGAGAAAAATCTCTGGTTTAAGAACCAAGTATTCTTGCATCAAGTAACCCCATGAGTGCAGTCTTTCCTATGTCCTTTGGATTGGTTATCAAATAGCCTATTTGCACTTTATTTATGAATATATTCCCTTCTATATTGGAACAAGTGTTATCAAGGGGAATGCAGATCAAGCTTGACATGTATTGGAGTAAGAGTGGTGTTTTGAATTTGAATGCAATATTACATTGATCTTTTATGAGAGTCAAATTTCCCAAGAACCATCTTTTCTCATAGGTTTTTAATGTCATGCTTCAACATTATCAAATATGGCCTCCAAACCATCAAATAAATTATCGTTGATGTTAAAGGTAAGTAAGTATTCAAATATAAATGTGACTTAAATAAATACAAAAGTGGAAAAGTTAAGAGGAAGTGGATTTTACGTAAAAGTGGATTAAACATGAAAGTGGATTAAAATCAAATATAAATGTGACTTTAATAAATACAAAAGTGGAAAAGTTAAGTGGAAGTGGAGTTTACGTAAAAGTGGAGTAAACATGAAAGTGGATTAAAAAAAAAGGTAAAAGTGAAACAGGAGTTTACATAAAAGTGGAGTAAAACATGAAAATGGATTAAAAAAGGTAAAAGTGAAAGTGCACATGGTATTTGCACATGGATTTAAAAACCAGGGATAATTTTAAGGACGAAAATTTATATTAAAATGTAGAAACATGGGCTAATCTTACTAGTCCTTAATATGCAAAATGGAATATGTTTGGTGATAATTTTGTAAAAATATTCAAATTTCTAAGGATTTTGTATTTTGGTGATTTTAAGGTAAAATAATTTTGTTCTATGAAATTTGGGCAAAACGGTTTTAGAAAAAATGGAAATCGACGAATCTTTTTTTGGGAAAAACCATGGAAAATTAGCCCATTGGTGAAATTTAGCCCCTAAAATCATCTATGTTAAAAACCATGGTGGTATTTTACCCATGGTATGGTAAAAGGGTGAATTAAAAATAAAAAAGGGGGGAAATTAATTATTATTTAATAAAATTCGTGACTTTTCAAAACAACATGACTTTTCATGTAATGCTCATGGTAAAGTATAAATGAAGAAGAGGGTTATGAGAAACAATGTGTGTGTGGGTGTAAAAAGTAATATTCTTATGCATAGCATTTGAGGAGTGACTATTGAATATCATTCAAGAAGCGACAATTGAATATCATTCAAGAAGCGACAATTAAATATTAGTGAGAGCTGAGCAGATCTTGTGAAAGCAGAAGAAGCGAACGTCAAGCAGATCTGGAGAAAGCAAAATAAGTGAGTGATCTGGTGAAAGAAGAAGTAGTGAGCATAATGCATATCTAGTGAAATAAAAAGGAGTGAGTCGTATGGAAAAATCATAAGAAGAAAGTATAGAGGGGATCAATGTCTCTTATAGGTCAGTTCCTACAAACAACAGAGGGTATTGGTGTCTACTATAGATTGATGCCTACAAACAACATAGGGGATTGGTGTCTCCTGTAGGTCAGTGCCTACAAAAAACAGAGGGGATTGGTGTCTCTTGTATATTGGTACTACAAACAACAAAGGGGATCAATGTCTCATGTAGGTCGATACCTACAAACAACAAAGGGATTGGTGTCTCTTGTAGGTTGATTCCTACAAAACAACAGAGGGGATCGATGTCTCCAGTAGATCAGTTCCTACAACAACAGAGGGGATCGATGTCTCTTGTAGCTTAGTGCCTACAAATAACAGTGGGGATTGGTGTCTCTAGTAGGTTGGTTCCTAAAAACATTTGTAACAATAGGTTGGTGCCTACAAACATTTATAACCGTAGGTTGGTTCCTACAAATTTATAAAAATAAGTGTGGTGTTGCCTATATGATTAGTATAATGCACTCATTAATTATCAATCCAGGATTCATAATCAATAAAGTTACAAGACACCAGTAAGAGAGGAAATTCTAATGTCACGAGTATAGAAATAATCTAGATTAAGAAACAAACTGAAACACACTTTGGTTGCCTTTCACAGAGAATCTATCTACTCCATTGGGGCACATGCAAATATGAGATGGATTCCTTTGACAGATCAACTCTGTTATCTAACCCAGAAACATAACTATGCAATCACACTCTTGAATGGGAAATCACACATTAATCATCACACATCAATCATCAAGACATAGCATGGGTAGTTCAATAGCCAGTATATTGAGTATGTTGTCGTTCACAATATTCTATAGTGAACTTCACTAGTCCTTTTTCAATTATGTTTGACTACTGCTGCCAACATCTATATCCATTAAGAAAAATCAAATTCATAAGAACAGAAACAAAGCATTTGTAAAACAGAGTAAATAAAGATCCCTAAGAAATTATATAATCGAAACCCTAAACTGAACTATACTGTTGTCATCTGAAAGAATCAAAGCTTCAACTAGTCTAATAGTTATACTATTGAAATCAAATGCTAACACTAATCTATAAGGATGCTGACCTTTGTTGGGCGGTGGGCCCTTGCCGCTTCAACAGGTCAGCGACTGGAGTCTACAGTAAGTTGGCCTTTAATCCACACATCACTCTTACTCAAAACCTCAAAACATGAAACTATACTAACAACTCAACTCACATTCATTCATAAATAATCAAGACATTGAAACAAATGACATTATTGTATTAAACCTCAAATCAAGATATTTTCTACAATATGTAACCCTACTTCACATGCTGTGATATGCTATCTCTCTACTACTTCTACCATTCTTTCCATGACTATTTAAACAGTCTTAGTCGTGAAACACAAGGAAGTGAAATCTTTTACAAATCAGCAATTGTCAAATTTCTATATTCGGTTACATATTTTAAGCTTCATCCTCATGACACGAAGTGTATGAGGATGAAGAAATAAACAAACTGGCTTAACATAGTCTTTCTAGAACTTGATGATTTCATAAACACTCAACAATTATCCTGGGCACAATCTGGAGCCAATCTTACCATACTTTGTTTCCTGTATTGGTATCGGATCGTGACAGGTGAGATTTGGTAGATAGTACCGGATCCGAACAGTATGCAATTGGTTGGTACCAGACTAGAACAGTTTGTGATCATTGGTACTGGATCGTGACAGTGAACGGTCTGTGGGTACCGCATCTGAACGGAAGGTGCGCTTGGTACTGGATTCAGATAGTGGGAAATCTGGTGCATACGTATTGGATAACTGAGCTGACATAGAAGTGTTGGACATCATCCAAAGGTCAAAGGCTACACATGGAAATTTTAAACATTAGTGCATGAAATATTTAGTCTCCTGGCTTAATAAACCACAAAATGCATGAATTCAATTGTACTTTACCTTATGACCTTATCAGTGACTAGAGGTAGGGTTCTATCATTGATCCAAGCTTAGGTAGGCCAAAAAGGTATAAATGAGGAGTATAATATGGTAATGGGGATGTCAATTTGAAGGCTCAACATTCCCCCATGCCAAAATCATTGCATGTCCTCATGCAACTAAAACATACTCAAACATTTTCCAAAACTTGAGATTCCATTCTCTTTACTCTTGTGGGTCAAGGATGTTGATGGTTGAGGCTTCTTCTTTCAACTCCCTTTTTATGAACCTAATATATTGCAAGAGTCTTAGTACCTTCTTGAGCTTATTAGAAGTCTCTTCATGGTCATCTTGGATTTGTTGTCTAGTTGCCTTCAGTTGCCCATTTTCCTTCTTGATATACCTATCCAGTAGTTGGTATTCCTTCACTTCTTGTTTGAGCTCCTGGTTTTGTTTTTGCATCTTCCCAATATTCTTCTTCATCGGTTCTTTTGTCAAGGTCTTCATTGAACTTATTGTCTCTGGCTGGATGCATTCTCTTTCCTCCACTTCCTCCCTCATCCCACACAAAGTAATAGTAGCGTGTTCCTCGGTCAAGCTAGGGATGTCATCCTGGGATGATAGGTCTAGGGAGGTAAGATATATTGGGTCTTCATGTGTATGAGGACTGACAACTTCTTTTCTTTTCTCTTCCATACTCCTTGTGGTTATTTTATAAGGGGGTAATGGATCAGAGGTGCTCACAAGCTTCATTTTCTTCTCCTCTGTTTGTGGAATGGTTACAGGAGATTGTTCTATAGACTGTTCATCTCTACTCTTCTCTTTCCTCAATGATTTTGATGTATGACTCCTCTCCTCAAGTGCTACTGCTGATATCTCTTCCACTAATTCAGATTTACCTTTTGATTCTTGAATTTTAAGAGTCTTATTATTTGAGGAAGAGGGCCTTACTTGTTTACTAGCTTTATCCTTTACTGCTCTGGAGGATGATGGGATGCCTTGATCTTTTTCTCCTTAGGTTCCTTATTTTTATCTGGAGCAGGCTGGGCTTCTTCTACAGGTTCATTTTCTGTGGGAAGGTGTTGAGTGATGAGGGTTTTCCAGCTAAACCCTCGCTTCCCGATCTCATGTATAACTAGCATTTTGATAAGACCCTGATGATAAATGCTAGTCTTCCTAGTTTTGGATAGTGATTTGACATCTCTTACCATCTTGTTCAAGATCATCCATAAAAGATATGGTAAGTCAATTTCAGGGCCTCCTTCAAAGTGCAACAGAAGCCTAAGATGATATAAGAAAGTTACATCATACCTGCCCTCACAAGTGAGGAATCGTTGAAGACTAGCAAGCATTGGATGATATTCTTCCTTGATATAGTTTCTAGAAATCCCCTTTTTCCAATCAGGGTGCTGATGCTATTCCTTCAAAAATTGTTGGCACATTTCTTTATTGATTCCTAATCCTTTGAAATACTTGGCTCCTCTTCTAGGTAATCTTGTGTCTTCCCTTAAGGTTGATTCATTGATGGTTAGTTGTAGATTTCCTATGTGCACAATCTCTCCATCATAACTATGAACAAATGCATGCGATACCTTCTCATGACAACCTATGAATTTCTCTAAAAATGGCATCCATCCCGCTCTAGCATACTTATCTCTACATAGTTGGAACTCCTCGATCTCCCTATAAATTTGGAAGACCAATTCATGTCTACTTACAACCATATTTATAAACCATAAGTGAAAACCAGGTTGTAGCGCAAGGGTTTAGTCAGTTGTGAGCGTGAGGGTTTGGTACCGGATGTCGCAGAGAGTAGAAGGCTCTGAAAATGGATAGATATGGGTAACAGTAGAAAAATGGTGATGGCTTCAATAATTTGAATGGTGAGTTTAAGTAAAGATGCTTCGAAAAATTAAGACACAATGAGGCTCATTTGGATGGCTTCGCCACCCAGATACACCATTTCATTTCTACCTATTAGTGCAATGATGGGGACAGGACATTTGGTATCAAGACATCATTGTTGTTTGGGATTGGCGACTGGACCCCTAAGAGGAGAATTTTAGTGTTGAATTGTGCGAGATAGATTCATGATGGTTTAAGGATGAAGCACGTTCTTGGTTTTAGGGTCGTGTCTCATCATTACTGGGCATGCTCATTTCAGTTCATCCCCACATTCACACATTTGATGTGATTTTTTCCTCCCTCATCTTTTCAAGCACTTATGTGGCAAGGGAATTGATTAAGTTTAAGCATATGGGTATGAGGGAAGTGAAAGTTAGGTGCATGGTTTTAATACTAAGGTCATAAGATCTAGTATACATTTTCATACCTTTTGTAGTTTTATAAGCAAAGGAAAACAAATAATACCATGTTACCTTTTCTTTTACCATTACATAACCAATACCCATAGCATATGCAACTACCTTTGTATTTGAAGCTTTCAATTTTCAGAGTTCATCTTTTTAGGTTGGAGTTTTCTAGAAGCTTAGTACTGGAATTTCCTATACTTTATGAATACTTCTTTATTTTGTGCTTGTCTTGAGTTTCTTCTTTTGTGTCTGGTTCTGCAGGGTTGTACAGTGAACAGGTTGATCTCTGTAGATGAGATGTGAGTCTAAAAAAGAGTCCTGAAAGGGCTCTTTGACCCTCCCCCATGCCAAGGATGTTGCATATCCTTGTGCAAAAAGGCCCGACACACTATTCACAAATGGAAGAAAATTGATAAGAGATGAGAAACCAAATTAAATTCCAAAAGTACATTTATCACCTAGCATATGATCTCATGCCTTTAAAAATTGAAATTGCCTTTCTTCTGATGACTTATTGACAAGGGCAACATTCAACAATGAAAATAGGGATGTTTTTATATTTTTCCAGAAGAATAGATCCAACCTAACTTGCTTCAGAGATTTACTATCATTAGATGTTATGGATAAATTTCACAGTATAAGTAGATTAGACTCCCTAGTCAAGGCTCCACTCTTAAGAAGTTTCCTTCTCAGATAATATAGGCTTTAGATGTCAGACCGATAAAGTTGACTTAGGGTAATTCTCAAATGGACATTTGCTTGTAGTATTTAGTTGTTTGTTAATCTAGATTTTTTATCATATAAGTGTCATTAGTGACCTTTGTTTGTAGTATTCATTTTTTATGACAAAAGTAAAATTTTCAATCAAACAAGTATAAATGAGACATTTCTCAACCAAAACCCACTGCCAACAAGTATGTTCAGTACTTCGGTGGGGTAGTTGTCATAATTAGTGAGAGACATACCTTCCCTGGGAAAAATGCCCCATTGCCAATAGGCCTATTCAGTACCCTGATGGGTTTTCCTAGTCATACCACAGACCGGTACCTGCTACCAACATACATGTTCAGTATCCCGATGGGTTAGTCTCTTAAACCCTTTTTCCATCAGAGGCTTCTTTTCCATTGTCACCTATTTTAGTTTTTGTTAAAGAATTATTTTGCATGGTGACATGGGAGGCTCGTCTGAAAACCCTTTTACAGGATGGGATGGTATTGGGTTAGAAGGTATATTCTCTTATTTGAATGTCTTTAAAGATTTGTCTGAAGGAAAAATAAACTTATGTATGCACATTTTTAGGATGATCCAGATGTATGATTTGTTTAAGTTTGTCCATAAAAGAATGACCTAAAGTTACCTTAGGGTACTGATACATCCTCTTCCATAAAAAAATTCCTAGTGTGCCCATGACAGAGAGTGTTCGTATACTCATATGATACTCTTTAATAAAGATAATCCAATGATTAATGTTGAAGTCTAGTTAGGGTGGAATGGTTACTTATAGGCTAATATACTTTTATCTCTTTAATCATGCTAAAATACTGGATAAAGGAAACTTCTAGACTTTGAATAAGATTAAGCATGGTTCCTTTAATGACATAGGTAAATATTATGTCTTCTTTGTCAAGAAACATAACTAAAAGAAATTAGAAATACTTCCCTTTAGTCAGCAACAGAACCAAAACAAATTAAAAATACTTCCCTTTAGTTAGCAACAGAACCAAAAGAAATTAAAAATACTTCCCTTTAGTCAGCAATAGAACCAAAAGAAATTAAAAATACTTCCCTTTAGTCAGCAACAAAACCAAAAGAAATTAAAAATACTTCCCTTTAGTCAACAACAGAACCAAAATAAATTATTGCTTCATAAGAGCTTCCATTTGATGTTGCATTCGACTCCCTGGTTCCAGATTAAGGGGTTACTGCATGGATTCACATAAGTATAACATTCTTTGTCAATTAGGTGATGTGTCATGATAGTACCGTATCAGAACAAAATTTTGGTACCGGACTAGCACATGACTATTGGTACCGGACTAGAGAAGAATTTATGGTACCAGATCAACACTACTGGTACCGGACTAGAACAGAGTATTGTTGATTCCTGCAACTCATGTTTTTAGCAAGTTCGTGAAAGATAAAATAAATTATAGAAATTGACTAACAAAAATAAAATGCGAAAGTAAAACAAAGGAGGTAAGAATCCATTGTTACCTTCAACTTATTAACAAAACAAAATCCACACCTATGTACAAAAATTTAAATAGTAAATCAATCAATCAATGTGGATCAGTAGGAAGATCTCCTTCCTTACTAATCACCTGCATATTTGAATTCTGTAGCACACATGTCACAAATTCCTCTTTTGACAGGGGTTTGTTATAAATTCTCAATCGGTGCACATTCACGAGTAGGGTGTCTGATGTTCATCAATTGTCTTTATTTTGATTGAACCATTATCATAGACAATGTCAATCTCGTAAAGTCCTAACCAATGAGTAGTTAACTTGCCTTTGAAGTTCTTGAACCTGTTGTCATACAACAAGGCCCAATCTCCCAATTGAAATTTTTTGTTTTTAAGATACTTGTCATGCCATTTTGTTCTATGCTCTTGAACGAGGGTGGTTCTTTGAAGTGATTCCTGCCTAATTTCATCCAGATCATTAAGCTGTAAGAGCCTTTGTTGCTAAGCTTCATCTAATTTCATGCCAACTTATACAATAGTCCTGAAGGTTTTGATCTGGAATTCTATGGGGAGAAGCACCTGCTTCCCATACACCAATTCGTAAGGTGTATGTCCTGTTGTATTCCTCCAGGTGATTCTATAAGCCCATAAGGATTCTAGTAATTTGTCAGCCCAATCCTTGTGGTGTAGCTGTACTGTTTTAGTAAGAATGGACTCAATGAATTTGTTTATGGATTCTACTTGTCCATTCGCCTATGGATGATAAGGTGTAGATTTCCTGTGCTTGATCTTGTACTGTTCTATAACTAATTTGACTAGATGAGAGGTGAATTGAGTCCCCCAACCAATCACAATTTCTCGAGGTACACCAAATCTAGTAAAGATGTCATTAAAAAGGAAATCTACCATTGATTGTTCACTTGCAGTTGGTAAGGCTTTTGCTTCAACCCACTTAGTCACATAGTCAATACATACAAGTATATACTTTTTCTTTTTAGATGCAGGGTTAATGGGCCCTACAAAATCTAATGCTCATTTCTCGAAAGGCTCAATGACTACTTGGGCTTGAAGTGGCATTTGGTATTGTGCATTAGGCTTACCCATTCATTGTCATTCATCACAATTGGATACATAAGTTCTGGCATCTTTGAAAATATTAGGCCAATAGTAACCATATTGTAGAACTTTATAAGTGGCCCTCTTATCAGAAAAGTGGCCTCCACAAGGACCATCATGGCAGGCTTTTAGAATATCATGGATCTCATCTTCCCTTACACATCTTCTGATTACCAAATCTGGTCTTGTTTTGTAAGGACAATCATCATGCCACATGTAGTTTTCACTTAGTTGAATTACTTTCTATTTTTCTCTAGGAGACAATTTCTGAGGTATCTTCCCTGTTACAAGATAGTTAGCTACATCTGCATACCAAGGAGTAAATGTAGAAATAGAAAAAAAAATTTCATCAGGAAAGTTATCATCTACTGGTGCATTATCTCCCAGATGAATCATTCTAGATAAGAAATCAACCACAAGATTATCCTTACCGGGTCTATCAATAATATTAATGTTAAACTCTTGTAATAATAACAACCATCTTGTAAATCTAGGGTTTGTTACAGGTTTGTTCATTAGGAATTTGATGGCTGAATGATCAGTGTGTACAAAATCTTGATGTCCTATAATGTAGTGTCTAAATTTATTGATAGCATGGACTACAACTAACAATTATTTTTCTGTGACCGTATAATTAACTTCTATTGGGGAAAGGTTTTTACTGACAAAGTAAATAGCATAAGGCATAGGATTTCCCCTTTTTCCAAGAACTTCCCCCAGGGCTGTGTCTGAGGCATCGGTACATATATGAAAAGGAAGGGACCTATTTGGTCCTCTTAATAAAAGAGTACTTGACAATTTCTATTTTAGAATTTCAAAGGATACTTGGCATTCCTCATTCCAATTAAATTCATCTTCTTTAGACAATAACTTAAATAAGGGAATAGCTAAGCTTGTAAAATTCGGAATGAATCTTCTATAGTAGCCAGCATGCCCTAAAAAGATGTGAACTTCCTTTTGTGAGGAAGGTATCATAATTTCTGTGATAATGTGAATCTTTGTGGGATCAACTCTCATTCCAAAACCAGAGATGTGATGTCCCAAAACAATACCTTTAGTGAGCATCATATTTGACTTTTCATTACTTAGATAAAGATTAGTTTCCTTACAACTAATCAAGACTTTTTCTAGACTGGTCAAAGCTTCCTGGAAGTCATTTCCATGGACTATAAATTCATCCATGTAGACTTGTACGCAATCATTGGTCAAGTCAAAGAAAATGGCCAGGACAACCCTTTGAAAAGTGTTTGGGGCATTGCAAAGTCCAAAAGGAAGAACCCTATAAGAATAGGTTCCCCATGGGCAGGTGAAAGTGGTCTTCTCCTGGTCTTTGTGTGCTATTTGTATTTGGTTATAACCAGTGAACCCATCTAGGAATGAAAAATACTTCTTTCTGGACAAGGTATCCAACACCTGATAAATGAGTGGTAAGGGAAAATAATCCCTATGGGTGGCTTTGTTCAACTCCCTAACGTCTACACATATTCTCCACTTACCGTTTTTCTTGGGAACTATGACAAGTGGAGACACCCATTGACTATTTGAAATGGGGTATATGAGATTGTCTTGAAGGAGTTTTTGCAATTCTTTTTTTACAATATCTTTGAGGGATGGATTCATCCTTTGCTGAGGCTATATAGCTGATCTAATTTGGTCATTAGTGTAGATATGATGTGTGCATGTGTCAGGATGAATGCCTTTCATGTCTACATAATCCCATGCAAAGGCATAAAATTGTCTTTGGATCATTTCAATTACTTGTATCTTTTGTTTTGGTTCCAAACTAGAGTTGATATACAAAGGTTTTCATGGGTTAATATCAACAAGTTCTATTGGCACAGGGGAAGAGCCAGGGTTCAACGCTCAAGATCGAACCAACAAAACCCTAACTACCGACCCTTTCAGCAACACCTATGAAGCAAATGAAGTCTCACCCGAGGTAGAGGCAGGGGTGGTTGCAAGACTCAGGTGTCTGTAACCTTAGCTGGGATACAGATATGTGATTATACTACTTACAACGTGCCTAGCATCAGTCAACCATTAATATCCAACCCTTATTCTACTTCGTAGATAGCACGGAGCATCGCAATATTCACTTAGATCTACAGTATCTCAGCACTTAGCAACACTAATACACTAGGTCCTGGAGATCAACACTAAGCACTCACACATACATCAGATCTAACAATCATATATATCTAAGAAGCATAAAGCATAAGTGAATATATAAAAATCACATAGAATAAGCAAAGATAAACATAATGACTCAAATCACAGAGAATTACACATAGATTTACATGGTTCACCACCACCCTGGGGCTACGTCTACCAACTCTTCTTCTTTATTAGTATCTTCAATCATCAGTTACAACACAGAGCACAAAAACCCTTCTTTGTAAAGGAGAGAAGATATGCACAGCTTGCTAGATCCTTCTTCCTTACACTTTTGCACAAAGCCTCTTACGACAACTTGCACTTAGCCTTGCAAGCTTCTTAGGATCATGCACAGAGCATTTACAATCTACTTCTGATCACACAGATCTAATTATTAGCACTAAGCCATATGCCATACATACCATAGATGCACTTATTTCTTCTATCTAGCCTAAGCATCTATTTATACATTACAAATGTGGGCCTAAGCGTGGGTAAACCCACGGGCTGACATCCCTTTCCCATTACATTAACCCAAAAACCCTAATAGGGGCCCAAAACTGGACCGAGATGCTTCGCTTGGCAGTCCTTCTTTGACTAACTTTCACAGTTCCAAAATAGGTCAAAATGACCCAAGTTATCCCAAAACTTGTTCAAGGGCCAACAAGTTCAGTACTTTCTTCCTTCTCCGAGGAAGCTGGTGATAAAGTATATAATTGAGTGATATCAGGGTGCCAAGTTTGTTGAAATTTGGAACTGAAAATGTGTGACAATTCTGCAAAATACCTAGGATATTCAATGTAATTTGTATCAGCAAAAAATAAACTTAAGACTTATTCATCTGAGTTTTCTTGCACATCTTTTACTTTTTCAAGTGTTAATAGAGTTCGGATGCAATCTTCCTCTCCACAAGGTTTTTCTAACCAAAGAGGTATCTCTTGTGCCAGTTGGGCAGGAGGGAAGAGAAAAAGATTTTGGCTATGTGTGCCATTGGATATAGTCATCTCGCCAGACCAAAAACTGATAAAGGCATCTGTTGTGGCCAGCCAAGGGTGTCCAAGAACCACAGGGTGTCCTGGTTTGGAGGATGATTTATAATAGATGACTAGAATGTCTATTGGATATTCCCAAGAAGCTAGTGTAACTGTGACATGATCTAAACTTCCTACAGGGCTAATGACCGACTTATCTGCCAACTCTATCATGGTTTGGGTTGGTATTAACTAGTTGATTTGGAGTTTTTTCATAGTGTCAAAATGCATTACATTAATTGTTGCACCCAAGTCAATGAGTGTGTTTGGTAAGGAAATACCATTAATTTCAACAATGACTACTAGATTCCTAGGGTCATTATATTTATATGGAATTTCGGAAATAAATTCAGATGATTGTCCTACTACCTTAACAAGGGGAGGTTCCTTCTTCTTATTTCCTGATTTCTTAAGGAAAAGGTCCCTTATGATTTTGGCATATATGGGGATATCTTTGATGGATTACAGTAGAGGTATTTTTATACATACATTTTGTAACTCATCCTCTATGTCTTTGTGCAAGGGTGGGTCAAGTTTCTTCACTAATAATCTTTCAGAGTAGGGTGGAATATTAACTTGTTGAGGTAATCCTACGAACTGAGAAGTGGTAGGGATATGAGGGAAAGTCTCTCCTTCTTCAGGGGTGGTTTGAGTGTTTTCTTATTCAGAATGATTATCATTTTCTTCTTGAATTATTACTATAGAATTTGATTGATTTACAACTTTCTCGGATCTTAGTTGAATTTCATAGGTGGGAAAGGTTTGGATTTCTGCATTCTACATAGGGTGGGTGGGTCGATTATTGGGGTTAGGAATTGGCTGGGAAAGAATTGTTGTTGGTCTAGGAGGGTTGTGGTCAGCTTGGTTTTGTGGTTGTTGATTGACATTTATAGGTGCTTGTTGCTGCTGGTTAAGGTTCAAGGGTGTTGTGAATTGTTGTTGTATAGGAGGTGGAAGTAAAGATTGCATCTGAGGTGGGTTAAATCCAGGTAGTAATTGGGAAATGTTTGCGGGATACTATGGATATGTAGGGTAAGAGGGATTCCCATACATAGGCCCCCTCCAACCTTGTTTCCAAGGTTGAGTTTGAGCTTGCTGAGGTGTCCATTGGGAATAGGGAATTGGAGGAGGACCCCATTGTTGTTGTTGGTATTGTGTATTAGGGTCATAAAATACATTAGGGTTTTGTGTTCTCCAAGGCCTCCTAGAGGGGTACAGTTGTTCTTGTGAGACTCCCCCTCCCCTATACATGGCTTGCAGCTCAAGAAAAGTTGTACACTCAGATGTGGGGTGTTTTAGAGTACATATGCCACATACTTCTATGACATTTAATGGGCATACTCTCTCAGGGTGCTTCTTTCAACATTTAGGACAAAATATTGCAAAAACAACCTCTTCTTCTTGTTTCTCTTTCAGTTTTAAGGTATCTAACTGGTTACTGATTGTGCTCAAGATGTTTGTTTTAAATTTATCCAATAAGTTTCCTAACTCAATTCTGGTGAAAGTCCCTGAGCTTTGTCTTGAATTTCTGCTAAAATAATCTCTTGGTCCTTTGCTCGTTTTAGCTTGTCCCCTTGAGTATCTTCTACAGTAATCTACAATTTCTTCAAAGGGATTTTGGTGCACATCTTCTGAACTTAAAAAATTTAAAACTTATATGCAGTCATCTCTAAGACCTTTCAAAAATACATTTCTTACTACAACTGGGTCTGTGGTGAATAATTTTGATTTATGATAGTTGTATAAGAACCTTTCTAAGTAGTCTTCAGGGATTTCATCTTTTGTTTGATGCATTTTGAAAATGTCATTTTTAGAATTATCCTTACAATAGTCTTGGTATTTCTGTAAAAATGTTTCTTTCATCTGATCCCAAGAGAGAATTGTATTTTCTCCTAAGCTCATGAACCATCTCAAGGCTGAGTCTTTTATTGTGGCTGGAAAGAGCTTAAGTTTTTGGGCATCGTCTGAGTAGTTATAGCTTCTACATAATATGTCAAACTCGAATAAAAATAAGTTTGGCTCTTCAGTTGGCATACCTATGAAAGTGGGTAATGATGATAGTGGGATATTCTTCATGCTGATGTTTCTGGAAATATCAAATATTGGAAACCCGAAGGTTTCAGTCTCAATGGATGCATTTTCATTTCTTTCTTCTTCTTCCATTTTTCTAGGTGCTCCTCCTCCACTAATAGATGGTTCAGAAACTGGGTTTTGTGTGTCTTCAGTTCCTTCAGAAGACTCACGTTCTATTTTCCCCAATGTTGATTCTCCAGTTCTAGGTTCTTCTTCTGGAGCCTCACTGGCTCCCCTTGAACTCCCTCCTGGTGGAATTTTTCCTAGTCCAATGTCAGATGAATTAGTGGGGGGGTTTGTTTTTGAATCTTTAGAGCTTAAAAATATACTCTTATTATCTCCATATCTATGCACACAAATTTGATACTTAACTCAATTGAAATCCTAATTCTATATAGAAGGTAAGAAGGCAACCTGGCTTCGGAGAACCCCACTATAGTGGCTGCGTGGCTCTTCACTCACATATTAAATATTTTATCCTCCTCCCTCAAGAAGCCTTTAAAATTATTCAAAAAATCTTATGCAAACAATCTAAACTAAAATCACTTCCTACCGTTTGCAAGTCCCCGACAACGGCGCCAAAATGTGGTGTTTCTTATATGATTAGTATAATGCACTCATTAATTATCAATCTAGGATTCATAATCAATAGAGTTACAAGACATCAGTAAGAGAGGAAATTCTAATGTCACGAGTATAGAAATAATTTGGATTAAGAAACAAACTGAAACACACTTTGGTTGACTTTCACAGAGAAGCTATCTATTCCATTGGGTCACATGCAAATATGAGATGGATTCCTTTGACAGATCAACTCTATTATCTGACCCAGAAAGATAACTAAACAATCACACTCTTGAACGGGAAATCACACATTAATCATCACACATAAATAATCAAGACATAGCATGGGTAGTTCAATAGCTAGTATATTGAGTATGATGTGGTTCACAATATTCTATTATGAACTTCACTAGTCCTTTTTCAATTATGTTTGACTACTGCTGCCAACATCCATATCCATTAAGAAAAATCAAATTCATAAGAACATAAATAGAGCATATGTAAAACAGGGTGAATAAAGATCCCTAAGCAATTATATAATCGAAATCCTAAACTGAACTATACTGCTGTCATCTGAAAGAATCAAAGCTTCAACTAGTCTAATAGATATACTATTGAAATCAAATGCTAACACTAATCTATAAGGATGTTGACCTTTGTTGGGAAGTGGGCCCTTGCCGCTTCAACAGGTCAACGACTGGAGTCTACAGTAAGTTGGCCTTTAATCCACACATCACTCTTACTCAAAACCTCAAAACATGAAACTATACTAACAACTCAACTCACATTCATTCATAAATAATCAAGACATGGAAACACATGACATTATTCTATTAAACCTCAACTCAACATATGTTCTACAATATGTAACGCTGCTTCACATGATGTGATATGCTATCTCTCTACTACTTCCACCATCCTTGCCATGATTATTTAAACAGTCTTAGTCATGAAACACAAGGAGGTGAAATCTTTTACAAATAAGTAATTGCCAAATTTATATATTTGGTTACATATTTTAAGCTTCATCCTCATGACACGAAGTGTATGAGGATGAAGCAATAAACAAACTGGCTTAACATAGTCTTTCTAGAACTTGATGATTTCATAAACACTCAACAATTATCTTGGGCATGATCTGGAGCCAATCTTAGCATACTCTGTTTCATGTATTGGTACCGGATCGTGACAGGTGAGATTCGGTAGATAGTATCGGATCCGAACAATACGCAATTGGTTGGTACCGAACTAGAATAGTATGTGATCGTTGGTACCATATCGCAACAGTGAATGGTATATGGGTACTGGATCTAAACGGAATGTGCGCTTGGTATCGGATTCAGACAGTGGGCAATCTGGCGCATAAGTATCAGATAGCTGAGCTGACATAGAATTGTTGGACTTCATCCAAAGGTCAAAGGCTACACATGGAAATTTTAAACATTAGTACATGAAATATTTAGTCTCCTAGCTTAATAAACCACAAAATGCATGAATTCAATTGTACTTTACCTTATGACCTTATTAGTGACTAGAAGTAGGATTCTTTATCATTGATCCAAGCTTAGGTAGGCCAAAAAGGTATAAATGAAGAGTATAATATGGTAATGGGGATGTCAATTTGGAGGCTCAACAATAATTTTGTGGTTTTCTCCCGAAAGGGTTTCCACGTTAAATGTTGTGTCTTATTGTTGTTACATTTATGTGATTGCTTCATTATGGTTTGTTAATGTTAAAAAGAAAAATATAGCCTTATACTAATTCACCCCCTCCCTCTTAGTATTAGTGTGTGCTCAACAATTTGTATTAGAGAGAGGTTCCTTCGGAAATAGTCTAACCAATGAAAGATAGATCTCAAGAGCACACATGGCTGATCAAGAAGGTTTCTCTACAAACAGGGTTCCATTGTTTGATGAAACAAACTATGCCTTGTGGAGTACAAGGATATGAACATATCTAATGGCCCTTGGTTTTTATATGTGGAAATCATTTGTGACAATTTATACATCCCCAAAAACTCCACCAACAAATACGACCGAGGAAAAGGCAAGTGAAAATGATGTGAAAGCCATGAATTCCATCTTATGCAGACTGTCAGAATCAGAGTTTGTCAAAGTAATGCATTGAAAATCAATGAAATAAATTTTGGACAAACTTCAAAACATCCATGAAGGCGATGAGAAGGTCAAGAAGGCTAAGCTCCAAACTCATAGAAGACAACTTGAGAGTTTGAAGATGAAAGATGAAGAAAATGTTGCAGCCTATCTCCTCGATCTAGGAGGATCTTGGTGCCACCCACCTTATCCAACTGGCTCAAAACAATTTTTTTGGAAGCTACTAATTTTAGCAGTTTTTCGGTTCTTGAATTTCTGGGGCCATTTTGAGGGCCCAAACGATTCTTTTTCACGCTCAGACACCTCAATGATAGCCAAAGGCTCCAATTGAATTTTGGTGCTTCATCTCCTAGGGTTAGGTTTTTGGATGTGTAGGGTTTTGGCATTCATGTTTATTCCAAAAAGGACTTTAGAGCCTTATTGTAATCATATTCTTACGAATGAGCATAGTCGTCACATCTCTTCTCAGAGATAAGATGCCACCATTCTATCAATCTTGTTTTCAATTTGCATTTTACATTTTTCAGCATATTTCTTATTTAATATAAGCCAAGTTTTACTGTATCTCTGTTATTGTTCAATGTATCTCTATGTTAATATCATAAATCTATGGTTTCATTTCATTATGCTCTTAAATATAGATCAGTGATATTAGAGCGGTCTGCTCCTTGTCATTTTTTAATGAATTTCCCCAATGTGACCAGGTTATAGAGAGTTGGGTCTCGAGCTTGTCTCTCTTGAGGACAACTTCTTTTGCATGCCCAAGAAATATTCCATGGAGGGCGAAAACAAAGACGAAGAGACATGATATCCTTTCAAAATGTTGCTCAAGGAAGCCCTTGAGCGACATAGGAACAAGATGATGGACAAATTTGCACAAATCCTTCGACGACTCCCAATAAGTGACGCATCCACATCAAGCGAAGACACCACACCCTTCAAGGTATAGAACAATTTTGATATTCCTATATTTGAAGGTAAAATAGATTCTGATATCATAGATAAATGGTTAAACCTTCTAGAAGGGTATTTTTCTATCCACAACTTTTTGGATAAAGAAAATATTACATTTGCGCTCCTCAAGGCCATCCCCCACATCAAATATTGGTGGGATACTTTCTGTGAGTGAAAGGAAATATAGGGTTCCACATTATTTGCAGTTACACCCACTTGGGCTTCCTTAAGGGATGCTATTAAGGAACAATACTACCTTGTTGGAAGTTATGACAAATTGTATACAAGATGGATCACACTGCGACAGGAAAGAGATCAAACAGTGCCATAGTTCACTAATGTCTTCCATACCTTGTGCACCAAGCCGGGTATCAAATATTTTGAGTGCTCAAGTACAATGATGTTTGCATAGATACATTCAGACATAAATGGAGTTTTTAGACATATCATCCTTGGGCGCGACCTATCTATGTGCCTTCAAAATCGAGCATAAGTTGAAACAAAAGATGCGGTAGTTTTGGTCTGGAAACCCCTCACAGTAGAAGCAGGGAAAGGGAATCCCCAACCCACAGAAAAAAGGACAGAGAAAAGGTGGTAAACCTCAGGAAAACTAGTCCAAGATAAAAGAAAAGAAGGGAAATGGGAAGAAGAAGAAAGATACTGGGAAGTGGTGTGACTTCCATAAGAGTCCCAGGCATAACACTATTAATTTCCACTCAAAGAAGTCACTGGTGGCTGAGGTAAAAGCCTCTGAATCAAATGCGAGTTCTGAATCTGAGTCAGAACCATAAAAGGGAAGAAATATCATTGACGGGTAACCCAATGCTACATGTTGGCCCTCAACCAAGTTTTGAGAAAGCATTGGCCAGGTTTGACCACCTTTTTGGACTTCGATAGGCTGGTCGAATATGGAGCGCCCAGGAGGAGCTGAGAACGCAGGATCTCACTTGTTTTGTGGGATTTGTGGACCCAACATGGGGTTCTTAGGGTTTTGTAACAGGTATGGGATGCCAACCCATGGGTTTACCCATGATAAGAACTTTTTTAAAATGTAAAAGTATAAACAATAATAAGATTGTAAGAATGAGTAGTGGTAGAAGGTTGTGTAAGTAGCTAAATGCAAGAGGAAAGTAGTTTTGAGTTACTTTGTGCAACAAACTGTGTATGTAAGGCTTTGTGCGTAATAGAGGAGTTGGCTCTGTGCCTTGACCTGATTTTGGGAAGGTGGATCTAGTGCTTAGTGCGTAGATCACCTATCTAGTGTGAAGCTTGGCTCTATGTCTTAGTGCACAACAGCGGATGGATGTAAGAGATTGAAGACTAATAAAGAAGAAGAATCCATTGGTGGATGTAGCCCCACACTGGGGTGAACTACGTAAATCTTGTGTTGATGGTTTTATTTGTGCTATAATGTTTATGCTGTGAATCTTCTTAGTGCCTTGAATGTTATGAATGATAGATAGATCTATGAATGTTTAATGCTTTGTATATGTTGAATGTGTTAGATCTTACTTATGATGCTAAGTGCGATGTGTATTTTGTCATTATTACTGTGTCGAACTATACTTAGGGTTTGATATGCGATATGAATAAAGATAATGAATTAATATACATTATTCCTAAGTACCCTATGAAGTGTTGTAATCACAGATATGTGTCCCATATTGGTTATAGACACCTGAGTCCTGTAACCCCCCCTACCTCTACCTTAGATGAGACTTCACCTGCTTCGCAGGTGTTGCCGAAAGGGTCGGTAGTTATGGTTTTGTTGGTGCATTTTTGAAGCGTTGAACCCTGGGTCTTCCCCTGTTCCAACAAATGGTTCCGTTGTCGGGACCGAAACTGTGATTGTTGGGAACTGAAGTAAAGAAAAGAGAAGCTCTGTGCGTAGATATACTATTGTAGTGCGCAATATTCTAATTAACTTGTGAAGCTTTGTGCTAAGAAAGAAACCCGATCTGAAGAAAAGAGGTAAGATCTTGAAAGAGGTAAAGCTTTGTGCTTGGATAGAGTAAGATAAGTGAAAATTTTTGTTTCGAAAGCATGAATCTAGGTATGTTTGATAGATTATGTCCTAGTATGAAAGCTAGGGTACAGTTAAAAGAAAGATTTGATCTGTATAAATATGATATAAATAGAGAAATATATGCTATTCCTATGCATAGAAAGAAATTTTGGACTAATGAGTGGATGCAGGAACATAGAAATATTTTTTGCAAATTGCAGGTCCAGCACTGTGATCCTAGTGCGCAGTACAGGAAAGGTTGGGGAACATTTAAAAGAAAGAGAGGATTGAAATTATTTTATAATTTGCAGAAGATCGGGACATCTTTCTAAGGAATGCCCTGGTGCAGGTCCTATTTGTCTTTGTTGTAAAAATGTTGGTCATGAAGTTGAGGATTGTCCAAGAATGATTGCTAAAGTTGAAAGGATGAATATGATACAAGAAAACTATCAAGAGAATAAGAGAATCTTAAATAATCATCAAGAGAAATAATCATAGAAAGTTCAGACTATGTTAGTACAATTAAAAGAAACAATGAATGATCACAAAGATGTCAGTTTATCAAAGATCTTGAAAGAAAAACAATGCATAGATACAAGAATAGGAGACTTCGACATAGACTGTTTCCTGGATGAGGAGACACAAGTGAATATCATGATAGAAGACACTTGGGAAATTTTGGAAAGGCCCACTATGGTACCTTAATGGGGAAGAATAGGCTTGTTCAAAGGGAAGGATGATAATGCTATGTGGAAGAGTTACAAATGTACCTATTATCATTCATGGAACATTGACAAAAGAGGAATTCGAAGTCATTAAGATTTTTGAGAGAAACATATCGTTCTCTCTTTTGTTAGGAAAGACTTGGATTGAGAAAGATCAGATCAGAAGGAAATCAGAGGAAGAAGCTACAGAAAATAAAAATCAATAACTAAGGGATTTCATAGCTAGAAAAATAGATCGATTGATAGAAGAACGAGAAGTTGAGTCAAATAAATCGAAGGTAAGAGAAGTAGTTGTCGAGGTTGAAAGAATACAGGAAGTTTTGAAGGACCTATCCATGCAAGAAAGGAATACATCTACCCAACAATTAATAAGAGAAGAGAAATTAACTTCGAACCCTTTGAGCACACATCAGCAGTGCGAAGTCACTTTGGTATGAGAAGATAAGCATAAGAATGGAAAGAGAAATCCATAAACAGTTAGAGAGACTCAGATAATAGGAAAGAAGGCAAGGAAGATCAGTAATAAGAAGGCTAAGTTGGAAAAGATACAGGAAGTTACAGGGAACAGATGGAAGATTTCATAGATTGGAACTTTGTAGAAGGCTGGTTTATAGGATTTGAACCTCGTCGGAACAATAGAACCATGCAGAATGGGAGTTCGCATTGGTGAAGCTATATGACCATTGGAGGCATATTGACCATTAGAACGATGCTCCAGAATGAATAGGAAACACATTTATGGGAGGATAGATTGACGCTAGATGTTGAGACCGTGCCATAATAGACAAATTTGTATTGATTGAGGCATTCTTGTCCGTTGGAGGAATCCGTTACGACACTTTCTTACTTAACGCCTCGAACTCTGCTCCAGGACCACTTTTTTCTACCCCTGATTATCTAAGACAAGAAATGAAGTGTTTGTGTGTGTCACGCTGTGATATCAGACCTCACCATCTATTATTTACCCTGCTATCCGTTCACCTACCCTGACTTATTTATTAAAAAGTGAGAATGTCGGTCGAGTGCACTGACCTAGAGAAGTCCATTGAAGAAGTTCTGAAGAGGTTTATGGCTAATAAATATATTTCTGAGGGAGTACAAGCATCGTCAACCAGGGGAAGGAAGATTTTCCCTTCGATTGGACAACATTCGAAACGTGTCAACCCCGCATATGAGAAGCGAAGTAAACACCACGATGATCTGGCTAATGCGAAGGAGATCCCGTCGATCTTATCTGATTACATCTCACCTTTTCCTGGCATGGTTAACCATGACAGCATCCCACAAGACTTTGAATACACATTGATCACTGTGTACATTCTGAATGGAATACGTGTAGTTGGAACCCAGTTAGTATAGATCCCAACATTGAAGAACAATGATTTCAACCTTGGAGACAAAAATAACCACGCCATGCTCGCGCCCCATATATATTTGATGAAGACGACTGGGAAGAATCCTCACATAGTCTCCCATCCTTGGATAAAGATGCTAGCACAATCCATGATACTGAACGTAATGAAGATTCCTCATTTTGGTTTCCATCAGGAGGTTAACGCTTGCATTAAGCTCCTCTTGTCGTGATATCATGGAGGATATTTGTGGCTTGACAGGCGCATTACTGTGGATCCAATGTTGATCCACTTGATCATAGGACTTAGCATGTAGGGACTCGACCCTCAACAGTTCTACCCAGGGAAGACCTTAGATCACTCCCTGGCATAACGCACTAAGGAGGCATACGGTGAAGTTGAGAAGGGAAAGCGAGGCTACAACGTATCCTCCATCCAGGATGGCGCAGTGCGCCTAGAATTCCAACTCATAGATGACAAGCTCGTCAGAAAGAACCGCCCCATGCAGGTCACTGGGTTCATGGTGGACGTGAAAAGAAAATGCCTAGAGGGGATGCAAATGAATTTGGTGAGCTAGCTTGTCAAAAAGCTTGAGAAAGACTGCCACAAAGTGTTGGATCAAGGATATGAGTTCCATTTCAGCTAGTTTCTTGTGTTGATTGGATTTTTCACTTGGAAAATGTCGGAGGGAACAACTTTTCTAGAAATTGAACCATAAGAGCCACTAGCAGCTAGATTTTCTACCGTATGGTATACGAATGATATTTCGAAGCAATGGTAGTCGAACGTAGTGTTCCATGCCTACTATCAACAACTGAATGTTTCTATAGAGTCATTCCCACGCATGACACTACGTACTCTGCACCAGTACAGAACACTAGCTAAGTTTTGTGCAGATCCACACTTTATTTATATCACTACGCGCATAGATGAGAGTAAGGAAGAGTTACAATCCTATTATAAGTTGATTGACGAAGACATGGAACAGATCATGAAGGAGTGGCTGACGAAGTTCCTGGTACCAGTTGATGATGTAGAACTCTCTGACCCTGACATCATCGAAAGCCCCTTGGTCACCCAGTTTGAGCATGCAGGACAAACAAGTGCGAAGAAGAAGAAGAAAAAGGAGGAAGTTAAGAACATAGAGACTGATGAGGAGGACAATGCCTCAAAAGAAGGTAGACTTGGCTCGCTCGCGGGAGGAGGAGGAGATGAAGTAAATCAATAAGTAGGAGGGGAAGAAGGAGAAAAAAAATGAGAAGGCGAAGCTACATCACCGAAGGATCCCCCTATCAAGACAGAAACATCGAAAAAGAGGAAGGTTTCTCCACAAAAATGTTCATCAAGAAAGAAGACCCGCGCTAGTAATCCCCAGCTAGAGGCTACGCTCACGAAGGATGACATCAGTCTACTCAACAGAGAAATGGAGGATGTGTCCAAGGACCTATTAGAGAGATATGACATGAAGCAAGAAGAGTTGTATGTAAGAGTTGTGAAGGAACTAAAGGAAATACAACGAGCCATTCAATTGAGCTGTGCAGTCCCTACTGCACCTTCCTCGTCGAAGATTGCAGAGTTGGGGGATGAGCCAACTCAGCTTCGAAGACTTGCATATGCAACAAAGGCTTAGCTTCAGTGAGTCCAAGAAGAAAAGGAACATGCCACAGAAGCCCTGAAGAAAGAAAAAGAGGAGATCTTGGAGCAACTATGAGTTGAGCGGTACTGTGTAACTGTGTATGAAAACGAGAAAGATGAGTTCTGGGTGATGCTCGAGGAAAACAAAGTGAAGATACAGAGGGAAAAGGACCATTTTCTTGTAGAGCAGACTGCAATCAAAGAAGTGGTGAGCAAAGCACTTCGCTCTGTGTCAGGCTTGGCACAGGAGGAACATGAGGCAATTGAGGTTCAAGTGATGAAGCTCGCTAAGGCAATCCAACAACTCCAAGAAAGGGTAACCAATTTGGAGATCCAAGTAGTACCAAGCACTCCGTAGGAAGTGCGTGACTAGAGGGAGCAAGCCTCTAAGAGCGCAGTGGAAAGGATTATATTCCTTTCCTCAGAATGAAAGAAGCTAAGCAACATAAGTGCGCAAACCTACAAATGCCTCACGGAAGACCAATAACTTAGGAAGGTCGAAGCGTTACTATAGGAGGTGTAGCAATAGACACTGAGAGTTCAAGCATAGATGAAGTCACTCACTGTGGTCGAGAGAATGAAGACATCACAAGAACAATGTGTGGTCCAACAATATATTACTGCCATCCAGGGCAGAGTAATGGAAGTCACCCAGAAGCTACAACTGATGCAGGATGAATCCTACGTGGTGTTTGAAGAGATCGAGGGACAAGGTTCACAAATGGACCAAGTGGTTTCAACAGTGGAACAATTCCTAGAAGGGCCTGCTACAGAGCAATTGATCTACGATTTCGCTAAGCAGGAGGTTGAGGCGAAGCAACAGGTTGAGGAAGCTTGAGTTAAGCTTGAGGCACTTAAAGAAATTTTGCCCAGATCTGAGTGACTCAGGACGAGTCACAGGTGAGTGTTAGAGGCCTATTGGCCCTCGACCAAGTTTTGAGGAAACATTGGTCAGGTTTGACCACCTTTTTGGACTTCGACAGGATGGTTGAAGATGGAACACCCAGGTGGAGCTGAGATCACGGGATCTCACTCATTTTGTGGGATTTGTGGACCCAACATGGTGTTCTTAGGGTTTTGTAATGGGTATGGTATGTTGACCCATGGGTTTACCCATGATTAGCCATTTTTGTAAATGTAAAAGTATAAATAAGAATAAGATTGTAAGAATGATTAGTGGTAGAAGGTTGTGTAAGTAGTTAAGTGCAAGAGGCAAGTAGTTCTGATTTTCTTTGTGCAAAAGACTGTGTATGTAAGGCTTTGTGCGTAATAGAGGAGTTGGATCTATGCCTTGACCTAATTTTGAGAAGGTGGATCTAGTGCTTAGTGCGCAGATCACCTTTCTAGTGTGAAGCTTGGCTCTATGGCTTAGTGCACAAGACCGGATGGATGTAAGAGATTGAAGACTAATAAAGAAGAAGAATCCATTGGTGGACATAGCCCCACACTGGGGTGAACAACATAAATCATGTGTTGATGGTTTTCTTTGTGCTATAATGTTTATGCTGTGAATCTGCTTAGTGCCTTGAATGTTATGAATGATAGATAGATCTATGAATGTTTAATGATTTGTATATGTTGAATGTGTTAGATCTGAATTATGATGCTAAGTGTGATGTGTATTTTGTCATTATTACTGCGCCAAACTGTACTTAGGGTTTGATTTGCGATGTGAATAAAGATAATGAATTAATATATGTTGTTCCTAATTACACTGCGAAGTTTTGTAATCATAGATTTGTGCCCCAGCTTGGTTACAGACACTTGAGTCCCATATTATTACTTTGAATAAGAAATTGTACAGGATAATCGAGGTAGTCCCACCTAGTGTTATTTTCTTGATCTCTGCCAAGAAATGAAATAAGGTCATTTCTCATACCAGGAAGTTTGTCTTCTTCATGATTTTTGCTCAGAGTGGGCAAAAGGTTGCAACCAAATCCATGGCCTCTGTGTTCGACCTCTCCACACAGCAGAATCACATGGATAAGGTCATGGAAGAATACAAAGACACATTCTGATCACCTACTGGGGTACCTCTGCATTGTTAGATCAAGCATCCCATCGATTTGACCCCCGATGCCCCGCTACCCAATGGGCTAGTCTATCACCATTCTCTACTAGAACACTTGCAACATATTTAGTAGGTTCTGCACACTCTGTGACAACACAAGCTATATTCCAACTTGGAAAAATTCTTCTTCGGCATGGACAAGGTCCATTACCTAGACTAAATTGTTGATGTGGATGGTGTGCATGTTGATCTAGCCAAGATCCAAGTCATTCGTGACTGGCCAGCCCCAACCACACTTAATGAGATTTGGAGCTTCTTAGGCCTTGAAAATTTCTATCGAAGGTTTATGTTGGGATTCTCCCATATTGCATGGGCCCTTATCAAAATAACCATAGGTGGTGGTAAGGAAAACATTGTGTGGGCCTATCCCAAAACAAAGATTTCAATGATTTGAAGCAATGCTTGTGCTTCGTATTAGTGATTTCGTTACTTGACCTGTAATAACCCTTTCAGATCGAGACAGATGATTCAAACTATGTTGTGGGCACAATCATCACTCAACACAACCACCCCATGGCCTATCATAGTGAGACACTATTATATGCCTTTCGCAAGTACCCTACTTATGAAAAATAAATGTACTCCATTGTGCAAGCCTTCTGCTAGTGGAGGCATTACATTCTCAAGAAGGACACAATCATCCACACTGATAATAACCCACTGCAGTTCATGTAGACACAAGGTAAATTGTAGAATGACCACCATCATAAGTGGTCCACATATTTGCAGTAGTTCCACCTCAACATCAAGTATAAAACAATAAGTACCAACCAAGTCGATGATTGTCTCAGTCGACCTCTAGTTGCGACACTCACCACAGTGCTTGATTCTTGCGACCATGAGACCTCTGGCACCTCTATGAGACAGGTCTTGAATTCGCCAACACCTATCAGATGTTGTGAACAAACACAACTGTCACCAATTTCCATCTTCAGGATAGGTTGTTGTGCCATTTGGACCATCTATGTGTTCCATCAAGAGAGCAAGTGAAGTTGATTTTGGAAGCCTACTACAATCGGGTGGCAAGACACTTCGGTGTGGAAAATATAGTGGCAGTGTTTCTGTGAGATTTCTACTGGCTGAAACTTCGATAGGATGTCATCAAGTATATCTAGTCCTGCATTGCACGCGCTATTGAGAAACTGACCATTAAGAAATTATTCTTGTAAACTCCTCTACCTACTCTTGACATGCCCTGGGAGTCCATCTCTATGGACTACATATCGGGCCTTCCATCCAGCAAGAGGGGAAATGACTGTGTTTTTGTGGTTGTTGATTTATTTTCCAATATGGTGATTATAGCCACCTACAAGAAGAGCATCACAACGGATGCCACTGCCAAGCTCTTCTTTGAACGAGTGTGGGTACACTTTGGGATCCCACAAACCATTATCTCATATCGAGACATTCAGTTCCTCAACATATTCTCGTTGAGCCTTTGGTCACTGCTGAACACCAATCTCACCAAGTCCACTTCCTTCCACCCCCATAAGGATGGCCAAATCGAGGTCGTCAACTGGATGATTGTGCACCCCCACACCTGGCAAGAACGTCTTCCCTATTTTCAACACAAGTACAATAGAGCCATACATAGCCCAACTGACCACAACCCCTTTTAGGTGGGGTTGGGATTTCAACCACTGGGTCCCATGGATGTTGCACTACCCCTTCTGGCCACCCAGGTAGACTCGTCACATTCTCCAACTAGAGTTGACAAAGCCACCTAGTTCATTGAGTAGATTCAACACATTCACCAACATGTTCAGGATATTTTACAGAAGTCCAGTGCGAAGTACAAGAAGTGCCATGATCAACACCAGGTGCAACACTATTTTTAGGTGGGAGAAAAAGTTTGGTCGCACTTGCAGAAAGAATGCCCTATAGGGCCTCATCGGAAGCTTCTTACCCTCCATTATGGACCCTACACCATCACCAAGGCCATGGGTAACAATGCTTTTGAGCTCAACCTTCCCCCATTCCTTGGCTTGCACCCAATATTCAATGTGGACCTCCTTCAACCTTATTTTCGACAATTATTGGACACCTCGGAGATAGAAACATAATTGACACCAACAGAGATCAACCCTGATTGCATGGAACATGCATCCACTGATCATATGAGAAACAATTAAATCAGTGATAATGAAGAAGACTATAACATAAAGAGAAAACATAATCAACACAAAAATAGCCACAAACATGACAAACATGAAAAGAAGAAGAATTCTTATAATCAAAAGAAGAGTCTATACTCAAAAGAGGTCAATGACTCATATGAAGAAATAAGTGAAAGAAATTTTGATAGTGATAGAGAAGAAACTCTTTTTATTGCAATGTTCACACAGGGGAAGACCCAGGGTTCAACTCTGATAGTGCACCAACAAGACCTAACTACTGGCCCTTTCGGCAACACCTGTAAAGAATATACAGTCTCACCCGAAGTAGTAATAGGGGGTTGTAGGATGCATGTGTCTACAACCAAAGGAAATGCAAGTGGAATCAAGGCAATCACACAAGGAGATCAGACTATCCTTCCCAAATATAAACCTACTTCGCACAGTTATAGATCAGATCTAACATACTAATAAAATAACAGTATATCATATAACAAAAGAACACAACATCAATCACACACAACAAGATGTACGTGGTTCACCCTCTCCCTAGGGCTATGTCCACAGAAAGATGCTTTATAATATATTAGGTGAAAACTTACAATTCTATCTGCTCTCTTGGCTTGCAAATCTCTCTCCTTCTCTCTTTTCTYTATCTCCCTTCCCTGCACACCCAGTTGCAGGGTTGATCTTCATACCCAACTGAGGATATTACAACATAGACTTCTCTCTCCACACAATACTTCTTTCTTAGTAATAACAACAATAACTCATCATCACATAATTGAACTAATGAYAACCCCATCCCAGGTCCTCTTGACCTTTATTTATACATTACAATATCTCACCGACAGCCTTAGGCCAAAGCCTAGGTGTCTAAAACCCTAGACACCAAAACCCTAGGTGTCTAAAACCCTAGGCCAACTTGACCAGTGTTTTCAGGGCTTCGCCATCCTGTCTTTCCCTCCTTCCTACGAGGTTCTCCAAAGAATCTACCGGTGGCTTTTTCCACTTTCTGAGTTTTCCACGATATGTCTTCCTTGCTAATTTGACTTCCTCAATCTCTTCATCCAACGACTTACTTTCTCTTACTTTGATCCATCTTTTCTTCTCTTTTTCTCACTTTGACCCAGTATCAGTCACTGTTTCGTCCACGCAGTTTGTATTTCATCTTTTCTTCCTTAATTTTTGCTTACTTCTAGAACCAAGGGCCAACAAGTCCCCAAAAATCACTTGTGACTCACCCCAAGTAACTCTAATCTGAACCTTCTTCTTTTCTTCGGCTTCATACTACACAACGCAATCTGTGCTTTCTGCTCTGTTCCTCCCCATTGTGTGCAGACTGTCTTTTCTATGTTTGGTACCCAGTTTCAATTGCACCTGGTACCTAGACCCTTCACCTTTTGTTTTACCGAGAGCTATGAGGCAGCTGGTTATCATAGTACAATTTCAACTGACTCCCATTCACCAATCCTTCCTTCCATTCTCCATTCAAAGTCTTCAACTGCGCATCTCCTCCTTCTGTGACATAGGTAACCTCATATGACCCCATCCAATGTGTTATGAGCTTCCCTGGATGCTTCATGAACTTTCTATCGTATATCGGTACCAGATCACCTTTCTTAAAGGATTTTTTCTTGATATGACTGTCATGGTAGGCCTTTTCTTGTTCCTTCTGAACTTGTTGATGGAATCTTGCAATAAATCAATCTTCCTCTATTTCAACCAACTGCGCGAGCCTCTCTTGAATAGTGCTGGTGTCATCCATATCTATAAAAGCTGCAATTCTTAAGATAGGGACCAAGTATTCCATCAGGACAACTGCTTCTATACCATAAACCAACTTGAAGGGGGTCTGCATTGTCAACTTCTTACAAGTGGTTCTATAGGCCCATAATATTGCTGGTACTCTCAAATCCCAGTCATCTCTGTTTACACTACAAATATTCGTCAGCGCTGTCTCCAAGATCTTGTTGAAAGCTTCAACCATCCCGTTCGCTTGTGGGTGGTAAGGAGTGCTCTTCTGATAGTGAACTTCAAATTCCTGAGTCAAGGCTTCAATAGTCTTATTAATAAAATGTGTAACTTGATCACTCATGAGGATCTTTGGGCATCCAAACCTGGTTAGGATATCATCAAATATGAAACATGCAGCTGTAGTTGCACTACAGTCCTTAACTTCTCTTGCTTCTTCCTATCTGGTCAAATACTCTCTCGCAGTGATGATGTATCTGGCTCTTGTGTGCTTCCCTGGTGGGTTTATAGGTCCCACAAAGTCAATGGCCCATTTCTCAAGTGCTTGTAAGGTTATTCGGGGTGTTAATGGCATGTAATATTGTTTAGACGGTAGCCCAACTCTTTGGCATACATCCCAGGCTCTGTAGCAGTCTTTAACATCTCTGTGTAAAGTAGGCCACCAGAGGCCAGCTCGAAGAACCTTCTGCGTTGTTTCTTTTCATGTGTAGTGTCCTCCTGTGATGCCTTCATGAGATTCTGCTAAAATCAATGGTTTATCTGTTTCCATGACACATCTCCTCAAGATCTCATCAGGTCCCATCTTATATAGTTGTCCAACTATAAGTGAAAAATCAACAACGCACACTACCAGCTATTTCTTCTGAGTGATTGTATATTCACTAGGTGCCATTCCTGTTCATAGGAACTGGACTATCTTGGTGAAGTGATCATCAACCTTTATAATGTCTAGAAACTGTGCATTCGACAATGTATCCTCCAAGCTAGTAGGTTCCTCTCCATGTTCCAACCTCGACAAGTGGTCAGGTCCCTTATTCATTCTCCTTGGCTTAACCACGATCTCAAAATCATATTCCTGAAATAGCAGAAGCCATCTGCATATTCTTCCCCCCAACACTGGCTTGTTGAATAGGTATTTCAGCATGGAGTGATCAGTGAACATTTTAAAGTGTTCGCCTAACAAGTAGTGGTGAAAATTCTACAGCGCATACGCCATGGCTAACCCTTCTCTCTCAGTGGTGGTGTAATTTATCTCAGCTATTGATAGCTTCCTTCTAGCAAAGGCTAACGGGTGGTCTATATCTCCTGCTCCTGGTTGTGCTAACACTGCTCCTAATGCAATAGAATATGCATCAATATGCACATGAAATTCCTTGCTCCAATCTGGGAAAACCAAGATAGGCGCAGTAACCATTTTTTGTTTCAGTGTGTCGAAGCTTTGTTGGCATTCTTTTATCCATTGAAGCTGACAGTCTTTCTTCAAAATATTCTCCATGGGTGTTGTGATCTATGCATAGCCTTTAATGAACTTCATGTAGTATCCAATATGTCCCCGCGCAGTGCAGAGCTATTTGAATGAAGTAAGAGGGGGTAAATAAACTATAATGGAAATCTTAGATGGATCTACCAACAATCCTTTCTTACACACAATATGGCCTAGCAGCACTCCAAAGGGTGAAAAGAAGATGCACTTCTTCAGGTTCAGGGAAATCTGACATTTCCTGCACTTCAAGGAAATGAGAAAGTAAAAGGTGCCAAACTTCAAACATACAGATTGAATTTTGAACAACTGAAGATGAATGAAGATGAAAAAATTAGCAAGTATTTTTTAAGAGTTGAAGAACTTGTAAATTCCATGAAGGGTCTAGGTGAA
>ML777391.1:369212-380994 GCA_009831015.1 Picea engelmannii | reverse complement strand
CCTTATCAATCATGATAAGACAATAATGAGAGCATGGGTCCTCCAACCATTCTTCTAGGATAACTCAATCCACAAAGCGTCTTCTCGTGAGGGCTTTCACCATAAGGGGACCACTTTGGAGTTCATCCATTTGTGCACCTTATAAATCATGATAAGACAATAATGAGTCATCTATACATTTTTCCAACAATTCATCATATACCAATGAAACCACATCGATCCATCTTCATCATGTATCAATGACAACTCATTGATCCATCTTCATCTATGCATTCTCATCAAGGACAATACATATTATATTACATCAATCATCAATCAATCAATCCTTTGACATAAATCAATCACTTGACATCAATCAATCAAACCATTGGCATCAATGACAACATGATCCAACAACACCAACTCCCTTGTTTTTAGGGCACCAACCCTAGGAAGCACAAACTCCCTTAACTTTAGGGCACCAACCCTAGGAAGCACCAACTTCCTTAATTTACACTTTACTTAGTAAAGGATATGAATCCTTCTGTGCTCCTCCCTTCCACCCTCACTACATAAATATCATTGGTTTGTCTTCTTGGACTCTGCTTCTGCTTTGATCTTCTGATATGGACTACAGATACACCTTCTTCTCACCATTCTTCATACAATCTTTCAATTGGTGTGAGATATAGAGTATTGTGTCCCTTTGTTTGGACCATCACACCTCTTCATTTTAAATTAACAATAATCTCTATTATTATTCAAACATTATCATGAAGGATTTTAATTTAGTGATAGTTATTTTCATAAATCGATCATAGATATGGATCGATTTCTCTAAAATCGAACCCATGCCTCTTTATTTCATTCTCAATTTTTGTTGATCAAATCTAATCTTTCTGATTAGCATTTTAATCCATTGCAATTTTTGTATTACTTAAGATAAATAAGGACAAAGTCTAGATCCTATCTGGTTCAATGTCCCTTCTTGACCGTGATAAAATTATTACTTTGTGTAAAATTTCACACAGAAAACTCTTTGGGACCTCTATTTCATACGACTGTAGGTGGTGACCAGGCGCTAGGCCAAATGAGTGCTTGATCACTTATCAAGATCAACATTCATGTTTTAATTTAACGACGAGATGGATGGTTCTCGTTTATTCCAGGATTTCCTTGTTTCAAGACTTTGAGCTTTGCAATCTTCCAACTCTTCTAGACTAAATTTCACCGAAGTACGTATTATCTATTTACTCATAGATCAGACGGTTATGTCTTAATATGTGGTTGAGTGGATGGTCTGCACAACCTCAACAAGAAATTCTTTTACTGGCCTTCTCATTGTGCTCTTTTAGGATCTCGACCATGAATCTTCCTTCTCGACAGATGACCAGATATTACTTCGGAGCTTCGACACTCCGGGACTTCGGGTTACTAGAACTCTGAGGTAGTTCAATCCCTCCAGAGTGTTTACCTATCAAATAAGTTATAAAGCTCTGGTGACCGCTTGCTGTCAGTTGTTTAGTACACCTTATTGTATCCTTCCACTACACTTGATATAACGGTCAAGAATGATCCTAGAGTAGGTCAATAGTTAACATTACTTCGTGATCCATGCTTACTCTATATTTCCACTACACTTGATCTAATGGTCATGATTCATCCTAGAGGATCTTATATCAATGACCATCATTAGTTCATGAATTCTCCCTTCAATGCCTTGGGTAGTTGTTGTTAGGAGGAAAAGGATATCCCTGAAGGGAATACTCCCCGAGTGACATGGCTTGCTGGCATCATTATTGACGTGGCATTGGCTGAGTGGATGCCATGTGTCACCTTGATTCATGACTTTCGTATACCTAAAGTGCCAACTAGACCTTGACACTTGTCACCATAGGAATGCGCCACATTTCCTTGTCGACATGGTATATGATGACATGGGCTCTTACTGTGTGTATCACGTGTCTTACTTAGTGACTTCATAACTCCTATCTTTGGGTGAACTTATATGTTCTAGTCTCTTTTTCTCTGGAGTTGTTAGTGTTGGAGTTGACCAGTTTCATCCTTGGTGCACTATGAATAGATCAATGGTTGACATAATTTCCTTACTCTTCCTCTACTCCGACGATTGACAATATTTCATGACTTCAGGACTTCGGGGCTTTGTAGGTCCAAGTAATTGTTTCTACAATTTTCACCGGAGTTGGTCAACATCGACGTGGTGAACATGGAAGTGCTTACACTATCCTTCCACTTGGATTCATCCAACGAATCTGATCAATTCTAGATCAATGGTCCAAATTCATTTCAGCCTTCGGGACTTTGGGTTATTCTCTTTTTCCCACTTCCCAATTCTTCCTGAGTGATATTCCCCAAAGAATAAACCTCGAGTAACTTTGACTTCATCTAATGGTGCTTCTTTAACCCAAAAATATTAAGATGATCCAACGGTTGTCAGGAATTTGTCTATTCAAGATCTCAGGCCTTTGGCCTTTCTTATCCTATCCTTCCACTTTACTCGATCCAACGATTGGGATATGTCCTGAAGTGTTTCTCAGATCGGATGACTCATGTCCACTACGAGACTTCGTCTTCGGGTAAAATATCTTTTCCTTCGAGTAATTTTATCTGAAGTAGTCAGCGTCGAATTTGACCATTGTTCCTCCTACACAATATGACAATTTAAGTTATTCATGAATCTTCAATCAGATGGCCACGATTCTCACCTTCTTTATGTAGGTTTCCTTTGTGATCCAACAATCGGATTTACATGCGAATTCTGGATGAACAACTTTAGTTGCTTTATTTTTATAAAGGTTTACACTTGTAAAAATTATCTTTCTAAAACCTGATCTCATGCATGAATTCTCTTCTGATATTTTGGGTTTATACTCCATCCTGTTGACATCAATGAAAAAATAGTGCCACTATTTCCAACATTCTCCCCCTTTAGCATTGATGGCAACCTTTTTCTTTTTGAAATATTTTTATTTCTGCTCCTTATCAATTTCCTCCCCCTTTGACAACAATGGTAGAGGGGATCTTTCTTCGCTCCCCCTGTGGAAATTCTCCCCATGACCATGTGCCCCTTCTGATATGATTTTTAATATTTTTAATGAGGTTTTTGAATTAATCCCAATTTTTGTCGAAGATTTTCAAAAGTTCTCCTGGGAAAATGTTTTGTGAATATGTTTTCAATTTGTTCTTTGGTGTCTACATAGACTATTTTAACCACTTTTTGGGTAACCTGGTCTCTTAGAAAGTGGTATTTAATCGAAATGTTTTTTGTTTTAGAATCGATTACTGGATTTTTAGAGATGCTTATGGAACTAGTGTTATCACAATTAATAGTAATGGGATTGTCATATCTTATTTGTAAGTCTTGTAATGTTTGCTTCATCCAAAGAACTTGTGTGTAGAAAGATGCAGCAACAATGTATTTTTCCTCTGTTGTAGAAAGTGATGTGGATGTTTGTTTCTTGCTTAATCAAGCTACCATACATTTTCCTAAGAAAAATGATCCTCCACTAGTGCTTTTCCTATCATATATACTACCGACCCAATCTGCATTAGTGTATGCAGTTACATTGAAGTCTTTATCTTTTGGATACCATAATCCAAGTTCCAGGGTTCCTTTAAGATATCTAAATATTTTGTTTACTTATTTTAAGTGAGTTTCTTTAGGTGCATATTGAAATCTCCCCACGAGTCCTACAACTTGCATGATGTCAATTCTTGTTGTTGTTGAATAGAGAAAACTTCCAACCATTGATCTATACATCGTTTGGTCCACTTCTAGTGAGTCGTCTTCTAGGCTTAGTTTACATCAAGTGACCATGGGAGTAATCATATGTTTGTTGTCTTCCATTTGAAATTTATTCATCATTTCCTTGATATATTTGGTTTGGGAAACAAATATTCCATTTTCTTCTTGATTTACTTGTAAACCTAAGAAAAATGACAATTCTCCCAACATAGACATTTCAAACTCTTCTTGCATTTTAGTTGCAAAAATTTCTTCTTAGTGTAGTCAGATTACTCCCAAATATGATGTCATCTACATATACCACCACAAAAATCATGTTTTGATCCTCAATTTTGATGTATAGGTTGTTGTCAATAGTCCCTTTCTTATAATCTTGTTTTTGTTGGTACTGATCAAGCATTGAGAACCAAGCTCTAAGGGCTTGTTTAAGACCATACATGGATTTTTTCATCTTGCACACATAATCCTGATTTTTTGTTAACATGAATCCTTATGTTTGCTCAACATAGACTTCTTCTTCTAGTGTTCCATTAAGGAATGTTGACTTGACATCCATCTGAGAGATTTTAAAATTTCTGAAGCATGCAAATGCCAAGAACATTCTGATGGCCTCAAGTCTTGCAAATGGAGCAAAAGTCTCTTTAAAATCAATACCTTCTACTTGGGAATATCCTTTGCAAACTAATCTGGCTTTGTTATTTATAGTCTCCCCATTTTCATTTAGTTTGTTTTTGAAGATCCACTTGGTTCCTATCACATTTTTGTCCTTGGGTCTTGGAACTAGTTCCAAGGTCTGGTTCTTTTCTATTTGGTCTAGTTCTTCATTTATTGCTTCTATCCAATCTTTACATTTACTAGATTCTTTAAATGAATTAGGTTCTATCAAGGATAAAATTTATTTTTCTGATTCAAAATCAAGTCTCCTTCTCGTTTCCACTCCTGCATTTTTATTTCCAATAATGACTTTCAGGATGATTCTTTTGAAATCTTTTTGATGGAGCTTTTGGAAAGGGTGTTTCTTCATTGTCTTCTTCATCTGTATATGGTTCAATTTCATGTGGTTCATTATAATTATCTTCTTGTTGAGATTCTACATCATCTTCTTCTTGTTGATATTTTACATCATCATCTTCTTGTTTAGATTTTTTATCAATGTCTTGGGATATGCCTTTTTTTAGGTCATCTATCTCTACATTGGCACTTTCCACTATCTTTAGTAGTCTACGATTATAACATGTGTATGCTTTCTTATTAGATGAATACCCTAAAAATATTACCTCATCAATTCTTAGATCAAACTTTCCTAAGTTATATTCATCATTCTTAATGTAACATTTACTTCCAAAAGTTCTAAAGTGTTTTACAGATGGTGGTCTCCCAAACCATAGTTCATAAGGGGTTTTGTCATGGTTGGGACTCGACTGAGATATATTAAGTATGAATACTTTTGTGTAGATTGCATCTCTCCAAAATTTGTCTGGAATCTTGGCTTCATTTAGCATGGTTCTTGCAGCTTCTTGAATTGTTCTGTTTTTCCTTTCTACCACTTCCTTCTGTTGAGGAGTCCTAAGAGATGAAAATTGTCTTTTGATACCATGATTTTAATAGAATTGAGTGAGATCTTTAGAGGTGAATTCTCCTCCATTGTCTGATCTCAAACCTTTAATCTTGATATATGTTTCATTTTCTACAAGGGCTTTGTATGTTTTAAACTTCTCAAAGGCTTCTGATTTTTATTTTAGAAAGAATACCCAGGTCGATCTTGTGTAATCATCAACAATCAACATAAAATAATGTTCACCATAAATAATTTTAGTTCTTGTAGGTCCACAGAGATCGATGTGAATAAGTTATAATGGTTTTGTTGTGGAATTATCTTTTTTTTTCAACCTAACTCTTGTTTGCTTTCCTATTTGACAATGTTTACAAATATAATTTGAAGGCTTAATCACTTTTGGCAAGTCCCTAATTGCCTTTTCCTCATTGGATTTGATCAAGTTTTCAAAGCTTAAATGTACCAACATTCTATTCCATAGACAACTTTCATCTACTTGGATTAAACAACATTTTTCTTCTTCATCTATATTAAGGATGTACACATTGCTAGATGTTCGTGGTGCAATTGCCACTAGCTTTCCAGTGTCCTTTTTTCTGATCTCACATTTCTGAGAATCAAAAGCAAGTATGTGACCTTGATCACATGTCTGAATTACACTTAGGAAATTCAGTTTGATATTTTCTACCAAAAGTACGTCTTCTCCTTTGGTTTTATTATTTCCTAAATTGACAGTGCTTTTTCCCAGTATTTTGGCTGACATATTGTCTCCAAAATTCACTTTTCCTTTTCCTTTATTTTTCAACTTGAGAAATTTTCTTTGATCTCCAGTCATGTGTTTGGAACATCCACTATCTATATACCACAAACATCCTTGATTTCTCACCTATAAGGTTACATGCACTCTATTTGCTTTTTCTTCCATACTTGTTGATTATTGGGAATATTTGTCTTTTTATCATATTTTGGCAATCTACATTCACTATTTTTATCACCATAGTTGTTGCATTTGTAACATTCAACATTGTAGTATTGTAAGGGAGATAAGGAGTTACAGTTTCTTCTTTTTGAATTATCCTTATTATTTCTATATCTTTGAACATTTCTACGATTATATTGTGCATAAGCTTTGCAATGTACTACCTTATGTCAAAAATTATTGCAAGAGTAACATTATCCAACAAATAGATATTTATTAGGGGGATTCCTTCTAGTGATTGTATTTTTCTTGTCATCTTTTACTCTAGTAGGGAGTGTTGACTTCTGTTTATTTGGTATTGTCTCCAATGGAATCATCCTTCCATTATATTATTCTCTTCTTAAGGGGACTTTAAGAGCATCTTCATAAATGATTGATCTTTTGACAGATCATTGTGATGTAGAGGTTGATTTTTGGGTGTATCCCAAACTAGTCTTGTTGTTTGGTGACCTCTGACTACTAATAATTTCATCCAATATATTTGAACTATTTTCAAATTTTAATCCCTTCTTTCCTTTCTCATGTTCACTTTTTAGCAGCTCAATCTCAACTTCTAGCTTCTCACATACTTGTTTTCTATCATTTAGTTGTTTTGAAATGACTTCTTCAATTGTTTTAGCTTCTATGACTTGGGACTTCAAATCACGGATGATATTTTATGATTCTTTGATGGTTCTTGATGCATCTATTTCTCTTGATTGATGTGATTCTTCAAATGCTTGAAGTTGTTCCCTCAATAACCTATTTTGTTTTTTAGTTTTTCTTAGTTCTTCAATTACACAAAGGAATTCTTCTTTGAAGTTCACTTCTTCTTCATATTTCAAATGATTATCATCTTGAGTTTTTATTCCCATAAATAGAATCTATGTTTCCTCTTCTTCATTTTCTTCCAATGAGCTACTCTATTCTTGGGTAAAGAACGTCTTCTTTTTGTTGAAGAACTTATTTTTATTATTAGTTTTGCTTTTCTTCTAATTTTTGAAGGTTCTTTCATCATCACTTTCCTCTTGCTTAGGATAGGGACATTTATTGGAAAAGTGTCCAATTTTTCCACAGTTGAAACATATTAGAGGAATCTTTCCTTTGTATTTCCTAGTCCCTTTCTTGAGTTTCTTTATGAAGTTGGCAGTTTTTTCATCAGATATATCTGAGAACTCATCATTGGCCTTTTTCTCCTACCCCATCTTTGTTTTAGATGCTTTAAAGGTTGTTTCTCTTTTTGATGGTTTTTCATTCCCTGTTCTCATCTCATATGATGTAAAAATTCCATGAAGTTGATCTACTGTGAGTTTTTCAAGTTCTAGCCTATCTTCAATTGTAGAAATATTCACATCCTATCTCATAGGTAATGAACTTAATATATTTTTACAATAGGTTTATCAGTAAGTTCTTCTCCTACTGCTTTGATTGAATTAACTACCTCATATACCCTATGAAAATATTCAACAATGTTCTCTTCTTCTTTCATTTTCAAAATTTCAAATTGAGTTCTATAGGTTTGTAGTTTAGCTTCTTTGACTTTGCTATCTCCTTCATATACAACTTCCAATTTGTCCCAGATTTCCTTATCTAACTTACAATGCATAACCTTCACACATATAGAATTTTTCAATCCTCCTAGAATGGAATTAACTGCTCTTGAGTTCTAATTGCAACTTTTCTTTCCTGCAGTATATGTGGGTGGATTGGCTGGTGCAGTGTAACAATATACAACATATTTCCACACATCAAAACCAAGAGCCAATGAGAAGCTGTTAATTCTGATTTTCTAGAGAGAATAGCCACCTCCATTGAACAATGGTGCTTTGTTGGAAGACATTCCCTCTTGCTGATCCATTTCTTTCAATATCTACCTTCTAGTTATTAGACTGTGTTGAAGGCACTGGATCTGAAACCAATTGTTGGAAATACTAAGAGGGGGAGGTGAATCAGTATTACCCTTTTTCAAAAATTAGAAATTACTTTGATATTTTATTATTTACCACAACACATCAACAATGGACTTGTATTTAAAATCAATTATAAATATATAATTAACATAAATTACAAGGTTTTATAAAGAATAGTGAAGGACACCAATCCTTTTTCGAGCACCAACTCTAGGATACACAAATCCCCTTCTTCGAGGCACCAACCCTAGGAAGCACCAACTCCCTTGATTTTAGGGCACCAACCCTAGGAAGCACCAACTCCCTTAACTTTAGGGTACCAACCCTAGGAAGCACCAACTTCCTTAATTTACATTTTACTTACTAAAGGATATGAATCCTTCCGTGATCCTCCATTCCACCCTCACTGTATAAGTATCATTGGTTCTTCTTATTGGACTCTGCTTCTACTTTGATCTTCTGATCTAGACTACATAGACACCTTGTTCTCACCATTCTTCCTCATTTATATAATATTCCAATTGGTGTGAGCTATGAAGTATTGTGTCCCTTTGTTTGGACCATCACACCTCTTCATTTTAAATTAACAATAATCTTTATTATTATTCAAACATTATCGTGAAGGATTTTAATTTAGTGCGAGTGCTTTTCATAAATCGATCATAGATATGGATCGATTTATCTTAACTTGACTCCATGCCTCTTTATTTCATTCTCAATTTTTGTTGATCAGATCTAATCTTTCTGATTAGCATTTAAATCCATTTCAATTGTTGGATTACGTAAGATAAATCAATACAAAGTCTAGATCCTATTTGGTTCAACGTCCCTTCTTGACCGTGATAGAATTCTTACTATGTGTAAAATTTTGCACAGAGAACTCTTTTGGACCTCTATTTCATACGACCGCAGGTGGTGACCAGGCTATAGGCCAAACGAGTGCATGATCACTTATCAAGATCAACGACCACATTTTAATTTCATGATGAGATGGACGGTTCTTGTTTACTCTGGGATTTCATCGTTTCGGGACTCTGACCTTTGCATTCTTCCAACTCTTCCGGACCAAATTTCACCGAAGTACATATTATTTATTTACTCATAGATCAGACAATTATGTCTTAATATTTGGTTGAGTGGATGGTTCACACAACCTCAACAAGACATTTTGTTATTGGCCTTCTCATTGTGCACTTTTAGGATATCGAATGTGAATATTCCCTCTCAACGGATGATAAAATCTTAATTTGGAGCTTCATTACTCCAGGACTCTAGGTTACTAGAACTCTAAGGTAGTTCAATCCCTCAAGAGTGTTTACCTATCGAAAAAGTTATAAAGCTATGGTGATTGTTTTCTTCCAGTTGTTTAGTACACCTTATGTTATCCTTCCACTATGCTTGATATAACGATCAAGAATTCTCCAAGAGTAGATCAACAATTAGCATTACTTCGTGATTCATTCTTACTCTATATTTCCACTACACTTGATCTAATGGTCACGATTCATCCTGGAGGATATTAGATCAACAACCAGCATTAGTTCGTGACTTTTCCCTTCGGTGCTTTGGGTAGTTGTTGTTAGGAGGAACTGGATATCCCCGAAGGGCATACTCCCAGAGTGACGTGGCTTGCCAAAATTACTGTTGACATGGCAATGGATGAGTGGATGCCATGTGTCACCTTGATTCATGACTTTCGTATACCTAAAGTGCCAACTATACCTTGACACTTGCCACCATCTAAATGCACCATGTGTCCTTGATGATGTGGGCTATGATGACATGGGTTCTTACTTTGTGTACCACTTGTCTTACTTCATGACTTCAAAAATCCGATCTTCGGGTGAACATATATGTTCTAGTATCTTTTTATCTAGAGTGGTTAGTGCTAGAGTTGACCAGTTTCATCCTTGGAACGTTATGAATAGATCAATGGTTGACAAGATTTCCCTGCTCTTCCTCTGATCGGTCGGTTGACGAAAGTTCATGACTTTGGGACTTCAGGGCTTCAGAGGTCCATGTAATGTTTTCTCCAATTTTCACCAGAGTTGGTCAGTGTTGATGTGGTCAACGTGGAAGTGCTTACACTATCCTTCCACTTGGATTCATCCAATGATTGTGATCAGTTCTAAATCAATGGTCCAAATTCATTTTGGCCTTTGGGACTTTGGGTTATTCTCTTTTTCCCACTTCCCAATTCTCCCGGAGTGAGATTCCCCAAAGAATAAACCTCGAGTAACTTTGACTTCATCTAATGGTCCTTCTTTAACCTGAAAAGATTAACACAGTCCAACGGTTGTTGAGAATTTGGCTATTCAATATCTTGGGCATTTTTCCTTGCTTATCCTATCCTTCCACTTTACTCTATCCAACGGTCGAGATATTTCTCCAAGTGTTTCTCAGATCAGACGACTCATATCCACTTTGGGACTTCGTCTTCGGATAAAATATATTTTCCTTTGGGTACTTTTATCTGAAGTAGTCAACGTCAAATTTGATTATTGTTCCTCCTACATGATATGATGGTTTAAGTTACTCGTAAATATTCAATCATATGGCCATGATTATCACCTTCTTTACGCATGTTTCCTCTGTGATCCAATGGTTAGATTTTGTTAAGCCCTAATATTGGATCATTACCCCTTAATTGGGGCATGTTCTATTAGTAATTTTATTTTATTTATGTCGGCTTTAGGCCATTAGTTGTAATTATACCTCCTAGTCTCCTATATATACCAAGGAGACATTTTCATTTTGAATCATCTTGTACTTGAACATTTAAGTGGGGTAAAAGGAGGTTGCCCCCTCGAAGAGTCTTATTATCTGAAATTATCTCTTTTTCAAGGTGTTGAGTACTTTTCCTGAGGTTTTTCTATGCTATTTTGATGTTTGGTTATTAACATATGGTATCAGAGCTCAAGGTCTTGGGGTTTCGCTGCTACATCTGAGACACCGTGGAATTTTAGCTATAAAATTTTTTCTACAATGTTTTAGAAGGAACGGCTTGGAGGATATTTAGAAGACGGATCAAGGTACGTTGGGTTAAAAATTCATCTCCTGAGGCCTTATACTTTTGGATATACATCATGTACAAGATAGGGTTCTGGAATCATCCTGAAATGCGTCATTGTGGAATTTTCGCTATAATTTTTTTTTTGTAATGTTTCAGACCTTGAACTCTAGAGGACATTTACAGAAATTAGTAAGGTATCTATGGTAAAAATTTCATCTTCTGGGTCATCTTAAATTTGTGGATACACCTTGTGTAAGATAGGGTATCTGACTAGTCCTATTGACTAGTCTCAAGAAGGTGTTCCAGGTAAAACAATCATAACTTATTGATAGAGTATCAAAATTGAGTGGGACTGGTTGCATTGGATTGTGGACAGTCTGTAGTATTTTGGGTGTGAGTTTCAGAAGTTTATATCAATTATTTTGTGCAGGGCATGCTATACAAGTGAGATCTCCTGGAAAGACCAAAAATCGGCAAGTTGTGAGAAAGTTACTGTAAATTTCACTTGGCACATCCAATTTTGATCAGACCTATGGCATTGCAGAGAAGAAATATTAGAGAACTACCTAAAAGAAAGTTTCATACCTAGAAGGGCCGAAAC
>ML777391.1:333174-364765 GCA_009831015.1 Picea engelmannii | reverse complement strand
AAGGAGACATTTTCATTTTGAATCATCTTGTACTTGAACATTTAAGTGGGGTAAAAGGAGGTTTCCCCCTCGAAGAGGCTTATTATCTGAAATTATCTCTTTTCAAGGCATTGAGTACTTTTCTTGAGGTTTTTCTATGCTATGTTGATGTTTGGTTCTTAACAGATTTACATCCGAATTTTGGATGAATGACTCTAGTTGCTTGATTCTTATCAAGTTTTTCAATTGCAAAAATTCTCTTTATGAAACCTGATCTCCTGCGCGACTTCTCTTCTGAGATTTTGGGTTTATACTGCATCCTGTTGACATCAATGAAAAAATCGTGCCACTATGTCCAACACTATCCTCTCCAAATCACTGGCAAAATCTAGTATAGGAAAGGATCAATTAGATACATTCTTATGAACCCTAGAGTTTTATGTGTCTTCCTACCTATTGGATGTGGTTTATTCTTCCAACACATTCACGGGGTTAGCCTAGTATTGGCCCCTAGAGAAGTCCAATATTCATGTTTATTTCAAGGACTTATGGAAGAACATGTATACATTTTAGTTTTCCCCTATCTGTGATGTATTCCTAGTTCCATAGTTTGAGCTCATATTTTTTAAGCCCTGCTTAAGGATATCTCTAGAAGCTATAAAATTATTTAAAGACATTGGATATTAGTACCTAGATGAATACTCCACCTATATGCAGATTTATGGTGTTTCGCAGGCACCCCATATGCTTCCATCTTATGTGCCAAACAAGTTGATCATTCAAGAAATTGGATAAATGGTTTTAATGCATGATTGATTAAACATTAAAAGAAGTTGTTCCTAACTTATCCATTGCATATATGCACATATGAACTAAAATATTCTACTTGGGATGGGATGGAAGGAGAAAACAATGAGGAATATCATTTTAAATTGGAAATAATTAAAATGCATGATCACTTGGTGATTATCGAAAAACATAGAGTTGATATGGAGATCTCGTTCCCCTACTAGCATGAAGTGAATGAACTTGAAAAGCCTCACAAGAGAAAATTAACGGATGAAGAGGTTATAAATAATTTTCAAGTAATTATTGAGGATAAAGAGAGAAGAAATAAAGAGGAATATGAAAGGGCTATTGCTAAGAGACAAGTCCTTCAAGATAAAAGAAAAGAATAGGAAAAAATAAGAGTGGGATAATTACATAAGGCCAAAGAAGAAGCATGGAGAAAAGTTTCTAACACATAGGAATTGACAAATAAAAAAGAGGTTTATGCTAAAGCCAAAGATAACAAAGAAATAATAAGAAGAAAGAAAAGCTAAAGAATATGTAGAGGCTAAGAAAATATAAGAAGAATAGAAAAAAATCCAAAGTTAATGCAAAGGTTGAGAAGTTGAAATCATAGGTTGAAGTAGAAAAGGTAAAGCTATATGGGTTAGCTAAAAATGAATTTGAGGAGCAGAAGAAAATAGAAGAAGAACCAAGGAAAAGATATCATTATGACACTCAAGTAGAAAAGGAAAGATAGGAAGGTGAATAATTAGCAAAGAAGACCAATGATAATGAAGGAAACATGGAGCAACATGAATCTTCACCTGTGGAAGAAGTCTTCTCTACTTAAACCTTTGAAAGTACCTTTGGTCTAAGAATGGTTGTAGGAGGTGATGGCCCTATTCCAACACCAGTAGATGAAGTTGTTAATATATAATATTTTTTCATTCGATAAACAAAGGAAGAAAGTGATAAGGAAGAAGTAATAAAGTAGGATAATCATATCAGATTATGAACTGATACTCACCACGGATACTATGGTGATGGATACAATAAAGTTGAGTTTATCTTCCTCTATTTATGATGGTTTAGGTATCGCACAAGCTAATGTTCATAAGTTGTGGATGTAGAGAATACAATGAAAGAATATGAAAGCAACATCACCTTGTTGGAAAACCAAGTTAACTACTACAAATACAACAAGTATATTACTTCATATGTTATTGTATATGCTTTCAAGTTTCAAAATGTATTGAACAATATAAAAAGATAATTCTATGATAGAGAACAACATCTGCATGCCTAGGGTCAATATATAGTTTATGTCATGATTGATATTAAAACATGAGAGTTTTCCTATCAACATGCTCAATCATAGTTTGGTAAAGTGAGGGACTAGCAATCCTCCCCAGAGGAAATCCCTACAAAAAATCATGTCTTCACCATTGAATCCCTTGAAGAGATGGATTTTGGATTGAGATTCTAGAAATAGGTAGAAGAAAATTCTGTCAAGGGAATTACACGAGGTAATATATTCTTCTTTATTATGGTAGGTTATAGAGAATATGTCTTATAATTGACATTTTCCCTCTTTTGGGCCAAAAGATAATTTATTTCCATAGGTACATGTATCTAAAGACCTGGATGATTATATCAACAGAAGTAGAAAAAACATCAGATGTCATTTTGAAATTAATGAAGCAACCATCCAAAATTTTATTAAGGCTCCTACCAAGGACATAACATTGATCAGGAAGAGTATTGCATCTTATAAATCCCCTTTTAAACATCATATTTTTCTGCAAGGAGATGCATTGAATCAAATTTTTGAGGCATGGACTGCTTATGTAAGGAGATGGAGAAGAAAAAGAGAGGAAGCTTCACCGAGCCAAGTGGGGAAATATTTTATAGGAGGGGATGAAAATATCCAAGGAGGATATATGAACAAATATGAATGGTTGAATCCTTAGTTAGGGGAAAATGACAATACAATAGAAAAACCTAACAAGTAGGAAAGGGAACTAATCGATTAGCCAAATGTAACCAAATAATATATATTTTCTTCATTTCCTTTTGTATAAGTAAGAGGAATTCGATGGTACAAGGTATTTTTGCTTCTACAATTTGTAAACTCTTTTAGAAAATTATTGAATGAGAAGCCACTACTGGCCAAGATATTTTGGAGACAAACTTGAATTATGAAGCTTATGATGTGTAGAACTTTTTCCACTAGTTCATTGGGTTGTGGATTCGTGTAAGAATTTGATTTTACAATTGAGTTTTCTCATGTAAGAGAAAATTGTATTTTTCATTTTTTTCACAAATTATTTATCTATAGGAATAATCTTAGTATTATAGTCAGTCATTTATTTTCATAATTCTCTATAATGAACTAAATATTTAGATTTCTGACTTTATTTCCCTAGTAATTGTTCTATAGATATAAAGAAGTGATATATTTGGTGCTATATTTATCTCCTTGGTTTTGTTAGTTTATCTCAAGCATTATTTTACATTTTTCATATCATAATAGTTGCATCTCATTTATTTCATCACAAAAAAACCTAAACAGTGGACCGAGCCACAATTGGTAAAACCCTCAAAACCAATAAAAGGTTGTCGAGCCATAATATGGATGGATTTCCTACTCCAAACAATGTAAGTTCTAATTGGGAACTTTCATTAGGGAGAATCCCTATTGATTGTACGTGATCATTCATCCCTATCAACATTTTTTGGTGCTAGAAGGAGGGAAGTCATTGTATGGATGATAGCGATAATCTACATAATAATTTCTTGCAACATAATTCATGTCATAGTATTTTTAATGTTGGTTCTAACCCTGAACAAGTTTTGAAGATATGACTATCAATTTTAAGAACAACAATTTCATAGAACCTAAATCATTGTATGTTGTTTATAATCAATCATTTAATGAGTTTTGTAGTCTTTCCCAGGCCTATGCTAAGAAAATTGGCAAGCTTACCATTGCTCCATTACTCCTTAGATGGAAGATAACTAATAACAATGTTGTTTAGACTGATATAGAGACCATTGTTGAAACTGTAGAATACTTAATTGATATCACACTTGAAAATTCCAAAACCTTTAGATCCAATCCCATCATCTCCTCCTACTTCATCTTCTCATTCTTTGAGCCCTTCAAATCTAGATTTTGACTCAAATTTTACTAAGAAATATTGTGAAATTATTAGGCAACCTGTTGCTACCTAAATGGTAGGAAGAAAATGCCAATTTCCTTCTTAAAGAGATTGAGATGCTGTCAATTTAGTAGGCTCGCTCCATGATCTTCCCAAACATCTTGAAAATATTATCCCAAATTTTAACCTAGATAAATCAAGCTCACAATAATATCACATAAAATTGTTTTATTTGGCTATTAGATTACTAAATGTGGAACATGAAGATGTGGTATATAGACTCTTTTCTTATACTTTTGAAAATAAAGCTTCCACATGGTATTTCAATTTTCTTATAGGGTCCATTACTAGTTGGAATGATTTTGAAAAAACATTCATTGGTAAGTTTGGTGAAGAATCTACCCTAGTTAACTCTCAAAATAACTAATATAAATAATGGATAAGAAAGAGTGAATAAAATATTTAATCAACATTTCATGACCACCATTATATATAAATTCTCAGCAAATTTTTCCCTAGCTAAAGAAGTGATAGTCAATTATTTTACTTATGCTTTACATGCATTAATTTCCATGTTTGTTAAGAGAAATGGTAAAAACAATTTAGTTGAAAATTTTGAAGAATACAAGAATGTGTAAAAAGAGATGCTAAGTTTCGTAATAAATCCATGAAATGAGGAAACTAAAACTACTCCTAAGAAATTATTTTGTTTTCACAAACCAACCTCTAAAACAAATATTGATCTTAAGGATAAATACCCCACATATATGGAGAGTGTTTTTCATTTGGTTAATAAATTATCAATTTTGGATTCGACAATGAACTTTGGAGTTCTATCTCGACAAATTTTAGACCTACAAGAAATCTATTACTTTTAAGCCACCTAGATCTACAAATTTTAACTTGAACTTAGAGAATGTAGGATGGAAAATTACTGCACTTATCATCATGCAAACCATTCCAAAATAACATGTCCGCATTTGATGATTTTAGTGGAAAATTAGTTTCTGGATCAACAAAAACAAACTGAGCTACCTATTTGAGAAGTTGAAAATGAGGAAGTTATGGAATAAGAAGTGGAAACTAGGGAGGTAACAATATTATTATGGGACATGTCACTTGGTATTAAATATGACGAGGAGAAAATGGTGGAATAAATTTAAGCTACCCAATAGTAGAAAGAGATTACAACTTAAGAAGTAAGGATATTGTTCACTTAAATGCTTCTACATCACAACATGCCATAAATTCTAAGAAAATTGCAGCTCCTACCTCACCCAATAAAACAATAGTAACAAGTTGTCGATGCTTAGATTGGTTAAGATCCAAACAACAACCTCACGAGGATAAATATCCCCCTGCGTTTTTATATAGGTGGTACTCCTCTATATGTTCTAAAAGATATATCTTGATGCTCTTGGATTGGGGATAATGCTAGACAACAAACCCCAAGTCTTTATTTCTTTAATTTGTATATGGAATGGTTCTTGATAACCAGATTTATTCTTGAATGGACCGATCAACTTATTAACAATACAAATAGGAAGAAATACTTCATTATCAAAAAATATATATGCTCAACTTCATTATTACAACCCTTTAAAATGCATGCAAAATGAAGATGCATCCATGTCTTCTAACAAGAAAAAGAATGAAATGGTATTGATCATTTCACATAACTTTAAATGAGTATTGAAATTAAAACTGAAAATAATTTGATAAGAACACTCCAAAAATCCCACAGTCAGAAATCCCAAGATATGAAGAATCATTAAATTCATGCCCCAAATTAGTTCTCTATGGAGTTTATTGCATGAAAGATATTATTCATTACAAATCATTTAGTAAATTGATTGACTAGTACTTTAGAGACAAAGCTTTCCAAACACAAGGACTAAATATCCATGAATCAATTAGAAAATATTAGCTTACATTTATCAGTCCCATATATGGTTGTAAAATACTCAATGATATTATAGAGAAAATTCTTGGAAGAATACAAGAAAAACACTCAAGAACTCAACCTTATGCTTAGTTCAGAAATACAAGCATAAAACCTTGAGAAAAATTGTGTATAAGAAGGAGAATCAAGAAAATGGAGATCTATGTTTGCTGATAAGATATTTGGATGCATGTTTATGGATACACCTTTATATTCTTATGTTTTGATTTCCCTCCAACCTTTTCTTTGATGGTGTTCTGTCTCTTTTAAAATCGACTTCCAATGCTTCTTGAAGTAGTTAGGGTTTTGGTCTTTATAGGAACTTGCAAATGATTTTGTTTTTGGAGTAACACTTTAATTTATCATTAATGAATTTATCTCATTGAAATTCGTTCCTTGAATTAGGGATCATTTCATCTTTAATAAAAGTCATTTAATAAACTTTTATTTCCCAATTTTTAAATTGGTTTCACTTTAAAAAGTGGACTTTGTTTTAATTTTTTGAGCATTATATTCAATCTATGAGTCTTTGAAACCATCATAGAAGCAATATTATTTATTCCATCTTTCCAACGAGTCCTCCTGAGAGAAACTTGGAATTATGGATCTCAAGTTGAGGTTGCAAGCAGATTTACCAACAAGCAATGGAAACTAAGCCAACTGTTATTTAAATTTATGGGAGAATTATGGTAAAATTGATCCCTTAAAACTTGTTCCATCGTCTTCCTCATCAAATTTCCTTTCCAATGATGTATATTTTGATGAACATGGAGTTCATGAACTCAATATATGAGCTCGAGAAATCAGAGGCTCAGCCACCACCCATCGAATTCATGGATTCATCTTGGCCTTTGATCTAAATCCACCTATTTAAAATTCTCCATCCCACATGCATTGTGGTAATAAGTTTTTAAGTGTTTATATAGTAAAATCTTCCCATTTATTTCATGTGGAACAAAAGGGGACTATGGATATTGAGCCTTAGGAAAATTATGACTTAATAAATACATTTGATGGCACACTTACCTAATCAACACCCAGTAAGCATCCTTGTCATCGCCCCGTCAAATTCGAGTTAGTGTCCATGTCATCATCATGTGTCACAATGTCATTGGATACCATAGGCTTCCAAATGTCATCACATGATTGGTCGCCACTTTCCATAGTGTCATTGGTTGGCATGTGTGCCACATGTCATCACGTGATTGGTAGCCACATGACATAGTGTCATTGGTTCTCATATGTGCCACATGTCTTGATTTGAATGGTTGAAATAAAACTTAGGAAAAGTTAAAGTATAGAGATAGGGATGAAGGATCAGATCCTATCACTGAGAGGGGGGTGTGAATCAGTGAGACAATAATTTTATCAATTTTCTTTTATTTATGAAAATAGAATTTTGACACAATATTTATCGTGGAACCCAAATGGGAAAAACCACAAACAATTTTCTATTAACTTCAAAATTTGTTTTACATGTTACATAGAAGGAAGATATTCTTCCTTTTTGATCAACACCAATTGATCAGGATGCACCCACACCCTTATTCACCAGCACCAACTGGTAGGAGGCTACAACCCCCTTCTTAGTTAGCTACAACTAACAAGGAAGCACCAACTCCCTCTGCAGGCACCAACCTACCCTTGCACCACCCAACCACCCTTGATTTTCTGAATCTGGAAAAACTTTTGTATCAAGTCTTTTACTGCATCTCTCTCTACTTCTTTGATTTAATATATTCTTTGATTCGGACTGCAGAGACACTTTTCTTCTCAACACTCTTCCTCATTTATATATTCTTCAAAACAGTGTGAGAGTGATACATTGTGTCCCTTGGTTTTGAACCATCACACCTCTTTGTTTAACTTAACAATAATCACTGATTATTATTTTTACTGTGAAGGCTTTTTGTAAATTGATCACATATGGATCAATTTCATCCCTTAAACTCTATCTCAGATATCTGTTATTTTCACAGAAACCTAATTCTGTGGAGGCGCTTCCTTCAAACCATTACATGTGACCGAGTGTTACAGAACCACAGGCTTACCAATTACAACGACATATTATATTTTCATTTAAATATCTTATATCATATGACCAATGACGATGAACAAACACTAGTCCAAACGAGCGCTTGAGAGCTTATCAATTTCAATGGTCATGATTCAATATTCTGATGAGATGAACGGATGACGAAACTTTTCCCTTCGAAACTTTGGGTTTTCAACTTTTCAAACCTTCGAATCATATCGGATGGTTTATTTCACGGAAACAAATCAATGGTTAGATTTGATCCTTACACTCATCATTTCATTGTTTAATCCAATGGTTAGGACTTAATCAAGCATCGTGATGGATGGCCACCTTTTACCCTAGGACTTTGACTATTTCAAATTACACTATCCTTCCACTGTAGTAGATCGACAGATGAGAATGCTCCCGAAGTGTTTCTTTATATCAAACGAACCATGTCTACTTCAGGATTTCATCCTTCGATACTTCAGAGATTTTGTCATTTTCTAGTGGTGAAACTCCCGAAGTAATTCTTTCGGAGTGACATAATTTATTGACGTCACGTGTTGACATGGCATGAGCCAATTTCCTCTTGACACATGTCATCATATGATTATTCCATGTGTACTTGTTGACGTGGTCTTCTGCCACATGTCCTTGTTGACGTGGTTTGCCACACGTCCTTGCTGACGTGATATGCCATATGTCTTTGCTGACGTGGTTTGTTGACATATATCTCCCACACATCCTTGATGATGTGGTATGCTGACATGGTCTGCCACATGTCCTCTTAAATCAGATGTTTGAGGCTTACTTCAGATGATCCAACGGTCGAGAATTTATTTTGGCTCTCCGAGCTTCGGGAATTTCAAATCTCAAACTTAAAATTTTGAAGTGATATTTTTCCAGAGCTTAACCTCCTCACATATTTAGAATGATCTGATGACTAATGGGTATTCATATAATCAAGAAATCATCCTTTATTCTTATCCTGTCCTTCCACTTAATTTTAATGCGACGACTGACAGAAATTCAAATAATTGAGATCTCAGATCTTTGAGCTTATCATGTCCTTCCACTAAAAAGTGATCCAATGGCTATGAAGACTCTTGAAGAATATCCACGATCAAGTATGGTTGTGGAACCAAAAATTTCAAGTGATTTAACTCATCACCAAAACTCTGCAATTTGAAGTTGTGCACTGTTGGTGAGTCAACCACAATCATTGATCTTTGAGGCTATAAGATCTGATGGTCTAGACTAATTGTAGGATTGGAAATAGAATGATGTTTAACTCTCCTTTCGATCTCCACAATCTATACTTGTCGTTGATCTGGCGATTGTGCATCTGATGGCCACAACTAAATCCAACTTAATCTGGTCATTTTTTGGATCAACCACAATCGTCGATATTTGAGTTTATGAGATCCGACGATCTAGACCGATTGCGGGATTGTAACTAGTGAGTAGTTTAATTCTTCTTTTTCTCTCCACAATTCATCCATGTCATTGATGTGGCGATTGAATGTCAATGGTCTTGATTTGATCTGAGTTTCATCACACCATACCTACTGAGTTTCAACGCACCATCTCTTATGAGTTTTTATCTTCATTCGTTAAATCTCCTGAGCTTTAATCTCAACTTATCATCACATCAATGATATCGACTATTGACATCAATGAAAATACAACAATGACACTATGTCCAATAATATCCCCCTTTTTCATTGATGGAAACTCACAAGATTCATACACAATCTCCCCCAGTGATGATGCTTCTCTCCACTGAAGTTACTCTCCCCCTTTGACATCAATGGAAAGGGTTTTATCCTCCTATGATATGTCTATCTAAATGCTTCTGATCAGAGTCTTGACCATTGGTAACTCCTTCTGCAATCACACTTTTCATGTCATAACTGAATGACTCCTTTTGACATTGATTGTTGTCTCCCCCTAGTTTGGTGCCAATTGATGCATTTTTATTTATTTTGAGAGATTTAGGTTGGAAGCAGGATTACTCCCAATTTTTTCCTGGGATATTCAAATACATCTCTGCTTAAGGGTTTTGTGAAAATATTTTCCACTTGTTCTTATGTTGGAACATATTCCAATTTAATGTTCTTATTTTCAGCCCAATCTCTTAGATAATGGTACTTTATTGGAATGTGTTTTGATTTTGAGTGTTGAACAGGGTTCTTGGAGAGACTTATCACGCTTGTATTATCACAGTGGATAGTAGTGGGTTCTTCAAATACTATTTTGATGTCTTGTAAGGTTTGTTTCATCCATTCCACTTGTGTGAAACATTTTGCTACTGCAATATACTCATCTTCAATGCTAGATAATGAAATTGAGGATTGTTTCTTGCTTATCCAAGCTACCAGTGATTATCCCGAAAATAATTCTCCTCCACCTGTACTTTTTCTGTCATCAACACTACCTGCCCAATCAACATCTGAATAGGATTTTAAAGTGAATGAATCCTTGCTAGGGTACCACAAACCAATATCTATGGTTCCCTTCAAATACCTAAAGATTCTTTTTACATCTTGAACATGACTCTCCTTTGGTTCTTCTTGGAATCTAGCCACCATTCCAAAAACTTGCTTCACATCAGGTATGGAAGTTGTTACATAGAGAAAACTCCCAATCATTGATTTGTAGTGTTTTGGATCTACAGCTTTGGACTCATCATCCTTTCTTAGTTTTCATCCAACTGTCATAGGTGTACTAATAGGTTTGCAATATTCTAAATGGAATCTCTTAAGAATACCTTTAACATACTTAGACTGATGGATAAAGAATCCTCTTTTGGACTGTATTATTTGTAATCCAAGAAAGAAATTTAGTTCACCAAGCAAGGACATTTCAAATTCTTGTTGCATCATCCTAGCAAAGTCCTTGCTCATTTTTTCATCATCACTGCCAAATATAATATCATAAAAATATACTTCCACAATAATTATGTTATTACCAATTATTTTGCAATAAAGATTGTTGTCTGATGATACCCTTTTGAGGCCTTGTTTTTGTAAATACGAATCTACCCTTGCATACCATGCTCTAGGTGCTTGTTTTAGCCCATAGAGTGCTTTCTTTAGTTTACAGACATAGTCTCCTTTGTTAGTTAATTGAAATCCTTCTTGTTTATCAATATAGACTTCCTCTTCTAAGTTTCCATTGAGAAATGTTGACTTGACATCCATTTGGTATACTTTAAATTTTCTGTAGCTGGAGAAAGCTAGGAACATCCTAATTGCCTCCAATCTAGCCACAAGTGCAAAGGTTTCTTCATAGTCTACTCCTTCAACCTGAGCATACCCTTTACATACCAATCTGGATTTGTTTCTAATTACTTTCCCATTCTCATTCATTTTGTTTTTATACACCCATTTAGTTCCAATGACATTTTTGTTTTTTCGTCTTGGAACTAGTTCCCAAGTTTGATTTTTTTCAATTTGGTCAAATTATTCATTCATAGCTTTGGCCCAATTCTCATCTTTACATGCATATTTGATTGATTTGGGCTCAATATGTGACAATAATTCTATTTCTGTTTGATACAATAGTTGTCTTCTTGTGTGCACACCATCATTCATATCTCCAATAATCAGTTCTTCAAGATGATTCTTTTGAGTCATTCTTGAGAGTGTCTTTGTGTCTCTTCTTGGGAATTCCTCTATTATCTCTTCTTGAATATATTCTTCATCTTCACTCATATGCATATCATCATCTTCCCTTTCTTTATTCTCTTCTACTTCTTCTACTTGTGTGCCAATTGTCTCATCATCATCTTCATCTTCACTTTCAAGTATAGTCTCTTGATTTTTGATTCTTAACGTTTTTAGGTCATCCACCTTGACATCTGCACTCTCAACAATCTTATGTGATCTAATATTGTAGCATCTGTATGCTTTATTTTTAGAAGCATATCCAATAAAAATACCTTCATCAGATTTGGCATCAAATTTTCCAAGATTCTCATCAAGTCTTTTGATGTAGCATTTACTTCCAAAGACCTTGAAGTATTTTACCGATGGAGCTCTTCCAAACCATAGTTCATAAGGAGTATTATCACTATTAACTATGAGCTGACCTCTATTCAATATGTATACTATTATTCTTACAGTATCCCTCCAATATCCATTAGACAATTTTGCTTCATTGAGCATAGTTCTTCCAGCCTCCTGAACTGTTATGTTCTTTCTCTCAGCAATCCTATTTTGTTGAGGTGTTCTGGTAGCAGAGAATTGTCTTTTTATTCCATGGGTTTCACAGAAGAGATCAAACTATTTTGGGGGTGAACTCACCACCATTGTCTGATCTAAGACATTTGATTTTTGTCTCCTTTTCATTTTCAACAAGGGTTTTAAAGGCTTTGAATTTGTTAAGTGCTTCTGATTTTTCTTTGAGAAAACATATCCAACCCATTCTAGTAAAATCATCAATGAACAATATAAAGTAAGACTCTCCTTGCAAACTCTTGGTCCTTGTAGGTCCACATAGGTCAATGTGAACAAGCTCTAAAGGTTTTGAGGTTGTGTATTCTTTTGCTTTGAATCTTATTCTAGTTTGCTTCCCTAGTTGACAGTGTCTACACATAGTATTTGAGGGATTTATGATTTTTGGCAGGTTTCTTACCACACCAAGATTGATGAATTTTACTAGATTGTCAAAGTTAATGTGCCCCAACCTTCTATTCCATAGCCAACTTTAATCTACTAGATTTATATGACATTCCTCATTCAATTTTGCATCTAGTGTATATACATTTTCGGGATTTCTAGGAGCAGTACCAACTAATTTTCTTGTGTTTTCCCTCCTAATCTCACATTTCTAGGAATCAGAGATGCAGAAGTGCCCCTGATCACAGGTTTGGCTGACACTTAATAGACTAGGTTTCAGTTTTTCAACAAGCAACACATTTTTGGCTTTGTCCTTTCCCAAACTCATAGTGCCTTTCCCAAGTATGTTACCTGAAGCATTGTCACCAAATGTACTTTTACCCTTTTGTTTCTTTAAGTCTAAAAAATTGTCCTTGTTACCTGTCATATGTTTTGAGCACCCACTGTCAACATACCAAAGGTCTTCTTTATCTTGGGCTTTTAAGGCAATAAGAAATTTCCTTTTTGATGTTTTTTCTCTCCAAAGTTTCTTTTGCTCTCTCATGAACTTTGGTTGCTCTGAAACTTCCATTAATATACAATTAATGGCCTTATGTCCATAGTTATGACATCTGAAGCATTCTAGCTCCCCTTCTTGGAGAGGTGCAAAGGAGTTATAGTTTCTTCGTTTAACTCGATTTATTGCTTGTTTATCTTTAAGGTTATAGTTCTTAACCTTTATATCTTTTCTTCTATATGCTCTACAATTCATAGCTTTGTGTCTGAAATTAGAGCATGCAAAGCAATAACCAAAGAAAATGTGAGGGTACCTGTTTTGATAAACCTTATTTGGTATTGTCTTGTTTTCCTTCTTGATGGGTGGAAGTAGTCCTTTGGAGTTCTGGTCATTATTTTTCTTCTCTTCATTTTTCTTCTTGAATGTACCGAGGAGAGCATCTGCATAATATTTTGAGTTGACTTGGATTTTTTCTTGAGAATAACCTATTCCATTTTTATTACCCGAATCCCTTTGTGTGGTAATAATATCATCTAATATTTTAGAGCTATTCTCATATCTTGTTTGACTGAGTTTTGTATCCATTTCTTTTCTTAGGTGAACCATTTCTGCCTCCATCTTTTCGCAGGTTATTTGTTTTTCTTTAAGAGACTTTTCTAGACTTTATTCAATCCTATTTGCTTCTAGGATTTGGTTATTCAGGTTGCTCATGAGTTTCTCCATCTCCTCTTCTTTATGTTCATGTTTTTCTTTTTGTTCAACTACAAAACTTTTCAGTTGTCTATATCTGGTTTTGTATTTTCTTGATTCATCCAAGGCACTGAGAAGTTATTCTTCCATATTAACTTATGCTTCATCTTTTGACTCTTTATCATTTTAAATGTCTTATATATCATTAGAATAGTCAATACCTAGAAAAAGGACTTCATCATCATCACTGTCACTATACTCTGATGAATTGTTGTTTTCTTCTTTTGAGTAAAAGTTATTTTTTCCTTTGTAAAAATTTTTCTTGTAGTTGGGTTTTTCACTTTTCTTATACTCTTTGGTTTTGTTTTCTTCATCTTCAAGGTCCTCCTTAGGATAGGGACACTTGGTTGCAAAATGGACAAATTTTCCATAGTTAAAACATTTGAAAGGAAACTTGCCTTTGTACCTCCCTGATCCTTTCTGAAGTTTTTTAATGAAATTTGCTTCTTCCACATCAAATTCTTCATCATGTCTGGATTGAATTTTCTGCTTTTGATTATTTGTTTTCTTGAGTACCTTGAAGGTTGCCTCTCCTTGTGAGTGATTCTCATGACCTAATATTAACTTATAGGCTATGAGGATTCCATACAATTCATCCATGGTGAGTTTATCTAGATTTCTCAATCTTCAAGAGCGGAAACTTTAGGATTGTATAGAATAGGTAGTGTTCTTAGACGTTTTTCAACTAGCTCATTGTCTGATACTTCTATTCCTAATCCTATGATTGAATTAATAATATTATCAACTCTTTCGAAGTACTCTGAGATATTTTCCTCATCTTTCATTTTTAGGCCTTCATATTGTACTTTGAGAATCTAGAGTTTGGCCCTCTTAACCTTGGTATCTCCTGCATATGTAGTTTCCAATTTATCCCAGAGTTGTTTTGCATTATTATAGTTGAGTACCTTAGCAAGGATTTTCTTACTCAGTCCATCTTGTAGTGTGTTTAAGGCTTTTGCATGTTCCCAAAAACTTTTCCTGTCTTCTGCTTCTATGGGCATGGATTTTGGAACATCATATCCCTTTTCAACTAATGTCCATACTTCCAGTCCAATGGAAATTAGATAGATTTTCATTCTAACACTCCAGAAGACATAGTCTTCACCATTAAATAGGGGGATTTTTTATGACATCTTCAACTGCTAATCCATTTTGATGTATATTCCTCTTCAAGTGATTTAAACCTTTTGTGAAGAGATCCGCTCTAATACCAATTGAAGGATCAGATCCTGTCACTAAGAGGGGGGGGGGTGAATCAATGACATAATAATTTTATCAATTTTCTTTTATTTATGCAAATAAAATTTTGACACAATATTTATCGTGGAACCCTAATGGGAAAAACCACAAACACTTTTCTATTAACTGCAAAATTTGTTTTAAATGTTACATAGAAGGAAGATATTCTTCCTTTTCGATCAGCACCAACTGATCAGGATGCACCCACACCCTTATTCACCAGCACCAACTGGTAGGAGGCTACAACCCCTTGTTTAGTCAGCTACAACTAACAAGGAAGCACCAACTCCCTATGCAGGCACCAACCTGCCCTTGCACCACCCAACCACCCTTGATTTTATAAATCTGGACAAACTTGTGTATCATGTCTTTTACTGCATCTCTCTCTGCTTCTCTGATTTAATATATTCTCTGATTCGGACTGCAGAGACACTTTTCTTCTCAACAATCTTCCTCATTTATATATTCTTCAAAACGGTGTGAGAGAGATACACTGTGTCCCTTGGTTTTGAACCATCACACCTCTTTGTTTAACTTAACCATAATCACTGATTATTATTTTTACTATGAAGGCTTTTCATAAATTGATCACATATGGATCAATTTCATCCCTTAACCTCGATCCCGAATATCTTTTATTTTCACAGAAACCGAATTCTGTGGAGGCACTTCCTTCAAACAATTACATGTGACCGAGCATTGTAGAACCACAGACTTACCAATTACAATGACGTATTATATTTTCATTTAAATATCTTATATAATATGAACAATGACGATGAACAGACACTAGGCCAAATGAGCACTTTAGCGCTTATCAATTTCAACGGTCACGATTCAATATTATAATGAGATTAACGATTGACGAAACTTCTCCCTTTGGAACTTCGGGATTTCAACTTTTCAAACCTTCGAATCAGATTGGATGGTTTAGTTCACGGAAAAAAATCAATGGTCAGATTTGATCCTTACACACATCATTTCATTGTTTAATCCGACGGCTAGGACTTAATCAAGCATCGTGATGGAAGGCCACCTTTTACCACGGGACTTCGACTATTTAAACTTATACTATCCTTCCACTGTAGTAGATCAACGGATGAGAATGCTCCCGAAGTGTTTCTTTAGATCAGGCAAACCATGTCTACTTCGGGACTTTAGAGCTTTTGTCATTTGCTAGTGGTGAAACTCTCGAAGTAATTCTTCCGGAGTGACGCAATTTATTGACATCACGTGTTGACATGGCATGAGCCAATTTCCTCTTGACACATGTCATCATATAATTATGCCATGTGTACTTGCTGACATGGTCTATTGCCACACGTCCTTGCTGATGTGGTCTGCCACACGTCCTTGATGACGTGGTTTGTTGACGTGATCCACCATATGTATTTGTTGACGTGGTCTGTTGACATAGATCTCCCACACGTCCTTGTTGATGTGGTATGTTGACGTGGTATGCCACATGTCCTCTTGAATCGTACAATTGAGGCTTACTTCGGATGATCTTGAGGTCGAGAATTTATTTGGGCTCTCCGGGTCTCTGGGCTTCGAGAATTTCAAATCTCAAACTTAAAATTTTGAAGTGATATTTTTTCGGAGCTTAACCTCTTCACATATTTAGAATGATCTGATGGCTGAAAAGTATTCGGGTAATAGAGAACTCAACCTTTCTTCTTATCCTGTCCTTCCACTTAATTTTAATCCGATGGATGACGGGAATTCGGATAATCGAGATCTCAAATATTTCATCTTATCCTGTCCTTCCACTAAAAAGTGATCCGACGACTATGAAGACTCTTGAAGCAGATCCACGATCAAGGATGGTTGTGGAACCACAACTTGCGAGTGATTTAACTTGTCACCAAAACTTCGCAATTTGAAGTTGTGCACTATTGGTGAGTCAACCACAATCATCGATCTTTGAGGCTATAAGATCTTATGGTCCTGACTAATTGCGGGATTGGAAATAGCACAATGTTTAATTCTCCTTTCAATCTCTACAATATATCCCTGTCGTTGATCTGGCGATTGCACATCCGACGGTCACTAAGAAATCTGACTTAATCTGATCATTTGTTGGATCAACCCCAGTCGTCGATATTTGAGTTTATGAGATCTGACGATCTAGACCAATTGTGGGATTGTAACTAGCGAGCAGTTTAATTCTTCTTTCTCTCTCCACAATTCATCCCTGTCGTTGATATGGCGATTGCACATCAACGCTCTTGATTTGATCTAAATTTCATCGTGCCATACTTGCTGAGTTTCAACACGCCGTCTCTTCTTAGCTTTGATCTTCATTCGTTAACTCTCTTGAGATTTAATCTCAACTTATCATCACATCAATGATATCGACTGTTGACATCAATGAAAATAAAACAATGACACTGTGTCCAACAAGGGAGATGGACAAGAGGAAAAAAGGGGGGGAGGGAGTATGGCGGGTTGGTGGGGTATCACATGGGTAGGGGGTGAACCCATGGAAAAGAGAGTAAGCTTGGGAACTCGTAGAGGAGAGAGAAGAGTGAAGTGAAGTATGGGAGATAGATTGGGTTCGAGAGTGATGATAGGTCATGGGGGTAAGGGGTATGGAGGTGGGTGAGGTAAGGGAGAAATAATTTTAAGTTTGGGAGAGTATGGAAGAAGGGGTAAGTGGGAGGAGTGAGAAGTGTGAGGAGTGAGAAAAGAGGAGTGCAGTGAGCAGAGAGGATTAGGAGTGAGGTGAGGGAAAGGGAGATGGGTGAATGAGGAGGGGGCTCCCGATCCCATAGGGTAGGGAGTGATGAGTGATTAGGGAGAAAGGGGATAAAAACTAAGTACAAAATAATAAGTGAGGAGGGGGAATGGGAAGTATAAAAGAATATGTCATAAATGAAAAATAAGGAAAAAAAAAACTAAGTGTTCTAGAGTGTAGGAGTATGGTATGATAGAGTGTAGGAGAAAGGGAGATGAGAGGAAGTGAAAAATAGAAATAAAACTAAGTATGAAGAATGGGGAAGAGAAGAAGAGAAGATAGGAAGAGAGGGGATATGAGTGAAATATTCCAAGTATGGAGAAGAGAGAGGATATGAATGAAATTTCCAAATAAAACTAAGTATCGAGAAGTACTCCAATACTAAGTATAATAGAGGAAACTTAGTGCCCAGAGAGAGAAACATGTTGTGTTATACATGAAGAGATGTTATTTTAGACAAAAATGTGGATATATTGAGCATATGGACTCGAATTTTGAATCAACAAAATGCGTGACAAAGATGAGACTGAGGGATACGATGTGAGCTTATGATCGTTCAAAATTTCCTTCTTTTAATATGAATTTGTTTTTTATTCCAAAGAGCAGGAAATTGAGGTGACCAAATTTTTAATCAACAAAAGAATATATTGGATGAGCATGGATTACAATATGATTAAGGATATGAAGAAAATAGAAGCAAATCATTTTCAATTTCCAAAATTTACAATACTCCTCAACAAAGAGACCTTATTTTGCAAATTTTCAAGACATCTTCGGATATATCTCACAAGGTAGTGGAAAATTTTGAAGCAAAAAACAACCTTGTTCTGGTAAAACCTAACTCTAAGAAAAAACAAAATTATGCTATAATTGATAATTAAACCAAGTCTCAAACACCACCCTTTCTATTGACCTTTGAAATTTTGAACCACAATGTGTATAATTGTTTGGTTGATTCAAGAGCATCATCAAATCTAATTCCTTTCTTGATATGCAATAAGATAAATGCTACTCCAACCAGGTGTGCAAATCAAATTATACAACTATATAGGTCAAATGTTAAACTTATTAGGGAGCTTAATGTTGTTTTCATCCGGGTATCATCTAACCCAAAGGTATACTAGATTATGGAGATTATTGTTGTTGATATTCCTAAATATTATGGTATTTTGTTTAGCATGGATTGGTCTCAAAATTTGCAAGAATATTTTTCCATAGATTGGTCTCATATATGGTTACCATGGAATGTATATAAAACCCAAATTTGTGTTGATCGAGAGGCTCATATGAAGCATACAGTCACAGAATTAGAAGGAGCTAATGAACCAATAAAATTTATACATTCATTTCTAGGAAATTGTTTTCTTGAAATTGAAATAGGAAATTACACAATGGAGGAATCACTTTTGGAATTTGACAAATATTCCAAAATCCTTCATTTCACTCTGGTTGATGAAAATGATAACTCTACCATAGTAAATGTAGAAAGTATTCTTTAAACTAATTTGAATATTGACTTTTGGACATTTTTTTTATGGTAGTAGATCATAGGAAGGTGAGGGAGCTGGTTGTATTTTGATTGATATGAAATAGAAAAAGTGTCACCTTATCTCCTATAGGCTTGAGTTTGAATGAACCAACAATAATATAGAGTCTAATTCTTTAATTCAAGGCCTGAGAAAAGCAATTGATTTAAAGGTGAAATCCTTGAAATTTTTTGGTGATTTAGAGATAATCGTGAGGCAAGTAAAAATTCCATTCACTTATTATCACCTCATTTGAAAAGTTACCAGCTTGAGGTATGGAAGTTAATTGATGTATTTTATGATTTTAAAATTACTTCTTTTCCACGATATAAGAATGTAGTTGTTGATATGTTGGCTAAAGTTGCTTCTAAATAGAATCCATGATCTAGGATCTTTTCATTGATGTGACTTATTAAAGAATTGTATTAAATGATCATAAATTGAAGTGCAACATAAAGAAGGAAAATCTCAATAATAAAGAGACATAATCATCAAATCTGAACACAAAAACTTGATAACAAAGTTCGTCCCTGATGGACTACATCTTTGGGTCCTTCTCTCAAATGGGTAGGCCTTTTTATAAACTCAGCAAAATAATTTTCCAAAATACATAAGCATACCTCATTATGGAATTAAGCTGCAAAAGTTTTTCTAAGATCAAAAAACAGACAATGCCATTGAATTTGTGGCGTCGAATTACCCAAACATGACTGCCTCCACGCCTCAGTCTGAATCTGGCACTCCTAGGCCCATGAGAAATCTTGTCTCAGTTTCTGTGCCTGCAACCTACAATTAATTCTCTAAAATATTCCTCATAAAATGTGTCCATCTGTACCATCAAGTGCCCTCCTCCCGTGCATTGAAAAACTGTGTTTTTAAATTAAAATGATGGAGTATTGAACAATGTGTTTTTTTGGCCCAACGGTTATCGGAGGCTATATTAAAACGTTGGTTGGGGAGGTCCTAGGGTCGAACCCGCGGGCCTCCTTTTTTTGGCTAAAATTTATAACAAACGCCATAAATGGCGCTAACCACTGTCGATCTTAGAGGATCCATCATTTATATTTGTTGAAGTCAATTACAATGGGGTCAACCACCAGATTTGATGGAACCTCCTCCAGATTTGGTGGGTCGACCTTTTTCATTTTGCAATTTCGGTTACGGACCCTCATTGAGCATTTTCCTGCTCCCATGTGGTAACATATGAATGGGCCACGTGACTACCATTCATTTTCCCACATCACCTTCTTACACAGTCAATGCCATGTCACCTCCTGCCTGGTCAGCTTGCCACATCACCTGCCAAGTGGTTGTACAGATGCCACGGTCTGCCACGTCCTGTATGACCTGCCACATGGTTGTACAAACTGAAATGTGGCACTTTTCCATTGGTCCACATACTGATCGAAAAATGCCAAAAATGGGTGGTTGTTAGCTTTTGGTGCTGCCAGATCATCATGCTGATGTCATCATGACATGTGTCAATCTATGATTGTACCACGTACTATGTACGAATGCTAACGCCACCCATACTGATGCTAACGTCAGTAGTACATATGTTAACTCATCCCTATTGATTAAGCTAGGTTGACCAAAACTTTGACTGCAAATATCTTTCGATCCATAAATCTTTTTGACAAACCATTTATGTCGTTGGAAATATTGTGATGCGCTCTTCACAATGATGCCAATTTTGTTGAGTTTTGAGGAATTTGAATTTTTTTCCTTTTCTCCTCCTACTGAGGCCATTTTGAGCTTTCTGATGAACTTATAATAATTTTGAGTTATCCTTAGGCCTGCTTGGATGCTTTCGGATCATGCCTTCCCACTGAGATATTTTGGACCACCAAAAGCCTTTATCAATCAACAGGTAAGTGAGGGAATAGTTCCCTCACTTTGCCTTTCTCCATCCACTTTTCCTTGCTTGTATTTGTGCCCTTTAATCCCACTCGAATATAATCGACATCACCTCTGCATGAAGTCCTCGTCCTTCTATCCAGGATGATATATTCCTTTAAATCGTCCAATTACTTAGGAGAAAACTCATCAAATGAGGGCAGTGAAACTTCCATACCTTGATCCATGATCATGGAAGGCTAAATTTTTTTCAAGTTTTCCACACTTACAACTGAGTAAATCTGCATATAAGGTGGAAGATATAGACGAAAATCATTGGTGCTACTTTTCTCCAAAATCGTGAAGGGTCCATATTGGATAGGATTGAGTTTCTTACCTTCACCATTCAATCTCTCCTTGCTAATGTGAAGCCATACTTGGTCTCCAACCTGGGACTAATGATCAACCTTGTGCTTGTCATGTCGAGCCTTATAATGTGCTTGAATTTTCTCCAGTTGTTCCCTAACTTCTTGGTGCACTTGCTGGATCCTTTGAATGAACTTGCAGTCCCTGTCTTCATATATTTCTTCATTTGAATCGACATATTTCCCATACATCAAGTCCAAAGGGACCTTACTCAAGTATCCAAAACATGTCTCAAATGATGAACACTAAGTGGAGGAATGTAAGGATCGATTGTAAGAATGTTGTGTTATCACATAAAGTTTCCCAGGGTCATAGTTAATAGCCATAGGTGCAGGCAAGCAAGAGAGTGTAGTTTGCAACAGTAAAAACCTAATGTGAATTTCGATTTGGTATCATATCTAGACATAGTTGGAGGGTTTCCATAGTTGGTAAGTGGATAAAAATTTTGCGGGGGCTCTAAAATAGTCGGCGTGCCCAGATCATAGATCGCGATCGGATTGACGACCACCAGTCATTTCGATGCCACAAATGGCACGGGTGTTAAAATCCAAAGGGCGGGATGAAATACAAACCACATTAATGTGGGGAGGCTACATGGAAGAAAGCGGTGCATTTCAGGCCTGAAAGTGATGTGGGACCAAACCACTTTCGACAGCGCCAAAATCATGTGATCTTACAGTGTAGTATCTAGCAGCAGCATGTGGCCACCCCCTAATAGCCAAGTCGTGTCTCAAAGTCCCAAAGTAAATCTGAGACATTGAAGGTAGAGGACATGCGGTGCCAGATATCACACTTTGGGAATTCGAAATTTCGAAGAATTTCATGAGGAAGCAAAAGGAAAACTCCCGAAGCCTGAACTCCTGAAGTAATTGTGGACCATTGATCTCAAATCAACAAGAACCATTGATCTGTGCAGCAGGAAACAAGGTCTATCCAAGAGTAGTGTGCGGCATCAAAAGTAAGGTTTCCCATATCACACATCATGACCAGATCGACGATCACACTTCATTGAGGGGATGAAACATGCTCGAATGATAAAATTCTTGGTCCCGCAATTGAAAACATGGTATAGAAAAAGAGGTGCATGGCGGAGGGTGGTGAATTGCAGGCTCAAAAGAAGTGTGGATCCAAACCACCTTTGACGACCCCGCAATCATGTGCTTATATAATGTCAAATCCGACAACAGAACGTTCTCACCCCCTAATCATCCAGCGACACTCTGATCCTGAGGAGGATTCAGTTAATGAAAAAGGACTGGTAGCTGAAACCTCATCTCAATCCATAAATAGAAGGCATGAAATCTATGGCTGAGGAGACAGAGTTGTCATCTCGAGGTACCACGATGGTATATTTCCTCTTGAATACTCATACTCATCTGAGTTTGCGTCTGACAGGAGGAAACACACATGATATGACAAAAGGATGTGCAAATGAAATCTTTGAATGGGATGGCCAGGTCACACTCCTGGAATTTATGGATTGATCTGATTATAAATAGATCAGTTAAGATTTTGTAAAAGGGGGTTCAGAGGTTGGAGAGCCGAGAGATTTTTAGGAGCAGGGCTCTGTATTTTTTAGTTTGTAAGACTGAGGGATTTCATTGTAAATATTATGTTAATGAATATTCATTTGAGTTGTTTTTATCAGACTGTCTTCTTAGTTTACATGATGTTTTGTTTTTCTTGTCTAGATGTAATCTCTCTGATCTATGGATTCTTGAGGCGGTAGAGGATATGTTGTCATCATGCCCATCTTTCATGGTTCATCACTTAAACATTTTCTGTTGTTTTCTTCTTGTCTGGATGTAATCTCTTTGATCGATGGATTCCTGAGGTAGTAGAGGATATGATGTCATATTTCCCATATTTCATGGTTCATCACTTAGACATTTTATGTTTTTCTTCTCGTCTGGAGGTAGCATCTTTGATCTATGGATTCCTGAGGTGGTGGAGGATCTGTTGTCATCTTGACCATGTTTCATCATTTATCACTCAGGCACATTCTGCGTTCCTTATCCTCGTCACCACATAAATCCTTTGTTTGATAGGCATTTTAAATTCCTTCATTAGTCATGATACTTATGAATCCATATCCCAATGGTCAAGGACTGATCTACAACGACCTCTGTTATCTTTTGCTTTCTTCGCGGTCTTTCCCTGGTCCACCTACTCAAACCATTCCCACACATTTACATTTTGATGGGTACTAGGATTATCCTCTTGCAATTTGAGGGTGACTCGCAATGCTAACATGTTGAATATAGGGTATTTGGTCATCCCACAACTTGGGATGTTTACTACAGTAGCCTCGAAGAAAATGTACCATTGTTCAATTAACAACCTCTGTATAACCGTCGGTCTGTGGATGAAAATTTGTACTCCTCTTCAACTTGGTGTCCATCATTCTCCACAAACTTGTCCAAAACTCTTTAACGAATCGAGTATCTTGATCTGATATAATGGACATGGGCAACCCAAAGTGGACCCAAACATACTAAAAGAAGAGATTATCAATCTTCTCAGCAGTGACCTGATTTTTACATGGCATCAAGATACACATCTTGCTAAACCTATCCACTACTACATACAAGTAGTCATGACCCATTTTCAACATTGGTAAACCCCCTACAAATTCCATGGAAATATTTTCCCATGGATAAGACAAAATAGGAAGTGGTGAGTACAACCCCAATTTTCTATGAGTGGGATTACAAGTAGAGCACATCACACACCCCTTTGTATACTTGGTTACAATTGCTTTCATCTGAGGCCAGTAACAAAACCTTTGCATATGAGCCATGGTTTTTCCTACCCCAAAATGCCTAGACACAAGAGAAGTGTGAGATTCTTGTATTACATGGACTCGTTCATTTTTAGGAATACATAGCTTTCCAATATGGTAGAGTAATTTCTCCTGCAAACAATAGTTATCCACCTGTGCACCATGGGTTATCTTTTCAAATACATCCTTAAAATATTCATCAACAACATATTGTTCAACATAGCTATCATGAGATAAAGAAGCATTCTTCAAAATAATAGAAGCAACAATAGGAGGTCTAGAAAGAATATCAACTACTTTGTTACTTTTACCCTTTTTATACTTGATTACCAAATGGAACTATTGAAGAAAACCCATCCACCTGTAATGTCGAGATTGTTGTAGCTTGGTTTGTGCTTGGAGATACTGTAAGGGCTGGTGATCTGTATGTATGATTGTTTCCTTCCCGAACAAGTAATGCTTCCATTTTTTCACACTTTGAACTAATGCATAAAACTCTTTATCATATGTAGGATAGTTAACAACAACATGGTTAAAAGTTTAAGAGTGGTAACAGATAAGATTACGATATTGCATCAATATTTCACCCATGGTGTAATAGATGGCATCTGTCTCGATCTCAAATGGTTGTTCAAGATTCAACAATGATAATACTGGTGTTGTATTGATCTTTTCCTTCAAAGTGTTGAAGGAATTTTGTTGCTTTCCTCCCCACTGAAAAGTGTTATTCACACTGGTCAAGGCATGCAAAGGAGCTGCAATAAATGAGAAGTTTGTGATGAATCTCCTCTAGTAATGAACTGCACCCAATAAGCTTCGTACTTTGGTTACATTTTTGGGCTCAAGCTAATTTACAAATGCATCAATTTTGGAAGGATCAATTTTCAATTGTCCTCCTCCTACAATACGACCTAAGTACACCAGTGCAGTCTTTCCAAACTCACATTTGGACAATTTTACATACAACTTTTCCCTTTGCAAAGTATCCAATACTTTCTTTATATGTCATACATGTTCATCCCAAGTCCCACTAAATATAAGAATGTCATCTAAATACACAACTACAAATTCATCTAAGAATGGCCTGAATACATCATTCATTACACGCATGAAGGTCGTTGGGGCATTACAAAGCCCAAACGACATAACTAACCACTCAAATAGACCCTGTTTGGTTTTAATTGCAGTTTTCCATACATCTTGTTCTGCAACCCTGATCTGATGGTAACCACTGGACAAATCCAACTTAGTGAAGTAAACATCATTCTTTAATTGATTAAGTAAATCATCTATATGAGGAAGAGGGTATCTATTTTTCACCGTGATTTTGTTTAAGGCTCGATAATTGACGCACATTTTCCATGTTCCATCCTTCTTTGGCACCATCACAATTGAAGAACCATAAGGAGATGAACTAGGTCTGATGACCCTTTGGTCCAACAAGTCTTGTACCTGTTTCTTGATTTCTATCATCTCTACAATCGACATTTTGTACATGCCCACATTAGGAAGGGGAGAATCCTATTGAAGATGTATTTCATGTTGTATTTCCCTCTTACGAGGTAATCCATATGGTTCCTGAAAGACCTCATCATAATTATAAACAATATCAATTAATTCTTTCTTATGGGAAGGATCACATCCATGGAAGGCATCGGATATTCCAACATCATTTTCTCTTACAACCATGAGTACATATCTCTTATTAGTGTTTATGAGTCTTTTCATCTGTCTTGCACTAATAAGTGTTGTATTAACATTCATGCTATGGGATCTAACAATATACTCCACTCCTCCTTTAGTAAGGTGATATTTTTTCTCATGACGAAAGAAGACTACTTTTCTATCATAAAGATATGGAATCCCCAACACTATGCCACATATATCAAGTGAAACAACATCCAAATCAACTTCATCAACCAATTTTGAAGCAATAACAAATCTAACCCTACGATGCTTGGTGACATTAAGTTTTTCTTTGTCACATACTGTTACTGGAAAAATCGGTAAGTGTGGACACAAACTAATCTCCCTAACTTCCAAGGGAATCTAGAACAAAACAAAACATAATACAAACTTCACCTTAGACTTCATTGTCATATAAACTAGTTTAGAGAGAAACAAATGACATACCTTTTAAATGATGATTGATCCTCGCTAGTGTCATCCTTGTTGCTCCATGTTTGGATTTGCAGGATGGTGTACCTATTAAAAAGAAAAAACAAAAAAAGAGAGAAAACAAAGATATATATATATATATATATATATATATATATATATATATATATATATATATTCCAATCAATTCTATGTATAAGATCAAGGAGTTATACAATAAAAGTAAAGACACCTTTATAGGGAATAAATATATTGTTGCATCATATTAAATGGAAGTGGAGAATACAACCCATGCCTTGATGTTTCAAGGTCCCTTCCAATGGATCTTTTCTCCAACACACACACCTTTTCCCCAATGCCTTTTATGAAGAAAATCCACAATATGACTTAGAGAGCTAAAGAAAATTGATCTCCAATATAATCTATAGAAGAATTCTTCATGCATAAGCAAGCCTTAGCAAAACCTTAGCCTTTTCCATAAGAGATCCCTCTTTATATAGGGTGAAAGAGAGATGGATGAGGAGATTATGATGATCCCACTAAATCAGAGAAGCAAGTAAGATCCAAACCGATCGAAGGCCACCTCATCTTCTAGAAGATTCCCTTCTAGAACATTCGTGAATTTTGACTTTTCCCTTGTTTAAGCATCGTCACACCCTATGCACAGGAAACCTGCAATGACGTCGTAGTCCATATTTGGTGCAGCATGCAATGATAAAACATCGTCACACCCCAAGCATAGAGCAAGGTGCGACGATCTCCCTTGTCATAGTTTTTAAGGAAGAAAAGGTAAACCACTTTTCTCATGGAGAAAGTCTCTTTTAATGTTTTCAGGGAACATGGAAGTGAGTTATCACATATCGTCAGTTGATCACTGGGGTGACCAAAATAATGTGTAATAGAATGCCCCCCAAAGGATGAAGTTGGAACCTATGAAAACTAAAATACTTTGTAGAATGTGTGTGTCGAAAACAAGGAGCGCATCAGTCGGGAACCTGCAAACAATCAAGCGTATGTATGAATAATAATATACCATATTCTGATGAAGGCATTCCCATACTTAGACTACAAGTGACTCTAATAATAAGTGTCAAGTGAACCATGGCCACTAAAATATATTGTGGATCCATGTCATCATGATTCAACATAGCCACGAGAAATGCATTGTGGATATATGATTTTTAAAGAATTCAAATTTAGACATAGCCACAAGACATACATCGTGGATCTATGTGTTAGTACAAACTTATGAATACTCCATTGCAACCTGTACCAATATGATGAGATCCAGGGTATTCATTTCCATCGTCTCTAAGTACGAATCTAACCATGTGATTACAGGTGTTGAAGTCAAACATGGTAGAAACCACTTGATTACCGATCATTAATGAAAATCGTTAACAAGTGTGAGGGAAATCACAATTGATGTCAATGAATCCTAAGGTACTCTAGTACAATCCAACGAATGAGTTGAAGTCAAACACTCGATGGAATATTCCAATCATGGGTCGATGATGTGAACCCACTGTTGAAAGTGAAGAAACCTGCCATTGAGGCATGTAGGCTCCAAGGTACTAATGTGATTTCTAAGCCTTGTTCCCGGATAATGAGTTGAATTCGACAGGAAAAGAATCATCATAGGAGGGCCTTAATGTATCCCCGATCATTGACATGAAATATGTAACAAATTTGAAGTAGATCAGAGTATGAAGTGATTCGGGACTGACTCAGGGAAGGATGACATGGTAGAAAAATTAAAACTACATATGGTTGACTCGATAGAAGGCTTGTTTAGGTTGGAATTCTCTTGAACATATAAACAACATGACAATTGTCTTGGTAGCATTGAATCAAGGAAGACCCAACATATGAAATTGTGGATGGTCAAATGAGAGACAAATGTATTTCTCAAGCCGGATACAGTGATGAAGGGGGGTGTCATGTTCAAGAGCAACTTTACTGCCACTAACATAGATACAGATACATATTTATTTCCCAATTTTCCCCCACCATTTCTAGCGAGTACCTCTTTATTTTTACGCAATATTGAGGAGGATAAAATATTCTTGTAATGTAAGCTCATCCTTCGGATGAGTCCCTCAGAGTATGTTTAAAAAACCCTAAGAAGGAGTGGTTCTATCCCATATGGGCCTTTCGATGCTTTTTTTATGAGTCCAAAAAAAGAAAACTCAGGGGTTTTTCATGTTTAGAGAGTCTGAAAAACACTTAAAGAAAAATCCATAATGTCCTTTTTTGTAAGTTAGTCTAATGAGACTGAAAAAGAGATAATCTATTGCTCATCAAACATTTTCTTCAAATACTTTTACGAGCATGAAAAGAACAAGGTCGCTCGGCTATCTTTTCATGTTTAGGGAGCTTGAAAAGAGCTTAAAGGATACTCCATAGGGTTCGGTTTTTGTATTACTAGTGCGAGTTCGAAAAAGCGATAAAAGGTTACTCGATTGCATTCTCATGGTGTCAAAAGTGTGAGAAATAATTAAGACTGTGCTCATAGTTTTTCCTGAGAAACCATAAAAGAATTTGTACATAATAAAAAACCACAAAAACAACCAAAAATGGTGGATCCTTTTCAAACATCTCATCCTTAGATATTTCAATCTATAATAGAAAACACTTTGCGAAGCTGGTTAGACTTTAGGGCATAGGTAAAATATGAAAATAATTTAATTTTGCAATAAAATATGGTAAAAAGTAATAAAATAGGTCAAAACAACCCATTTACCATTTCATTTTGCAATTTCACCCAAATAGTTCCCAAAATCCTCTTTTTCTTCCAAATTTCAAGCATCCATTCTGGAGCGCCTGGTGGACCATTTCGCAAACCGCTTCTGTCAAAAAGGTAATCTCTTGCCCCTTTCTCTTTTCATGGTTTAAAATTTCATTTTTATTGGTTTAATTTTGAGTATAGGTCAATTTTTTGGATGGCATTGCGCTTTGAGATCGTCGCAGGCTCATAGTATCGTGAATTGCGACGATCTCAAATCACCACAGAGGACTCAAAGATAGGGTGCGACGATGTTTCTCTACGTAAAATCAAATCCCTGTGATGACCGCAACTCAATTTTTGAAAAGAAAAAATGAGTTAGGAAAACTTCCAAGAATTGATTTTTTATGACTCTAATCATATTTTGATGTTACTTGGCAGTTTTTCCTCAGTTAAAATGCTCGAGTGGAGGGAATGTCAGCATGAGGAAGAAGACTGTTTTGTCGAGAATGACCCAGGCACTGTCATGGCACTCCAGGAGTGTGGTTTAATAAATTTCTTCAAAATTCAAGGCATGAGATCCCAACTGATATTGATAGAGTATCTAGTCGACATGTCAGATGTAAATGAACAAGACTTTCACGTGGGTGTGCATACAGTCACCTTGGATATAGATGACATTTAATTTATGACGGGGTTATATTTTCGAGGCTCTCGGGTATCACTCTCGAGAAGCAGGGGTGGGGGAGAACCCATGGATTACTATGTTGCAAACCATTGTGTGCCAGGTACATAAAATCACAGTGACAAGGTTTCCATTAGAGATGTTTGGGATTTACCATTGATGACCATCCTCTATACTATCACCAGGATGGAAGGGAGTGTGTCTCCCCACATGGATTTGCAAAGACACTTTCAGTATGCTATAGAGTGAATGGAGCCTCGGGTCTTCAATTGGTGTGAGGGTGTCTTAAAGAACATGAAAAAGAAACTGAAAAAGTGTTGAAATGGTCGGTTGAAATAGTTTGGTTATGGATCCATTTTAGTGTCCTTTTGGAGAGGGTCCTTGTCTTATGTTTACAGGTGGAGTGGGGCATACCTTCTCCACAATATGCATGGATGAAAATATGGGTGGATTTGATGGCTCTTCATGGTGGTGTGCATACCGTCAAATATGACGAGGTTTTATTCCAGTGGATGATAAATCAGCTAATAATGGTGGACGACTATGCTTACGCCAAGAATCACTTCTGTGGGGATCCTGACTTATCTCTACCTGAGGGATATCAGTGGGGAGACATAGGTAAGAAGGAAATTTTCATTATATGATGTTTTTGATATTTTATATATATATAATGTTTTTGTCATTTATCTAAGACTAATCAAGTGCTCTCAATAATGCAGATGTTGTTGGATCATGTTGTCATCGAATGCAATGGTTTGATTGATTTATGCCATTTATTGATGTCAAGTGATTGATTGATGTCAAAGGATTGATTGATTGATGATTGATGTAATATAGTATGTATTTTCCTTGATGAGAATGCATAGGTGAAGATGGATCAATGAGTTTTCATTGATATGATGAAGATGGATGAATGAGTTGTCATCGATACATGATGAATATGGATCAATGTCGTTTCATTGGTATATTATGCATTGTTGGAAAAATGTATAGATGACTCATTATTGTCTTATCATGATTGATAAGGTGGACAAATGGATGAACTCCAAAGTGGTCCCCTTATGGTGAAAGCCCTCACGGGAAGACACTTTGCGGATTGAGTTATCCTAGAAGAATGGTTGGAGGACCCATGCTCTAATTATTGTCTTATCATGATTGATAAGGTGCACAAATGGATGAACTCCAAAGTGGTCCCCTTATGGTGAAATCCCTCATGGGAAGACGCTTTGCGGATTGAGTTATCCTAGAAGAATGATTGGAGGACCCATGTTTGTATGTGGAATAACGAGATGAAGATTAAATACATGATGAAGATGTATCAATGTGGTTTAATTGGTATATGATGCATTGTTGGAAAATTGTATAGATGACTCATTATTTTCTTATCATGATTGATAAGGTGCACAAATGGATGAACTCCAAAGTGGACCCCTTATGGTGAAAGCCCTCATGGGAAGACGCTTTGTAGATTGAGTTATCCTAGAAGAATGGTTGGAGGACCCATGCTATCATTATTGTCATATCATGATTGATAAGGTGCACAAATGTATGAACTCCAAATTGGTCCCCTTATGGTGAAAGCCCTCACGGGAAGACGCTTTGTGGATTGAGTTATCCTAGAAGAATGGTTGGAGGACCCATGCTTGCATGTAGAATAACGAGATGAATATTAAGGACATTGTTGGTGAAAATATCCTATATGTATAGTTATTGTCATGTAATTTCCAGTGGTATGTAGAACGTCACATAACTCCTCACGGTTAGAGAGTTATGGCC
>ML777391.1:270202-332510 GCA_009831015.1 Picea engelmannii | reverse complement strand
TTTATTCATTACAGGTACAAAGTTATGATTATTTCAAGTTGGGGTTGTTGACTAATCCAAAACTAGTCATGGTTGAGACAAGCAGTTGATGAGTTGGCACATACATGATGTGTATAGTTGATGATGTTGGTACATATTGATGATTCATTATTGATGAGTATTTGACACATGATTGGTATATAATTGGTACATGGCCGGATGCACTTGTTTATGGTACAGGTTGATTACAGGTTGTTTGGCACAGGTTGGTGCATGGTTGATGCACTTGTTTATGTTGACAGATTGATATCTATTGAGGATTGTTGCCTCATCTTAGTTGGTGATGAGAATGTAATTTGAGTATTTAATATAGGGATAGTTCTCTTGTAGAGTTGTACTCTAGTCAGTTGTTGTTGAAAAACCCCGGGATTGAAGTCCATAATAAAAAGAAAAATTGTACATACATCTTGTGTTCTTTGTGTTACTTATGGAGATGATTTGTTGATGATATGTTGTTTATATATGTTTCTGATATGTATTCACATCTAACTGATTATAAATGACACCAATGAGTAATGAGAAAATGTTGAATGTTAACTAAGGAGTTTTTGTGTAAGAGGGAAGTTTTGGGAAAAAGATCCCCACACTCATTCACCCCCCCCCCCCCCCCTCTAAGTGTGGTAGGTGTGTCCAACAGATGTGGTTCCTTATCATCCTCCGGGAGCATAGACCATTCATAGGCAAGGAGAGTGAGGTTCTATGGCAGGTCGAGGAGTGTTTGTTGTGGATATCAAGGAGATTGATCAGAACCTAGAGGGATTAAATATGAACATCCTTGATACCACGGTGGATGAACTTCCTCGGCACTACCAATGCCATAAAGTTGGTGTATCGACATCTATTGGTCGAATACTCCGTAGAGTGGCACAAAAATTCATTTTTTACAATGAGAAACATCCTTGATGATTTTGTATATGAAGCCATGAGATTCACTGTTTTGATATTTTGGTCCTTAGACAAACACTTTTTGTAACTTTTGACGTATAAATATAAAGTTCCCACCGGCTTACTTGTCTTTTTAAAATGTGTGTTTGGGTTTATAAATGTCTCAAATGTTTTTCTAACACATAATTATCCAATGCATTTGTCAATGTGTTTAGACATCTAGGAATATGTTGATATTCAATATAACCAAAATGTCTTTCTAAGAGGTGAATTCTTAAGTATACCCATAACAAAGTATGACTTCATATGGAATAAACGTTACTCAATTGTAGCACTACTAACTATGAATCAAGTCATACAATAAGATGACAGATTCCAAATGAAATGGAGTCAATTAATAATTCGATAAGTGCACTGTATTTGTGATATTATTAGTTGCACGACCAAGGAAAACACCGTGTAGACTGATCAACTCATCTGTAGGTGCATAGATTTCCCATGCAACAGACGCTAGGTTTTGAGTACTGTGACTAGAACCATCAACAAAGCCAATGTAGGGTAGTGAAGACACCGACATCTGGAAACCAAAAAGAATGCAAGGTAAGTAGCTGAAAGACGGAACTAAAAATGAAAAAAACACACTAGAGTATGATACACTAAAAATACACAACATTCATGCAAAAGTAGTTTAAGCTTAGTACTTATTCAAGTATAGCCCATTTATGGGTTCACTCAAAGGAATTCCATCATAGTCTTCTAGATCATAAGCCCCTTTCTCCAACACTTGTTTAACAATATAAGGGCCACACCACATGGGCTTGAATTTACCGGTTCCTAATAAGTCACGATCATGTTCGTAAAGAAGAACCAAATCACCCTTAGAAAAAAAATGTGGTTTGACATACTTGTCATATTGATCTTTGACATGCTTCTTCTGAGTTTCAATGACTAAGGTAGCATCACGATGATTCTCATCTAATTGCATCAAATACAAGAGATGTTCATCTTCAGTTGAGGTGTTAGGGAGAAGTTCGACAACTATTTTCAAAGATGGGATTTCACATTCAATTGACATAATAGCTTAAATACCATATACTAATTGGAAAGGTGTAAACCCTGTGGCAGATTTAACGAATGTCTGATAGGCCCATAATTCTGAGAAGATAATCATGTGCTAGCTTGACTTGTGAATTCCTATCATCCGTTGAAGCATAGTAGTAATAAATTTGTTAATTGATTCAACTTGGCCATGGGCCTGTGGATAGTAAGGTGTTGATTTTTCATGCCGAATACCGAACTTCTCGGTAAGTTCATACATCATGAAATTGAAAAAATGATTAACATGGTCAGTGATGATGGCTTGAGGGACACCAAATCTAGTAACGATATGATTGAATATGAACAACTCTACAGTTTTCCCAGTGTTATCAAATGTAGGCATCGCTTCGACCCACTTAGTGAACTAATCCAGGACTACGATAATGTATCCATGCCCCCCGACCGAGTGAGGGTTACATGTCATGAAGTCAATGCCCCATTTATCAAATGGACCAATGGAAACTATAGGGTAAAGAGGAGAAGGATGATACCGTATCTTATTGTTATACGTTTGACAAGCGTGGCATTTATAAACGACAATAATGCAATACTTGAATAATGAAGGACATAAGTAACCAGCTTGTAAGATATTTTTGGCAGTGGCATACCCAGTCATAATACCACCACATGCTCCAGATTGACAATCATTCAAATCTTTCTCATCTTCATCATAGGTTAGAAATCGTCGAAATATGGAATCAATACCATGACGGTAAAGGGTATCGCCAAGGATAATGTATTGACGGTCTTGATACCGAATACGATGACGATCCACACTAGAAAGCTCGGGCTAGAAAGTTTGGGTTTGGAGATAAATGATAATGTCTCCATACCATATGTCATCATAACTGATCATAAAGAGAGACTCATTAGGAAAGGAATCCTCTGCCACAATTTATGTCTCAGTAGAGGGAAAGTCACATATCAACTCGACAAAAACCAAATATTTCTTTAATTTAGCATGCTCAAATTCCAAATCAAACTCCTGGAGAATCACTATCCATTTGGAGTATTTCCCCCCCCAACAATTGTCGAGTAAGGATGTGCTGCATAGGGTTTCAATAAAAAATGACTGTGGTTCTTTGCAATAAGATATAATGATAAAAATGTTGAACAACTGCCAAGGCCAGTTTCTCCACATGAAAATATTTGGTTTTGGTGGTCGTGAGACTCTGACTCAAATAGTAGATAACATGTTCATCATGAGAATAATCCTCTTGGACTAGAACCATAGTGATGGTAGAGTCTGAAGCAGCTAAGTATAATAAATAATCTCAACTATAATCCGGTGGAAATAAGAGTGGTGTACGAGTTAAGGCAAGTTTCAAAGCTTCAAAAGATTTGTTGGTAGTGTCATCCCATACAAAATCGTGACAATTTTTAATAAGTTGAGTAAAACCTTTCATTAATTCAGCATAATTGGGGATGAATCGACGTAAAATGTTTTCCTTCCCTTGCAAACTTTGGAGTTAGGATAGTTTAGAAGGAGGAGGAAAATTGAGAATAACTTCAACCTTCAGAGGGTCCAGCCGAATCCCATGTGTAGAAATGATAAAACAAAGAAGTCATCCGGACTCCACACAAAATACGCATTTATGTGGATTCAATCAGATGCGATAATAGAGACATCGTAGGAAAATGGCCTGTAAACATTCTGGGTGATCTTGACAACGCATGGAATGCACTGGTAAATCATCTAGGTAAGGTTGTACAATGTTCTTAATGTCATGAAAATTTTGATACATAGCGTGTTGAAAGGTCACACCAAAATTTTTGAGACCAAAAGGTAGTTTCTGGTATGCGATGGTTCCCCAAGGAAAAATAAAAGCAGTCTTGTGTTGATCCGCGGGTAAAATATTGATTTGATTATAGCTGGAGAAACCATCCATCAACGAGAATATTTCACTCCCATCACAATCGTCAATGATCTGGTCAACGAAAGGGGTTGGATAATTGTCTTTGGGACAAGCCTTGTTTATATCCCTATAATCTACACAAACATGGATCATGCCTTGTTTCTTCATAACTGGAACAAGATTAGACACCCAATTAGTCAAAGCCACAGGATAGACAAAACTGACTTTAATAAGTTTTTCAACTTTGAGTTTAATAGCAGCATCTTTGAGTGGATGTACTGGGAAAAGTCTCTTTACAACGGGTTTAGCGTTTGGGCAAGTCTTAATCTCACGTACAATAATATCTGGATCAATTCCAGGAATATCTTCGTAACTCCAGGAAAAAATGTCATGAAATTCCTGTAAAAGAGATTTATAAATTCGAATCTCATCAGTAGAACATGAGGCACTGATGTGAATAGTTTCCATGACTCCAGGTTTAATCAAGATATCTACAGGGATGGTGGGTGAAATGTTACCCAAGTTCCCTTCGTACAAAACATCGTGTATTGGTTCAGGAACATGTGAAATAGTAACAACAGTAGACAGATTCGAAATCCATTGGTAACTCTCTAAAGTCTCGGGTTCTACGAAGAGGATAGAATGATGATGCCCATTATTATAACCCTAAATTTCTCTACATATGCATACCTGGCATTTGGCCCTCTTACTTGCATTTTTTGCTAAGCCATCACTGAGTTTCTCTTCTTAAAAACTCATTTTTTGAAGATGTACATGCCCTGCACCAATACTGCCCGCATACATACACCTCCTGCACCACTACATCTTGCATACGTATGCATGTTGCACCACTACAACCCGCATATACTTGCAAAAGTTGCAAAAAATAAAAATTTGCAAGGAATTCGTTGAGATTACGGGCTATTGGGTAGTTTCCCAACTAATCCACCGCCTATATCCCATCACCCAACTGAATAACCATCCTTTTGTCATACAAAAGGAGGTGTTGGGGTCTCATTTCACATCTAGACATAAGAAGAGTGAAACTCTACCCGTTTCACATCCCCCTCCATGTCCCAAGCATTTGCATCCCTTTTGTGAGAATTTCCTCAGAATTCCCCAATTTTCCTTCCTTCCTCCATCATAAACCCATCATACTTCCTAAGAAGAAGGTTGAGAGGAGAATCCATACAGAGGTGCACTTGGAGCTTGGTGAAGAGGAGCCCAGACTAGGCTCGTGGAGTAGTATCTGGCTTTGGTTGTAAGTGATCATTATATTATCAATTGTAACAACCCTAATAGAATATATGTTTAGGGAATTATTAAGTAAAATTTATTAGGTAATTAATTTTTCTAACATATTATTAATTAAACAAAGATTGGTATAATGATACTAATTAAATATTTATTAATTAATTAATGGTTACAATTAGATTAATTAATTGATTAATTAATTACATGATTACATTCATTGACATGGGTATTAAATTAATAGGGTTAATAAATTATAAGTTTAATTTGTTAAAGACTTACGTACACAGAAAGGGATAAGACGTTGAATGTAAAGGGATAAGATATTAATTATAAAGGGATAAGATATTAATTATAAGGGGATAAGATAATAACTAAATGGATAAGGAAGTTAATGAGAGGAGGGAGTTGGTGAAAGGGGAATATGAGGGGAGGAGGTTTACGAAGGAGGGGGATCATTCTACGGGGAATTGGATTTTGGAGGGTTCTCTTGGATTTGAACAGAGAGAGGAGAGTTTGAGTTCTGTAGTCTAATTGGATCAGTACAGGGGGCACCAGTTTGCTGGAGGTTTTGGGCACGGGGGCCAGGATATCCATATGGTATCTTGGAGCTAGGTAGTTATCCTAGTTGGCAGGGTGGATACTCGGTTTTGGGCAGATTTGGTCCGTGGATTCAAGTTGGGCAAGGCAGAAGCAGGAAGGTCAATAAGGCAAGTGGAAAGCAGAGGGTTAGCATCAGACCAAGGTAATTTAAATTAAGTATTTGTTTTATTTATGTTATGGAATCTTTATTCGTTATGATAAATTTATATGCGTATGTGATGAAATTATAAGAAATTACTGAGTTACTAAAATCAAGTAGATATTACTGTTATAGTTTATGAAATTAATGGATTTTAAATTTATATGGTCACTACATCAATAAAAGAAGTACTTTTCCTATCCCAAAACATGATGTGTCGAATGTTTGCATTTGATTTATGTTTTTATTCTAATGTCTAACCCTTGATTTATATATGAATTGCATGCTTGTAGTTTTCTGTTTATTTGTCTTTAAATGCAGGCCAGCCTTGGGAGGAGGTGTACAGTCAGCAAAGCTATCAAGCGCGAGAGAATCATCACCGCACGCAGAATAGAGGTACAGTTACCTGATCCTTCTCATTTTTCTTTTCATGTATGAGTCTGGGCTATGTTTGGGGTAGTTACAGAAGTAGGAGAATTTTAAACGGTTATTGATTTGCCTACATTGTAAACCCTAGTGTATCCATAGGGGACTTTTTCCCGCTAGCAGAAATGGCGACCATATTGGGGACACCTCTAGGGTTTTAGGGGATTTTTTGGGTGTTTGATTGGTTTTATACCATTTGAGTTTCTATTGAGTCTGCTGATTCTTTTGAGGGATTTTGGTCACCTGTTGATTCCATACCAGTTCTCCTTGCCCTATCAATCAGTCTATTTTATTTCTTTTTTCAAGAAGTACAGAGGTGTACGCGAACTGTTGTGGGTCAGCACGCGTACATACATGCCCTACTTTATAGAAATCCTTTGTACATACGTAGGATGCTTAAGCATCAATAGCGTACCTGGTTCAAGGGACTATTTTTAGTACGAGGCAATCAACCTCTTGTTAGTCAACTGAGAGGGGGGGGGTGAATCAATTGTTACCGTGCTTAAACAATTATTCTTCTTTTAAACTCTTTGCTGAGACACTAAATGATGATCACAATAATGCAGGGGAATAAACAATGGCATATTCAGTATCAGTCACACATAAGAGAAACACAGAGACAGATATTTTCTAAGGAAACCCATACAGGGTAAAAACCTCTTTTTCTTTATATGATAAGTAATAGTTACATTCTTTACATTATCATACATATGAGCACCAACTCATAATGAGGCTACAACCTCTATTTTGCAGGCTGCAACCTGTTGAGAGCACCAACTCTCTGTTTTCTCTAGCACCCACTAGAAGGAAGCACCAACTCCCTGGTTTCTCTAGCACCAACTAGAAGGAAGCACCAACTCCCTGTGTTCAAGCACCCACTTGAACCTCTGAGGACAACAGTCCTCCCTAGAACCTCCCAACCACCCTGAAATATTAATCTTTGCTACTGAATTTATTACAGTGATATGATGTTCGATGATGGCCTACCTGACTTATCACTGTTCTGCTCCACTTCGTTGCTCTGTCTTCCTTATTGCCTTTCTGCTCGGATAATTTGCAATGTCCGGGTTATGGGCCCACCACGCTTTCGCTGCGCAACTCNGATTCTTCTTCACCCATGAATCACCACAGCAAACTCCAATAGCCACTGCAAATTCCCACTCTGTCAACAACCTGATCTCCTCTTTGTACCGTGTATTTATAGTGTCTATGCACCTTTTGCATGCAATGTTTTCCATGCCTCTGCATGCACACCCTGCGTCATTATCCTCCACCTCTTGAGTCCTCTATCAGATCATCATCATCACTCTTCAGCTTCTCTGGTGATTACACATCGGTCTTCTTCGACTTCTCTAGCAGATGTCATCAATGGTTTTTGGCAGTTTCACAGTGTCGTGCCTCAGTAGCCCTCCGATCATTTCTTGATCCAACGATTCAGATCAAATCGAGATTTCATATATCGCGATTTTGGCACTTTCGATGACATAAAGTTTATGTCCACGGGAGTCGCGATTTCCCGATTCGCGATGTGCTTCAGCCCTCCTGGCTGAGCCCTGGTCCATGTGACCATCATATCGTGACCACAACCTTACCCCATCGGAGCTACGGGGTTTGTGATGCCTCTGTCCTCCTTCTCTGCTATGCTGACAGTTGTTCCCCACTTATCGGGGTTTCGCGGATCGCGATTTCACAATACACAAATATCTGGTCATCGAGGTCTCTGATTTCCCGATGTATAAAGTGCCGACGGTGCCCTATCCTTTGCCACGTGTCCTTCCAGATGGACGGCTCTGATATTTTCGGGGTTTCGAGACCTGCAAGTCCCGATGCCTGGTGTCTCGGATCTCCGATACGGATGATCGTGTGACACGTGTCCTTCTTCAGACGGACGGCTCAGATTAACTCTCGGGGTTTCGAGACTTACGATGTCTCAACTTTCTTGTCCTCAGGAACTTCGATTTCCCAATGGCCAATATCCCGTCTCTTTCTAGATCTTCGCCACGTGTCTTCGCTAACAAACGGTCCAGATGCGATCTTGACTCAAACGGTTTTGATTAAATCAAAATATCGCGTTTCGCGATTTCGGAGTTTCTGTTGCCATGTGTTCTTGACATATCAAAGTCCCAATCTCTGAAACTCCGTTCCTCTGCTGACGTCACTCATGGTTTGACACGTGTTAACTTCTGCCACGTGTCACTCTGATTTGTTACCCACATGTGCCTCAATTGCTTGAATCAGTCTGACACTTGTCACTCCCTAGTTGTGCCACGTGTCACTTTGCTGACGTGATCTGTTGACGTGTGTTGGATCGATGGTCCATATCTTATGCATGTTTTAACGGCTGCGATCAAATCACAAACTCGCACATCGCGAAATCGGAGTTTCCGTTGTCATGAGTTCTTTTCATTTTGAAATCGCGATCCCCGATTCTCCGATGAATGAGATCAACGGTCCAGACCTCTTTGTCGCTTTAACGGTTTTGATCATCTCGCGAAATCGCATATCGTGAAATCGGATTTTCCGTTGTCAAGTGTTCTTTGCATTTTGAAATCGTGATCCCCGATTCTCCGATGGGTTATCTCCCTCGCAGCTTCTGCATATCTGACAGTTGTCGGGGTTTGCTTCCAATCTGACGGCTTAGATCACTTCTTTTCTGCGCTTAACTCCTGTGCTTAACATCTGCACAGCTTCTCCCGATCCAACAGCTGTCGGGATTTCCGAGTGAGATCCGACGGTTCTCGGTCTCTTTCCTATGTTGCTTGCGCATATAAGACTGCTATTCCTCCTGAGCTTAATTTCCTTTGTCTTTTGTTTTCCTGTCATCTTCATTGTTGTACTTGCCATCAATGACAAGCATATGCTAACTATTACACATTTCCAACACCTCTTCCCTGATTGAGGTATTTACTTTTCAGGGTCTCTTGACAGAGTTCAGTGCCTCTGTTTTTACAGTCAAAGCCTAGGTTAGATGTCAGTTTGCTTGTCTTTTTGAAGATTTCTTATGTTTACTTCGGAAAGGGTTTTAGGTGAGTCTTTGAGTTGTTGATAATCCTGTTTGGTGTCTTTAGTGACTCCCTGCGATCTGCAGTGGGCCAGAGGTTAGTTTCAGTCTTGTCTTATATTTCTATTTTTTCCCTTTCGTTTGCTTTAAAGAAAAGAAGAAAAATATTTATTTCGAGTTTTTCTTGTTTGAATCATTTTCAAATAAAAATTAAAAATGTTTCCTTTCTTAGTTTGGTAAAGTAGTTGGAGTTAGGTATTTCACTTGTTAGGAAAACAAGTTCATTTTTTAAGTTCTTTATTGATTTCTTAGAACATTAAGTAGCTCGTAGTCGAGTGAAATTTTGTTTTAGGTCTTCCTTTTAAAGATCTTAAAAAAAAGTTAGTTATGAAAAAGTTGGTTTAAAGAGTTAGATGCAAATCTTTATTGTTAACTAGAAGTATTTCTGCTTTCAGTTTTGTTTATTCCTCCTCTTTTTGTCTCTCATACACATCACTAGTTTTGCTGCCATATCCTTTGAGTTAAAAAAAGCCATTTAAAACAAACGGTAATTTAAAATTAATTAGACTTTTATGTTTGTAGGGTCAATCAACTAGTTTAGGGTAGAGCCTTGAATTAGGTTGGAGAGGAAACTCTTCAAGGCTTATAAACAAACATTGGAGTCGGAGCTAGGGAGTGTAAAAATTCAGTGACATTGAAGTTGTTGAAAATATAACTGAGAGGGGGGGGGTGAATCAGTTATGTATATAAGCTTGAAACTTTTCCTTCTATTTTTTTATTCATTCTAGATTATTATTTAATGTGTTGTTGATAACTTAACATGCATAGATATACAATATTCGATCAATCACATAGGATACACAGAGACATTGATTTTCATGAGGAAACCCATAAGGGTGAAAACCTCTTCTTCTTAGGATGTCAATCAAGCTCCAAGTTTCATGTACATCACAGTCTTTGAGCTCCAACTCAAATATGAGGCTACAACCTCTTATAGCAAGCTACAACTTGCAGAGAGCACCAACTCTCAGATTTCTCTAGCACCAACTAGATGGAAGCACCAACTCCTAGGTTTCTCTAGCACCCACTTTGTTGGTGATGAAACTTCCGAAGTAAATCTCCCAGAGTGACGTAGCTTGCTTACATCACTTGTTGACATGGCACGATCCAATTTCCACTTGACACTTGTCATCATCTGATTATGCCATGTGTACTTGTTAACGTGGTCTTCCACATGTCCTTGCTGACATGGTCTTCCACATGTCCTTGCTGAGGTGATATACTGACGTGGGTGAGACATGTAGGTAGTGTAGTGGAGGTGGAGGCAGAGCATGGTAGTGGAGTGTGACGTGTAGCGGGTAGTGGAGTGTGACGTCAAAGTGTGGAGGTGGTATGTATGAGTGGTTTGGTGGTTTTCTCAGAGGGGGGTTTACGCGGTAAGTGGTAATGAGAAAGGGGGGTCCGAGTTTACAAGAAGGTGACATGTATGAGGGTCCCACATGATAAATACCACCAACTCAGACCCCCCCCATGGTTAAAGGCAGAAAGCTCAAGGGGGTCTGATATGCCCTGTCGACCGTAGATCTAAGTGCCTGATTATCGACCGTTGATATTAGTGTTCCTTCTAAATTATCTTGTCCTTCCACTTATTTCGATCCGATGGATAACGGAAATTTGGGTGATTGAGGTCTCATATCTTATCCCTTTCTTATCCTAACCTTCCACTTGAATCAATATGATGGATGATGGAAATTTGGATGATCAAATTCTCAATCATTTTTCCCCGCTTATCCTATCCTTCATTAATTCAATTCGACAGTTGTTGGTCCTCTGGATCGGTGATCCAATGGCCATTGTTGCGCTTCCTCTTGAGCTTCTGATCTCTTTGACTTTAGAAGGATTTCTAAGTTTGCATGGGTCTTGAACTTTGCTCCTCCTGCGAGTCTGTCTCTTGGACCTCGTCTGTACTTCTGGAAATCGCTATCTCTTTTGAGATTTCTCATCTTCTGTGCTCTCGAGGTTTGGTTCATTGTTTTTCTTTCCATCAATGTCAAGCACATTCTTCCTGTAAAAATGCCAACAATCTCCCCCTTTGGAATTTATGGAAACCCTAAAAGGATTCACTATTCTGTTTAGACCTCCAACTGTAGCATACAGACAACAAATTTTTTCTCCCCCTTTGACAACAATGTAAAAGAAAACGGAGAGTGACTCTGTGCTCCCCCTGATCATATATACTAGGATCACTCTCCCCCTGATCTGATAGACTATTTTAACTTGATAATAGGGCCACACCCAACTTCTGGCATAGATACTCAAACTGAGCTTTTGCAAGTGGTTTAGTGAAGATATCAACAATATGATCTTTGGATGGAATATAATGAAAATAAACAATAGTGTTGGTGACCTGTTCCCTCAAGAAGTGATACTTGATGGGTATATGCTTGGTCTTGGAGTGAAATACAGGATTCTTTGACACACTAATTGCACTAGTATTATCACAATGAATTGGGATCGATGCATTATACTTTACCTCCAAGTCCGCAAGTGTCTGAATCATCCATAATACTTGGCTAAATCAAGTATAGTTGATAAGGAAATGGAACCTTGTTTCTTGCTCAACCATGCTACAAGAGAATCTCCTAATAAGAATGCACCTCCACTCGTGTTTTTCCTTTCATGCACGCAGTTACCCCAATCAGCATCTGTATAGACTAATAGTTGAAAATTCTGATTCCTAGGTGTTGTGGTGGGAAATCCCCCTATGGACTAGCAAATAGGGTTATAGTATGCATGCAGATATGACCAAAATAAAACTACTTTCTACCTTCATCCCAGACTTAATCCCGATTTTTTTTCAACAAATACATGGTTAGACCAACATACCTTGTTCCGAATGTTCGATGTCGATCCTTCTTCACGCTTGATTTCTTGTTAGCAGCTCTCCTCCCAAGGCCGACCTGCATACAAAATAAGCAACAAACTACACATGCATTTTACCTACAAACTAATGGGTTAGAGATTCAAACATACATTTACTAAACTATGAAGAACTCATATAGTGAGATGGGAAAATCAATTCTTTATTATTAACTTTAATGAATCAACTTACAATGTCGAGACTAGCCACTGCTCGACGAATCCTGATCCTGGGCTCCTCTTCAAATGTCCTCCAACTTATTTTCTTTGTATCTCTTCTTGCATAAGGATGGCTAAAGGGTTGGCACAATGGGAATGTGCAATTGGGTAGAGTTTCTTTACTCTATTTTTCCTCTTCCAAATGGGACCCCTAACCCTTCTTTTATAGGCTAGAAGAAGCTAGGTATTTGGATGAACCCTCGGCCATGCATGGCCAGGAGCTTAAGTTAACTCACCCAAAGTTGTGTGTTTCGTCGGCAACTTTCCTTTTCTCGTGCTTTTGTCTGTCCATGCGGGCTGTTTTAGGTCAGCTAGCATGTACACGCGTGCAGTAATGGAGTAGGGCATGTGGGCCCTTATAAAAGAGGTTTTTTAAAGAGTTTTCCAGCAGTGCTTTGGAAAAGAAGGGATCTGAGATGGCCTGATGCCAAGTAAGCATGTATGGTGAAAATTAGGGTTATAAAAGATGCCCCCTAATGTGTGAGGTTAGAAGAGCATCTGATGGCCGAAATACATTACCAATCTTTACTGATGTGCCGAACAAGTGAGCCCAAGGACCAGGAACTCGGAGGTGTCATCTGCAAAATAACCAATGTCTCACCAAGGCGGGCATACCCATTCTCGGGATAAAATAGAATCATGGCTACCAATCAAATACACTGTAGATCCATGTCAAATAACTATATAAAGTGTAGCCGCAAACAATACATAGCAGAGCTACATCTCGAAATCAAAAAAGATATACATATAGAGTATCCATCTTCTAGAAGCTGATACGGCATGATGGCTAGAGATGAGATCTTCAGAGCTCGAGCAACAAATTCAAAATCTTCAAAACTCAAGGTAGGAGTGTAATATGAGTGTATGAATTCACTACCCATAGGTCTTCGACAGCTCATCGGTCATGGATTATATAATCTTGATGATTAGATTGAAGGCTTCATTGATTTCGAACAAGGACTTGATTGGACATTCAAGATGGTCGAGTATGAGGGCGAGAGACAAATTGCAGATGGGACGACTCAGGCTTGGTACAAACTTCCCTTGGACAACAACATGACAAATGATGAGACTTAGGCAGCATGGAATTAATCATAAGCTTACGAAGCAGGAGGCAACGCAAACTCTCCATATGTTTGGAAGAATAACCAAACAGAGGAGGACACAACTCTATGTAGCGAGAACATCTTCCTAAGGTCGTACTACATTCCATAGTTTGATGAACAAAAAGACAGATGTGCTTTATCCAAGGGTGACTCATTATGCTGCCAATAAACAAAATACTTTTCCCTTCCTCTTTTTGGGGTATATTTGATTTTTTTGTCTTTTTCAATAATTTTGGAAAAAAGAATAAAGGAATGTTACGTTACAATGGAGGAACGAGTGTTACAAACATACAATTTCAAGGTGCAAGGACAATACTGATGTTCAGAATAATGACACTCGGGAAAAATCCTCTGGGGGCCAAGGGTGTTAAGACGTAGAAGCAAACTGCTACAAGGCTGGTGTATAAGGTATGCAAATGCGATTAACAAAACACACAATGGTAACGTCCTTCGATGTAAGTTTAATGAGCCCAGAGAATGTAAGCTCAGTGGTTTTCATATTTAGAGAGTCTGAAAAAACATAAAAATGAGACTCCATTGGGGTACCTTTTTCAAAGATAGTCTAGTCAGTTCGAAAAAGGGGTAAACTAGCACCGACAAGACATCTATTCAAAACCATTTTAATGAGTGTGATAAGGAAAAGATCACTCGGCCATTTTTTCATTTTTAAGGAGTCTAAAAAAAGATTAACTATGGACTCCATCAGGAATGTTCTTCTGGACCAATCTAACGAGTGTGAAAGAATAAGGTCACTCGACGATCTTTTCAATTTTAGGGAGTCTGAAAAGAGCTTAACTATGGACTCCGTGGGGGTTCCTTTTTCGTAAGTTTAGTCCCTCAAGCCCGAAAAAGGGTTAAAATAATACCTTAGAGTACTCTTCTAGAGAACTAAAGTTCCATAGAGTATACATTTGTTCGGACAATTGACCATCTAGACCGAAAAGGGGTAAACTACCACCGGACAGACGTGACTTAAAATTTCATTTTAACGAGCATGAAAGGCCACAAGATTGCTCAGAAATATTTTTATGCTTAGAGGGTCTGAAAAGGGCTTAAAAGAAGACCCATTATATATTTTGGGAGTCCTGAGTGTGAGGTCAAGAGAGAAAAAAGAATCATGCAAATGAGGCTCAAACTCATAATCAGGAAAACCTACAAGGACTCCTGAGCCTACAATGTTTAGAGACAGCATGGATACCATAATGCAATTAGGATCTACCTATGGAATCCATGTTCTGGTAAGCTCTACCACCAAGTCACGACACTTCTAAAGCAGTTATGATAGTTCTATGTCACAACCTGATGGGATCGATTCTATGGCAAAGAAAAAAGACAACGAGATACAAAAGTCAGGGTAGAAACCTAACCTATATGTTCAAGTTGATCCTCGAAAAAAAAAAATTCATGGACCATCAAAAATTACCCAAAACTCAAAAAAATTGTCCCAATACCTGAGCATATCCCTCCCATGCAACTCCTGAATCACTCTAAATGGTTTTTGGTTTAAATAAAATGATAAGGGAGGCCAAAAAAGTGAAAAAAAGAGGCCAAAAAGTCTATAAATAGAAGCTGGCAGCTCATTATCACCATTGTTGATTTGGAAATTGACTCTAGAGCCAAAAGACCCCCTTTGTCAAAAGCAGTGATTTCGGGAGCTACAATGGACGAAACGAACTTCTGTCTGGACCAAATAAGTACAAACTCTCTTATCTTGCATTTTAAGTCTTTATTTTTGCATTGGGTTTCATTTTTTAGGGGGGCATCGACCTTTAAAAGGTCGACCCTAGGTCCACGCGGGCTGTCTCAAGATAGACCGCGTGTACATTCAGGCAGAGTAAACTCTGCACATGTGTACACGCGACTGTCACTATTACAGCCCGCGTGGACCCCCTTATTGAATGAAAAAGGCTTAAAATCAAGGGTTAACTCTCCTGAACCTTGGTGTTTTGTAGGAGGTATGTCCACTGGAGAGAAAGAGAGCATGAAGAAGTTAGTGAGTTGGTCGGGGAAGACCCCAATGCTCTGGCTACTTTGATGCAATGTGGGTTACTCAAGTTTTTCCTATGTCCTTTTATGCATGCACAACCTAGGCTATTGAATGCCTTGGTTGACTACTAGCATCCAGATGAAAAGGCGTTCATGTTAGAGGGGCAGTCACTGGTGGCCATGACCGAGGACATTTACTTTTTAACTCGCCTCTCCAGGAGAGGGGAACCAGTCAACTTCCGGACTCTTCCTTCGAGTCCACATAACATAGCGTAATTGATAGGTCTATACTGTGCGGATGATACAGACCGCTCGAGCTCGCAAGTGCCTATAAGAAATATCACTGACTTATCGCTACAGGCGATAGTATTTCTTATTGGGTGAATCACTGGTTCTACAGCTCTACATCAGGTGTCCCATGCACAGATGAATTGTGCAGTCCAATGCTTAAATGCACAATTTTTTTATTGGAGTACCACATTTCTTGAGTGTATGAAGAGGCAGTTGACAAATTATTGTTTGCGAACACAGAGGAACTTCAGGTTCGGGACCATTCTGTGTTCGTTCTTTTTTGAGAGAGTTCCGAGTTTTAGTCCTCAAGTAGTGGTACGAGGACATCAGGCCTCTCTTCCTGCTGTGTGTAGATGGGCAGTATTACTTCCACGACAAGGTGGTGGAAGGACCAATGAGTCCTTCTATGATGACTTCTTCACATGGTTGTCATGACAAATCCTAGTTATAGAGTATTACCCCTATGTTGGGATTGATTTTTCAAGAGACCCTGAGATACCAGTACCTCCTAGTGAGGAGCGAGGGTAAATGGGTAAGTCTCCACCTTTATAGTTTTTTTTTTGTTAAACATATGTAATTTTTATGTTGTTTTTGTTATATATATCATTTTTTTTTTTGTTATACCAGAGTATTTGACGAATATGTGTTCATTGTGTGTAGATGTGGGACCAGTGCGACCCACTGACTATGTGAGGAACAGGCATCGTCCTCGACCAGGGGCCGCACCTGCCGCCACAGAGGGACCAACAGTAGCAGGAGATATTCCAGTCGGGGAGCCTAAGAGGGTACTGAGACGAGTCGAGTGGAACTTTACTGCGCTCACTCGCACGGTCCCGATGGCAGAGATTGAGGACCTGCCATCATTTATGTAGTCTCATGTAGTGGGGGCACCACGGACGTGGGTCCGGTTGTTTCGGTGTTTATCCAACGTTGTGGATTCGTATAACAGGGCCCACAGGCCCTGACTTTAGCTAGACATTTTTACGTGCCACGAGCACTACTTGTATATATTTTTTGAGGGAATAAGCCCTGTGACTCGTTATTGGTCCTATTTTTGAGGCGCTTGCATCCATCGATGTACTTTGGTTACTTTATGATATTATATATGGTTTTTTTGATCTTTTGTGTCTTATGAATCATGTGCGCAAAAAATGTATTTACATGTTTATGTGAATGTTCTTTCATATGTGTGCAATATGCCAATCTAAAATTTGATTAGCTAGAGTATCTATAACTTGGTTTAATCTCCTAGAAGCATGAAAATATGTAATATAGTCAAAGTTTTGTTCTAAGAGACGTACCCTAAGAAATCGTCGGTGTAAAGTTGGATCATGAACCTGGTATACTCTGTTTAACTAAGACACAACCATTTGAGCATCGAGATAGACCCGGAGATGAGAGATACCCAATGACAAAGCGTCATGAAGCAACTCAATAACTGCACTATACTCGGTGACGTTATTTGTGGTGTCACCTAAGCATATACCTCCGGAAGATAATAACTGGCCTTGAGGTGTAAAGATTACCCAAGCTGCGGAGGCAAGCCTCCGAGTGTACTAACTAGCACTGTTTGCATACCCAACGAACACCTCGGAATAATGTGACATCTGTCACAGTGATGAAATATAACATCAACGACACGCCCATAACACTAAAAGAAACTAAAAAGTAATAATACAAAGACTATACATATGTTACAAAAAGTTACCCACAGTGACCTGCCTATGAGTAATACTTCTTGAGGTAGAGCCCATTTCTAGGTTCCGCCAAAGCATTCCCTTCAAAATCAACCAGACGATAAGCGCCCTTTTTTAAAACCTCTTTTATGATGAAGGGTCTGAACCACATGGGTCTGAATTTTCTTGCCCCCAGGGGGTCCTTATCTTGGTCATAGACCAGAACAAGGTCACCTTCAGAGAAAATACAAGGACGAACAGACCTATCATACTGACACTTGACCTTATGTTTGTGAGCCTCGTTGGCTAGGGCCGCATCACGATGCTTCTCATTGAGTTTCTCAAGGTATACTGACCAAATTGTATTGCCAACTTTAGAGACGGGATCTGACATTCTATGGGCAAGAATACCTCCAGCCCATAAACGAGTTGGAAAGGTGAGAAACCGGTTGTAGTCTTAACAAACATTCGGTAAGCCCATAATGTCGAGTATAACATTAAATTCCAATTTGACTTGGCTGAGTTGATAGTTCACTGTAGAATGGTCTTAAGAGTTTTGTTTATAGCTTCCACCTGCCCATTTGCTTGGGGGTAGTAGGGTGATGAATGTTCTTTCCGTAACCCAAGATTTGATGTTAACTCAGTCATCATCTGGTTTTGAAAGTGACTGCCATGGTCAGTGACAATCTCCCTCGGGATGCCGAACCTCGCTATTATCTGATTGAATAAAAAGAGAGCTGCAGTCTCTCCATCATCTTTAAATGTTGGCATAGCTTCAACCCACTTTGTGAAGTAGTCTACAGCTATGATGATATGGCGGTACCCCCTTGCTGAAGGAGGGTTGCATGTAGTGTAATCAATCCCCCACTTGGTGAAGGGACCAACTGTGATGACAGAAAACATGGGAGCGGAATGTGCCCTCATCTTTCGAGAGAATATTTGGCACAGATGGCACTTCTTGACCGATTAGATACAATATTTGATAAGTGTTGGCTAGAAGTAACCTGATCGTAGAATCTCTTGGGTTGTTTCCAACCCAGACAAATGACTGCCACAAGCTCCGGTATGGCAATCGTTAAGCATGATAATTGCTTCATCGTGAGTAAGACATCGACATAGGATACAGTCTACACCTCTTCGATACAATGTATCATCGAGTATGAGATAATTCTTAGTCTGATGGCATATGCATCGATGGTCATCACGAGAAGCAGTGGTGGGGCACTTCAAATTCTGGAGATAGATAAGTATATCTCTGTACCAGGGATCCGAAGAGGTGATCAAAAACATATCTCCTCTGATAGGCGACTCTTCAGGCACAAGATCAACAGACTCAACCGGAAGTTCCGAAATAAGTTCTACGAAGACCAGTGACTTTTTGGACTTCGCTGAAATGAAATCTAATTCAAACTCCTAGAGGATGACTATACATCTACTCATTTTTCCACCTATTACTCTTCATGTCAACATGTACTAAAATGGATTTAGGACAGCAATGATGGTGGTCTTGCGAAACAGAACATAATGACGGAACCGTTGAACAGCATGGACTGCTGCCAACACAAGTTTTTTGATAAGAGAATAATTGAGTTTCGGTCCTACGAGGCCTCGACTCAGGTAATAGATGACATATTTTGCAAACAAGTCATATTCCTAAACTAAGACCATGTCAATGGTTGACTCTGCTACAGCCAGATATAATAAGAAATCCTGGTTATAGTTAGGTGGTCAGAGCAAAGGGGCAGTTGTGAACGCATGTTTCAATGTGGAAAAAGAGCGTTGAGTGGCATCGTCCCAATAAAAAGGAACTTCTTTTTTAAGTAGGTGCATAAAGCCCTTGGTGATCTCGGCATAGTTAGCAATAAAGTGTCTTAGAAAATTCGCCTTGCCCTGTAGACTATGAAGTTGAAGGATTGTGCGTGGGGGGGGGGGCAACTGAATTATTGCCTCAACCTTGAGAGGATCGACCATGATCCTCGTTGTTGACACTATGAAACCTAACAAACATCCTGACGTTATGTAGAAGCTGCACTTGTTTGGATTTAAGTGAATCTGAAAGTAGCGACAACGTTCAAAGATAAGTCAGAGGTGTGTGGAATGATCCATTCTCTTGCGAGATTGAGATGTTAAATCATCTAAATAAGCCTCGACTATATGTTTGAGCTCATGGAAAGAAAAATACATGGCCCACTGAAAGGTTGCACCAACATTTTTAATATCAAAAGGCATCTTACGATACGCGGATGTACCCCAAGGACAAATGAATGTCGTTTTGTGTTGGTCTTCAGGTTTGATTTGTATTTGATTATATCCTGAAAAATCATCCATGAAAAAAAAGGCCTTGCACGTAGCACATTCATCAATGATCTGGTTGATGAATGGTGTGGGAAAATTATCTTTGGGACATGCCTTGTTCAAATCATGGAAGTCGGTACATACACGAATCGTGCCTTGTTTTTTATTGACCAGCATGGGGTTTGACACCCATTGGGTCAAATGGATAGGATAGATAAAACTGATTTTTAGTAATTTCTCAACCTCAACCTTAATGGTTGCTGCTTTCTTGGGGTTAACTGGATGAAGCTTCTGTCAAACAGGCTTGGCATCTGGATACGTCATGATTTCATGTTCAACTATTTTTGGATCAATGCCTGGCATTTCCTCGTAATACCAAGCAAAAATGTCACGAAATTCTTTAAAAATATCGGTGTAGATTTGAATCTCTCTGGGGGAGAAGTCAGCTCCAACGAAGACATTCTCCATGACATCAGGGTTTCGGGAGATATTGATCGGTAAGGTTTCAGCGATAGTTTCCATATTACCCTTAGCATAAACTTCATGGGTAGCTAAGAGATTAATAGGACAAGACTGATCTCCCATCATAGTCACGGTGAATTATCCTGCTTCGATTCGGCTTAACTCTGGGAGGAAGTATGATCTGTGATGAAGATCTTCCCAGGGTTTATCTGGACTAGTCATTGCTTCAATTATTGCTTCGTCAGAGGGCAATACCAACTCTAATGAATCGACGTCAACGAGAGAACCCTGAGCCCAAATAGGCTCTAGAAGTGGATCGAACTATTGTGCAGGAGTTGGATCAGTGTTGGTTGAATCTTGCTAGATTAAAGAGTATGCTACTTCAGTTGGGGACAAGGGCATGGACATGCCTGGGTGCTCTGTCCCATCCATCATGCCTAATGGGGAAGGAAGTATCCACAGATCATCAAAGTAAGTCGTGCGAAACGATGAAACTTGAAAAATCTCAACCTTATGGTGATTGGATATAAAATTGATATTGCCTTGAGGGGGCGGGTAATCGAAGGTACCCATCAAATATGGGCACAAACCAACCCCTACGTTGACTACACTTGGTTGAGGATTATCAATCATCAGGACCGTGGATGCCCCCAATGCAGGGTCAGGTCTAGAGACGGACAATTGATCGATGGTCACAATCCGACCCTCATGTGGAAACAACAAGACCCGAAAAACTGTAGCAACCATAGCTTGCATGGAATAATTCCAACTCCTTCCTAACAAGAGATTATAGTCGAGGGGTGCATCGACTACCTCTACTTCGACACACATGGTCTTCCCTCCTAACTACATAGGAAAAGAAGGAAGGATACCATGTGGTCAGAACGAAAAATCGTCGAAAGCAGTGAGGAGAGTAGGTGATGAAGAAAAAACAGGTTGGCCAATGGCCTTCCAACATGCCAATGACATAATGCATTTCGAGGCACCCTCATCAACCACCGTGCGAAATATATTCCGAGTAAACTTTTTCGTGGGATAAGCCACTACTATCTGAAATTCTATGTGGTAAGGAAAATGAGGTTTTAAGTCAATTGTATCCAGCATGATTGTACCCGGATTACAAGTCTCGGTAGATCCTAAAGCGGTTAACAAGGATTTCCTCTGGGAAGGGAAGCTTTGGAGGACCTCCAAAGCAGACATTGCATAAGGGGTTTGTGATAAGTCTTCCACCACAGAGTAGTTCTGGGTGACCCTTGCATTTGGGTTATGAGAATATTTTTTGAATGCACCTTTGGGAATGTGTGTCATTGTTTTTCCCAATGTCTTCTCAATCTGTAGAGGAAGATATGGGAGTTCATCCTCTTTACCCTTCTTAGAAGTGCTTGGTTTATTATAGTCATGCGCTCTAGTCGATATAAAAGTGTCACTCTTTACCATATATACATTCATGGATGCAGGGTTGTTCATAGGTGGAGAGGGTCCTTGGTTGCCCCCTTCCGTGCTTGCAGAGGCCTGTGTTATATTTTTCCCATGTTGGAATGGATTGGTTAACACAACAGGTTGTTTTTGTGTCACAAACTTTTGGGCTTCTGCAAGCCGGGGACAAAGGTGGGTCGAGTGGTCTTCCGCGCACAGGTTGCATGGATACCTTGCCTTTCGTTTCTCAGTATTGCCCCCGCCAGCATTATCAGTGGGTTTCTTATCCCCCTTACCCTTATTTCATTGTTTTTTCTTTCCTTCAGGCTGTTGGGTGGCCTTTGGATTAGTCGATTGCACTGTATGTACATCCGACCTTTTGGTAGGGGGAGTAGCCAAAGAAGTAGTTTGGTTGGCCACTGTGTATTGTATATACAATTGTTGCAACATAGTCATTAGTTGCTAAGCGGGATTTGTTTGTGATGAACCAACAAGACCATCGGCATGTGGTCCAGCTCTATGTCTGGTTTTATCAAGTATTGAGCATGGTGCATATGGAAAGATCTCGTATAATAAACTGGACTGAGAATAGATTAGCTCAAGTTGTTGAGCTCTCATGATGGCATCTTCTTCGAAAAATACTCCTGATGTCATGACGTCCTTGGACAACTATGGGACAAAATACTTAAGAAACCACTTGAGCAGAAAGGATGGTGGGACTAGTACCTTAGTTAAACTCTTTCGGCGTCTCCATTCTCGGATGTGATCAAAGATATGGTCTGCTTTTGTCTGTGAAATATTGGCCAGCAATTATGTGCCAGCGTCGTATCTCAAAAGTAACTAGAAATGGTTTAGGAAAGCCATGGCCAATTCACCGAAGGAAGAGTATCTTGAGCGTTCGAGCTCAATGTACCATTTCATGGCACTCCCAATGAGAGTACGTTGAAACAATCGTAGTTGTACATATTCATCTTTCAACGAGTTAGATGAGCACCAAATATGGAAGGTAGTCACGTGATCTCCTGGATCTTCATTAGGCTTGGCTTCGAACTTTGGGATGTCCGAAGGCAACTTCGTTGGCATAGGAGGCCAACGTGGATCGTGATAGATAGGGTCATTCAACAACCTTGTCAAGTCTGGAAAATGCAAAGTTTCCAGGAAAGGTAGCTTGGGTTGTTGGTGATAACCTGGGAAAAAGGGGCCTCGAGTTTGATTGGCACCAGGTTGCCAGGAAAAGTTCAGTTGCTGGCCCAGATTCTGGTAAAAATCGTGTCCATGGCCAGTGTATGGATTTTGCATGTGAGGAGACATCATCGGTTGATTTCCAAAATAGGACATAGATGGTTGGTCATGCATTACATTCAAAGGAATTTGGGAAGGGTTTCCCCATGTCAGTCCCGTGGGGATAGGCATAGTACCTTGTCCGGGGTTCCATTGATTGTGGAAAGAATTACCCCAGATCGACATTTCGGACGAGGGAACATATCCTTGCCAAGAATTACAAGGCCCTGATGCAGAAGAAGTTCTTGGGTGTGCCCCCTGTGCAGGAATAGTACCCTGCATAGGAATAGATTGTCTAAGACCAGGGTTGCCCCCAGTAGGGAAAGTAGCTGACAAGAAGGTGTTTTTACCAAATGCACCGAACAAAGAAAATGGTGTCGAACCTACTGGCATATTATGTAAAGGTTGTCCTTGACTCCCTGCTCCAAATAAACTATGGTATGTAGGTTGTCCAGCGGATTGTTGATGCGAGCCACCGAATTAAGGGGACGAAGGAGGTATATGACCTCCCCCATGAGGGAAAGCATTAAAAGGAGCAGGAGTGCCCCCCATGTGACCTTGCAGAGAAGCGTTAGAGCTCCCTACCCCAAGACCTGAATTCTGTGAAGTGGAGTAGGAAAGTATAGGACTTGTACCTGAACTAGGCATCCCGTAGGAGAACGGAGGGTCTGTCGCACTTGGTGTGAAAGGGGTTGTGGCCACCGCCAGAGACGGGATCAGACCACTATGCGATGTATAGGTGGTCGAGAAAATGGTGGCTCGAACTGGTGATGGTGGGTTAGGAGGTGGAAACGCTCCTGTGGTGACAATCGTAGTGGGAATTGAAAAATTCACAGAAGGAGTAACAACATTTGTTTCCGTTGCTGCGTGCGACACTTTCTGGAACTCGTAAGGATGAATCGGTACGATGGTGGGTGATGAAATATCAGTGGTGGAGGTTTCAACAAGACCAAAGGATTTCTCTCCAATGTCTAAAATGGTCAATTCCTCCAGATGTTGGTTGGGCACAATTTCTTGTGACCCGATCGCTTCAAAAGACCCTTGTTCGTCTAGATTTCGCCTTAGTGGTGGCGGGGGTGGCTCCAATGTAACCGGTGGCAGGCCAAGAAGCCTTCATGACCGGCGGAGCTCATGATCCTCCACTGTGTGAGAATATCTAAGACACACTAGGGTAGTCTAACCATTCAAAAGTAACACACACTAAAACAGTCCCTATAAGATAAGACAGGCAAACACTAAATTAATTAGAAGAACAGTTACAACAACCAACACTAGAGCAACTTACCGGTGCAAGTGAAACTTGAAAACAGAATCACCCTCTGGGTATACTCTACAAAGCATGGACCGATGTCTATCCTAGGTATCACGCTATACCCCCGCAGTCACCTGTGTATGTCCCTAAAAAAGATAGGCAACTAGGTTGCTAGCGTGCGAACAGTCACCAGGCGAGTACAGTCGAAAGTCGGGTAGACCACAATGAGAAGGGTATCGAGCCCAAAACCTATCAAGGGTATCGAAATCAAGTGGTCTGGAAGAAAACTGAGGACCTCAAACGGATTCAAGACCCATGAAGCCCCGTGGAAAATGCAATCGACGGAATCCCAAAACAAGCCCTCTATATGTGTTCTCCACTACGATTGGTCCAGCTTTGGAGGGGTTATCTCTGCTACCTTTCCGCATGCAACTTCGTGTTTATCCCCTATGTTAGAGGGGGGTCCTGGATAAATTTCATGATACTGGACTTGAGCACTCCCTAACTCAGACTCCAATTTTTGGTTTTAATGGCCTTGAAAAGTTTTCTCTCCAACCTAATCCTGAACTAGTTGGTTAACCCTACAAACATAAAAGTCTAATAAATTTTAGATTTAGCGTTAATTTTATGGCTTGTATTATGTCAAAGGGTATGGAACTGAAACTGATGATATTTGAAAAATGAAAGTAAAAAATGAACAAAAAGATGGAAACAAAAACTTTCACTTAATGCAAAATTTCAACAACTTTTCAAAAAAAAAAAAAAATTCTAAGATTTTTGAACAGCAAACTGAAAACAGGATTTCACTCAACTACGAGCTACTTATGATCTAAGTAAACTGAAAAGAACTTATAAAATAAAAGTCTCTTCCCTGGTTACTAATGCAAAACAACACTTTTCAACCAAACAAGAAAAATGAAAGATTTTTTTTATTTGAATTCTCACAAAGAAAATAGGAAAAATACCAACAAGTAAAAACCAGGAAAAAAATTTATAGCCTAATCGCAAATCGCAAAGAATCACTTTAAGAAATCACACACTAGCAACTTAAAAAAGGACTCTCACACTTGTCTAAAAACCCTAAAGAAAACAAAATTTTGATGACAACTTTTTAAATGAAAAAGAAAGATATGGCTAAGATCAACCCTAAGCTACTGACTGCTAGGACAGAGATTCAAAAACCTGAGAGGTATAACTCCCTTCAAGGGAAAGGATGACTGCCTCACCCTCAACAAAAATTATCCTGAACAAGAACACTACTGACAATTCAACATCAAGCATGTGCACGCGAGATGTGTAGAGCCAAAGGGCATGTACACGCATGTTGGCCTTATACAGGCCGCGTGTATCTCTAAAAATCTAGAAAATAAAATAAAAACAGACAATCCAAACCAGGAAGAGACCACTGATATTAAGAACCAAGATCTCTTGAAGGCTTAGACACTCTCTTTAACAACAAAAAAAGGAAAACAATGTAAGGAAAAAATTCGTAAAACAAACCAATCTGAGATGAGACTGCAAACAACCAAGACTAGAAAGAGTTCCAGAAAACCCCTGAGAGTGACTGATTCTGACAGGGAAGAGAATGATTGCCTCAAAAAAAATTTGGAATCTACACGCTACTATTACTTCTTCAGCTAGCGTTTACACGTGGGTTGTAAGAAAGTAGGGTGCAAGTACACGCGTACAGACCTTATGCAGGCCGTGTGTACCTCTGTGGGTCTCAAAAAATATAGTCAAGCAAATAACAAAGATAGCTGGTATGGAAGACCAGAATCTCTGTGAGCTCAGACTTTGCAGAAACTTCAAAAAATAGGAAAGAAAACCAATCTTTTAAAACTACCCAAAAAATAAAATTCCCAGGAACCCTAGAGACTTCCCCAGTATGGTCGCCAATTCTGTTGTGGTGGGAAATCCCCCTATGGACTAGCAAATAGGGTTATAGTATGCATACAGATATGACCAAAAGAAAACTACTTTCTACCTTCGTCCCAGACTTAATCCCCATTTCTTTTCAGCAAATACATGGTTAGACCAACATACCTTGTTTCGGATGTTCGATGTCGATCCTTCTTCATGCTTGACCGCTTGTTAGCATCTCTCCTCCCAAGGATGACCTGCATACAAAACAAGCAACAAACTACACATGCATTTTACCTACAGACTAACCGGTTAGAGATTCAAACATACATTTACTAAACTATGAAGAACTCATATAGTGGGACGGGAAAATAATTTCTTTATTATTAACTTTAATGAATCAACTTACAATGTCGAGACCGGACACTACTCCATGAATCCTGATCATGGGATCCTCTTCAAATGTCCTCCAACTTATTTTCTTTGTATCTCTTCTTGCACAAGGATGGCTAAAGGGTTGGGACAATGGGAAGGTGCAATTGGACAGAGTTTCTTTACTCTATTTCTCCTCTTCCAAATGGGACCCCTAACCTTTCTTTTATAGGCTAGAAGAAGCTAGGTATTTGGATGAACCCTCGGTCATGCATGGATGCGAGTTTTAGTTAACTCACCCAAAGTTGTGTGTTTTGTCGACAACTTTCCTTTTTTATTGCTTTTGTCGTTCCACACAGATTCTTTTAGGTCAGCTAGCGTGTACACGCATGCAGTAATGGAGTAGGGCGCGTGGGCCCTTATAAAAGAGGTTTTTTAAAGAGTTGTTCAGCAGTGCTTTGGAAAAGAAGGGATCTGAGATGGCATGATGCTAGGTAAGCATGTATGGTGCAAATTAGGGTTATAACACTAGGATACCATAGGCCATAGTTCATTGGTCCTTTCAAGTATCTGAATATTCTTTTGACAGCTAACAAATGAATCTATTTAGGTGAAACCTATTACCTTCCTACCATTCCAACAACATGCATTATGTCTGGATAGGATGTTGTGATGTACAGTAGGTTTCCTATCATAGACCTATATGAACTCTAATCAACATCAAGTGAGTCATCATCCTTGCTTAACTTGCATCCAATGACCATAGGTGTGCTCATAGGTGTAGAATCTTCCATTTGAAACCTTTTCAACATTTCTCTTAGATATTTCTCCTGAGAGAGAAATATTCCTTCAGACCTCTGAGAAATTTGTAGACCAAGAAAAAATGGCAAATCCCCCATCATAGACATTTCAAATTCAAACTACATGGCAAAAGCAAACCATTGTCCCAATGAAGCATTATTGATTATGAATATGATGCCATCTACATAGAGCAGGACAATGAGAAAATCATTACCCTATGTTTTGATCTATAGATTTATGTCAATTGTTCCTCTCTTGAATCCTTTGTCTTGAAGATACTTATCTATTCTGTAATACCATGCATGAGGAGCTTATTGCAACCCATATAAGGCTTTCTTCAGCTTGTATACAAATTCAAGGTTATCTGACAGTTGGAAACCCTCTGGTTGTTCCATATAGACTTCTTCTTTTAGATCTCCACTTAGAAAATATGACTTGACATCCATTTGATAGACTTTAAATTTTTTATGACACACATAGGCAAGAAACATTCTAATAGCTTCTAATCTTGCTATAGGTGCAAATGTTTCATCAAAATCTAGTCCTTATATTTGAGCATATCCTTTGTAGACCAATCTAGCCTTATTTCTTACAATATTTCCTTGCTCATTCATCTTGTTTTTTTAGACCCATTTGGATCCTATTACATTTTTATTTGTTGGCCTAGGAACGAGTTCCCAAGTGTCATTCTTTTCAATCTGGTCCAGTTCCTCATTCATTGATTTTAACCAATTTACGTCTTCACTGGCTTCATTAAAGTTTTTAGGTTCCACCATGGATATGAATCCTATATGTGATTTCTCGATGTCTTTGATTATCCTTCTCCTGGTTTGTACACCTTTTTCTTTCTCACCAATTATCTAACTTTCAGGATGATTCTTTTGAGTAATTCTAGAGGAAGGATTTGATGTTTATTGTTGTCCTCACTCTTCTTGTATGGGTGTCTATTCTCCACCTGATACACCATCTTCTTGTGACTCTGAGATTTGTTGTTCTTTATCTTCATTATTCTCATCATATTTTTCATCTGGCTTATTGCTTATTCTTTGTTGATATTTTACAGGAGCTTCTTCATCAATTCGAACATCAATACGGTCTACTAATTTATGCATTATTTTGTTAAAGAATCTATATACTTTACTGTTCGTTGCATATCCTAAGAAGATAGCTTCATCAGCTCTACTATCAAATTTTCCCAAATGATAATCATTATTCTTGATGTAGCATTTACTTCCAAATACTTTGAAGTGCTTGATTGATGCAGGTCGACCAAACCACAACTCATATGGAGTTTTATCACTGTTTGGCCTTAGATGCACTTTTTTTAGAATATGAACAGTCATGTGAATAGCCTCCACCCAAAAATTTTGTGAAATGTCCCTTTCACTCATCATAGCCCTTGCCATCTGCTGAATTAATCTATTTTGGCATTCTACAACTCCATTTTGTTGAGGAGAACCTGGAATAGTATATTCTCTTTTAATTCCATGTCTGTCATGAAATTCTTTGAAATCTCTTCACAAAAATTCTCCCCCCTGTTTGAGTGAATTGCCTTTAACTCCCTTCATGTCTGATTCTCAACTAATGCCTTAAACTTTTTGAACTTCTCAAATGCATCAGATTTTTCTCTCAGAAAGGCAACCCACGTAAGTCTGGAGAAGTCATCCATGACTAGCATAAAGTAACATTCTCCTCTAGTTCCTTCCTTTCACAATGATCCACATAGATCCATATGAATAAATTGAAGTGTTTTCTTTGAAGATGTGAAACTCTTCGATTTGAATTGAGCATGAGTCAGCTTCCCCATTTGACAGGATTCACATACAAAGTTATTAGGCTTAGATATTCTTGGAAGGTCTTTCACAACGCCTTCATTATTCAGTTTCACAATATGATCAAAGTTCATGTGTCCAAGCCTTGTGTTCCATAACTAACTTTCATCAATATTTCTTAAATGACATTTCTCCTTATCTTCCGTCAGAACATATACATTGTTTTCACTTCTAACCCCTTTTGCAATCAATTCTCTTGTGTTTGTTGTCTTTATTTTACACTTCTTGGTAGTGAAAGTGACTTCACATCCTCTATCACATATCTAACTGACACTAAGAATATTATGATTTAAACCATCAACAAATAATACATATTGAGCTTTGCTTCTTCCATTACTTAAGCTTACTAGACCTTTACCTCTAATCTTTCATGGAGCATCATTTCCAAAGGTCACATTCCCTGATTTATTTTCTTTGAGTAATAGGAACTTACTTTTGTCACCTGTCATATGATTGGAGCATCCATTGTCAATATACCAGGTGTCTTTTTGTTTTTGAGATGACAACACTAATACACACTTGTTATCTTCATTCTTCTTCCAAACCTTGACATTTTCAACTCTGTGATTGGAATCTGGCTTATAGTTTTTAAGGTGACAATCTACAGCTTTATGTCCATAATTATGGTAGATGTAACATTCTGGTTCATTGAGTAAAGGATCATAACAATTGTTATGTGTAATCTACGTCTTTTTCCTAGCCATCACATGATTTGCAGTCTGTGGTTGTTTGTTACTTGGATGTCTCATTCTTTGTTGTGGTAGATATTTATTTACATCATGTGGATATCTTGATTGCTCATGTCTAAATCTTAAAGAAAAATTTACATCTTTGTGGCCAAAGTTAGAGCAGTAAAAACAATATCCATAGAAAAAATCTTTGTACCTAGAAAATGGTTGTCTTCTTTGAGAAATTTGATTTCTTCCATGCTGATGATTTCCTTGAGAAGAGGGTGTATTATTTATTTGTTCTACATATTCAATTCTGGTAGCTTTTCCTTCACTCCTCCTTGGCGGTTGATTCTCTTCCTTTGTTTATGTCGGTTTGTTGTCGTCAATGGTTGTAGATTTGACAAACTTGATGGATTCTTTGTTTCTTGGTTGACCACTACTTGATCCATCTTCATAGCCCAAACCATTTTTCAACTTTGAATTCCTTTGTTGATTTAGAATGGAGGCTAATCCTTCTGAGGATTTAATACTTGTCAGATTCTGATGATATAAGGCCTGAAATTTCTCTAGATATTTTTTGACGGTCACTAGTTCAGCTTCCAATTTTTCACCTTTTGTTTTGGCTTCCTTCAATTGTTGTTTGAGGATGTCTTCAATCTTCTTAGATTCTTCTAACTTAACCTTCAATGGAGCAATTTCTTTAGATGGTTCATTGCATGTTTTCTCATACCTGAGAAGTTATTGTTTTTGTTTTCTTTTCTTTTCTCCGAGTCTATCAATCTCTTCCATGGCACTGACAAGTTCTCCTTCAAGATCTACTACTTCTTCACAATCAACGAACTCACTTCATGTATCTTTAGTGTTTAAATATTCTAAATCTATTAGCATGATATCATTTATTTTATCTTCAATAGAAGAGTCACTGCTTTCATCATCTGATTGATCATCATCATTGTTTATACAAAGGTGTTTCTTCTTAAAATTATTCTCTTTATAGAACTTCTTGTGTTTGTTCTTCTCTTCATCGTCATATGTTTGATCCTTTCTTTTTTGAGGAAAATTAGATGTAAAATGACCTATCTTACCAAAATTGAAACATTTGAAGGGAAGTTTACCTTTGTATTTGTCTGATCCTTTCTTCAGTCTTCTCACAAAGTTTTCTTCAATCTCATCTATATTGGAGTCTGTGTTTTTCTCTACTTTAATAGATGCCTCTCTTGTAGTGGATTTACCTTTGGTGATTATCATTTCATAAGTAGTTAGGGTTCCAAGAAGTTGATCTAGTGTCAACATTTTGAGATCAGCTATTTCCTCTATAGCAGAGACCTTTGAGTTAAATCTATCAAGAAGAGATCTTAATATTTTATGGACTAGAAAATATTCATCTATCATTTCACCTAGGCCTTTCATAGTGTTGACAAGTTATTCTATACGTAAGAAGTACTTACAGATAGTTTCGTCTTCATCCACCTTTAATTGCTCAAATTTTAGTCTACGAGTCTGAAGTTTTGCGTCTTTCACCTTTTCATTACCTTCATAACTACTTATCAGCTTGTCCCACATAAATTTTGTTGAATCATAGTGCATGACTTTGACAAACTCGACTTCATCAAGTCCACTAAGGATGGCATTCATTGCTTTTTCATTAAATATAAACTCCAACTTATCATCTTTTGAGGCCAAGACTACAGACTTCACATATCTCGTTTCAACGACATCTCAAACATTAACACCCAAAGACATTAAATGTGTTCTCATTATTATTTTACAGAAGGCAAAGTTTGTTCCATCAAACAGAGGGGGTCTATTAGTTGAAATTCCATCATGACTAGTCATGTTCAAGATTATGGATCTACCTTTGATCAAAGGCACTGGTTCTGATACCAATTGTTGAAAATATAACTGAAAGGCGGGGATGAATCAGTTATGTATAAAGCTTGAAAATTTTCCTTTTATTTTCTGATTCATTCTAGATTATTATTTAATGTGTTGTTGATAACTTAGCATGCATAGATATACAATAATTGATCAATCATGTAGAATACACAAAGACACTGATTTTCATGAGGAAACCCATAAGGGTGAAAACCTCTTCTTCTTAGGATGTTAATCAAGCTCCAAATGTCATGTGCATCACAGTCTTTGAGCTCCAACTCAAATATGAGGCTACAACCTATGATATAAATCTACAACTTGCAGAGAGCACCAACTCTTAGATTTCTCTAGCACCAACTCCCAGGTTTCTCTAGCACCCACTAGATGGAAGCACCAACTCCCAGAATATCTTCTAGCACCAACTAGAATTTAGAGGGTTGCAATCCTCCCTAGCACCACCCTACCACCCTGAATGAATCTTACAAAACTTTAATTACTTTCCCTGTCTTTGATATCGTCTGTTCCAGCTCCATGTCTCCTCTACCTTATTCATCTTCTATACTTTGTTTTTCTTCTGCATCGTTCAGCTTCTATGCTCTACTATTTTTCCTCCTGCGCTCAACACCACCGTTGTTCAGCTTCTCTTCTTCCTTTTATACTCTGTGTTTCCTCTACATACTCTTTACTGCACCACAGATCTCCCCTTCAGATTATGCACTGCGTCTCATCCTACCCACATGCATCACTCTCAAAAAAGCATGTTGTCTTTTCTGTTCTGCATGTATTTCTCACCTCGATTCCTCTGCCTGATGATCATTCAAATTCTTCATCTTCCTTGGCAGTTATACTAAATCTGTTCATCATTAGTGGGTGTTATCCTGATATTCTATGTCTTCTCTAGAAGTCATAACTCTTTGTATTCTCTGGTAGTTATAATTGGTCATTTTTGGCTTCTTTGGCTTCCAAGACCCTTCCTTCATGTGACCACCGACGGTGATAAAATGCCTCTTCAAAAGGTATTTCCTGATCTCGGTATATTGAGTTCTAGATCCATTTCTCAATATGACCTTGGGTGAAGATCTCATGTGACCATGTGATTGCGGGTGCATCTAAAGGCGGTTTGAGGGAAACCCGCTTTTTGCCCCACAATTCACTATAGAGCTCCACGTGTCCTTTCTCCAAAATCATCGTTTCGATTGTGGCCCACCTTTAACATTTTAAAGTTCATGCACCTTAAATCCCTGCAATGCGATGGGACCATTGATCTCATGATATTGACGGTTCTCCTGAATGGATGGTTCAGATCTATCCTCTCAGTTCTGCGGATTAGATCTAGCCTTCCTAAATCATCGGTTGTGATTTACTTCGTGATCCAGGCTCTGGGAGTTTCAAATATCAAACCCTTATTTTTTCCATATGCCAATCTTCCAGAGTTGATGATCCACTTACGCATGTCCCTCTCAGATTAATGGTCGAGATCTCCTTCGGGTCTCCAGACTTCGGAGATTTCAACTCTCAATTTTAACTTTATCTCTATCACCTTTTTCGGAGTTGAAAATCCATTGACGTGTGTCCCTCTCAGATTAACAGTCGAGATCTCCTTGGGGTCTCCAGACTTCAAAGATTTGAAATCTCAACATTGCTTCCTTCACTTTCTCCCAGAGTGTTTTTCCCGAACTGCACATATTTCTTCCACATGCCCTTCTGGAAATCGACGACCTGGATCTTCTTCAGCCCTCGAGTCTTCGGTGATCTCGTTTCCTTCCCAACCACAAACTCCCGAAGTGATTCTCTCTAGAGTTGTGGATCATGTGCCACCTGTCAGTCTTGACGATGGATAGTGCCTGCTTACTTCGGGACTTTGACAAGTCGCTGCTTCATTTTCCTCCAAAGTGATCACCTGCTGAGTAAGTCATAAGTGGTGGAGACCACTTGTTGTCAGTTAACACTTCCACTTACATTGTCCTTCCACTGAACTAGATCAATGGTTGACAATGCACCCGAAGAGATATTCAGAAAGGATGGCTAAGAGCGACTTCGAACCTTCACCCTTCAGGACTTCAAGACTTTGACATTTGTTGGTGATGAAACTTCCGAAGTAAATCTCCCAAAGTGACGTAGCTTTCTTACGTCACTTGTTGAAATGGAATGAGCCAATTTCCTCTTGACACTTGTCATCATTTTATTATGCCATGTGTACTTGTTGATTTGGTCTTCCACATCTCCTTGCTGAGGTGGTCTACTAACGTGGGTGAGATGTGTAGGAAGTGTAGTGGAGGTGGAGAAAGAGCATGGTAGTGGAGTGTGACGTCGAAGTGTGGAGGTAGTATGTATGTGTGGTTTGGTGGTTTGCTCGGAGGGTGGGTTAGGCGGTAAGTGGTAATGAGCGAGGGGGGTCTGAGTTGACAAGAAGGTGACACATATGAGGGTCCCACATGAAAAATACCACCAACTCAGACCCCCCCCCCCATGGTTAAAGGAAGAAATCTTGGGGGGGGGGGGTATGATATGCCATGTCGAATGTAGATATGAGTGCCCGATTATCGACCACTAAGATTAGCGCACCTTCTAAATTATCATGTCCTTCCACTTATTTTGATTTGATGGATGACAAAAATTCAGGTGATCAATATCTCATATCTCAACCCTTGCTTATCCTATCCTTCAACTTGAATCAATTTGACAGCTGACGAAAATTTCGATCATCGAATTATCAATCATTTTTCCCTGCTTATCCTATCCTTCATTAATTCAAACCAACTATTGTTGGTCCTCTGGATCGGTGATCCAATGACCATTGTCTCTCTTCCTCCTGAGCTTTTGATATCTCTAACTTTAGAAGTCTTTCTAAGTGTTCACGGGTCTCTACCTTTGCTCCTCCTATGAGTCTGTCTCTTGGACCTCGTCTGTACTTCTGGAAACCGCTATCTCTTCTAAGCTTTCACATCTTCTGTGCTCTCAAGGTTTGGTTCACTGCTTTTCTTACCATCAATGACAACCACATTATTCCTGCAAACATGCCAACAAAATTTATCTGGGGACCCCCTCTAACACAGGGGATAAACATGAGGTCGCATGAGGAAAGGTAGTGGAGATAACCCCTCCAAAGTTAGACCAAACGTAGTGGGGAATGAATATTAAGGATATGTCGTGGTATACTATCATTTTCATTTGCCTACGGAGCTTAATGGACCTAGAATCTGTTCGAGATGCTCAGTTGTATTCTGGACCACTTGGTTTCGATACCCTCGATAGGTTTCAAACTTGTTATCCTACTCATTTCGGTCCACCCGACTGTCAACTATACCCGCTTGGTGACTGTTTACGAGATGGCAACTTAGTTGCCTTTATTCTAGGGACTTACACTGGTGACTGTGGGGGTGTACTATGGTACCTAGTGCAGACGTCGGGTCACTCTTTGAAAAGTATACCTGGAGGGTGCTTTCATTTTCGAGTTGTACTTTCACCAGTAAGTTTCTCTAGTGTTGGTTGGTGTAACTTTTCTTCCAACTAGATAGTTCTTTTCTTGGTTTATATTGTAGGAACTTTTCTAGGGTGTGCTTGGTTTTAAACGTTATTTAAATCCTTATTGTGTTATTGATTTCTTCATAAAGTGGAAGATCAAGAGATCTGTCAGTCGCAAAGGCTTTAGGGCCTACCACTGGTTACATTGGAGCCACCACTACCACCGTTACGGCGAAGAATTGACCAGCAAGGGTCATTCAAAGCGATCGGGTCGCAGGAAGTTGTGCCTAAGCCAACTCCGAGAGGAGATTACGTGAATCTAGAGGAACCTACTGTTTCTAACCTTGGAGTGGAAGGTCTCGGTCCGGTTAACCCTCCGATGACTGACTTGTTGGCACCAATATTGGTACAAGTTGTCCCTCTGAGGGTTACACCTTACGAGCGTCAGATAGTCTTACAAGAAGCTATGGAAGAAAATGTTGCTACTTCGTTAGAGAGTGATCACACTCCCTCAACAACTGCCACCATAGGGGGTCTTCCACCTTCTAACCCACCTTCGTCGGTCTGGACCATAATGGTCTCAACCACCTCTACTTCATGTAGTGGTCTGATACCTTCAGTGGCAGCGACCACTGCCCCCTTCACGTAGATTTCGACGGGCCCTTCATTTTCATATGGGATGCCTTGCTTTGATATGAACTTTGTCCTTACCTACTCCACACTACACACTATGGGTCTGGGGGAATGGAGCTCAAACACTCCCTTGTAAGGGTCCATGCGGGGCACCTCAGCCTCCTATAACGCTATCCATTATGGTGGAGGTCATATACCTCCTCCGTCCCTCTTGCTCAATGGTTCTTTCCAGCAACCCATCGGGATGAACATGAACTACAACTTGTTTGGAGTAGGCAGTCTAGTACCTTATTATTACACCACGCTAGTGGGATCCATGTCATTCTATTTGTTCTGCATGTTTGGTAATAATTATTTTTCATCAGATGTTGTATCGGCCAAGGTAAACCCAGGTTTTGGATAACAAAATCCTGTGCAGGGTATTATTCCTACACATGGGGGAAAGTACAGGAGTTTTCTCCTCACAAGGACTTTGGAATCCTTGACAGGGATCAGTTCCCTCATCAGGGATGTCAACCAGGGGCAACCCCTTCCATGGTCAATGGAACCCCGAGCAAGGCTTAGTACCTATGGTCATAGAATCAGTAGGGGGCAAACCTTTCCACAATATTTGGAACACAATGCAGGGAGCAATCCATGCCTATCCCTCGATGTCCAATTACGGGAATCAGTCGATGGTGTCCCAACAAACACAGTTTTTGTACGTTGGTGAAGGCAATGGTGTATTTTGGCCCTTGACCAATTTTTTTGGAAACGTTGGTCATGTTTGACCATTTTTTGGGACTTCGACAGGTTGGTCGAAGACGAAGCGTCAGGCGAAACAAAGATTGCAAGATCTCACCCCCTTTTTGTGGAATTTTTTAGGTTTAGGGTTTATGTAATGTGTATGGGATGTCAGAACATGGGTTTACCCATGTTTAGGACCTTCTTGTAATGTATAAATATATATCTAGGTGATGTAAGAAGAAATAAAGTGTGTTAAGTGCGAATAGTTGTGGATGCTTTGTGCATGTTGTATGTTAAGAACTTGCAGAGCTAAGTGCAAGTGATTGTAAGAAGCTTGTGTGCATATTGTAAGAGGGCTTTGTGTTGTGACCTTACTCGGGGAAGGAGGATCTGACGAGGTGCACGAATATCTCTTGTCCTATGTGGAGTGGGTTCTAAATCTATGTGCATGTATGAATATTGATAGAAGACAATAAAGAAGAAGAAGAGTTGGTGGACGTAGCCCCATGTTGGGGGTAAACCATGTATATCCTGTGTTATGGTTGCTTTGTGTGATTGATGTGATTTATGCTTAGTGTTCTCATCTTTATGTATGTTAGATGCATCTGATATAGTAACTTAGTGCTTAGTAATGTGAATGAATGCTAGATCTACTTTATTTATGTGTTAAGTGCTTGGATGTGTTAGATCTTGTTGAATATTGCGTTGTTATGTAATTAGGGTTTTACATGCAATGTGAATAAGGGTTAAGTGCTAATGAATGTTAACTGCTAACTGCTCTGTTAAGTATTGTAATCACAGATATGTGTCCCAACTAGGTTGCAGACACTTGAGTCTTGCAACCCCTCCTGCCTCTACCTCAGGTGAGACTTCATCTGCTTCGTAGGTGTTGCCGAAAGGGTCGGTAGTTAGGGTTTTTTTAGTGCATTGTTGTAGCGTTGAACCCTAGGTCTCCCTCTGTGCCAACAAATGGTTCTGTTGCCAGGACCTGAAACTATGATTGCTGGGAACTAAATAAAAGAGAAAGATATGTGCGTAGATCTATTGTTGTAGTGTGTAGTACTCTAATTGATTTGTGAAGCTCTATGCTAAGAAAATAAGTTTGGTATGAAGAAAAGAGGTAATATCTTAAAGCTTTGTGCTCTGATAAAGGTAAGATAAGTGGAAATTTTTGCTTCAAAAGAATGGATCTAGGTATGTTTGATAAATTTGGTCCTAGTCTAAAAACTAGGGCACAAGTCGAAGAAAGAATATATGATATGAATAGATCTGATAGAAATAGTGAAAGATATGTTATTCCTATGCATAGAAAGAATTGTTGGACTAACAAGTGGATGCAGGATCCTAGAAAGAATTTTTATCACTGTGATCCCAAAGAGAAGTACAGGAAAGATTGGGGATTGTTTAAGAGAAAGAGAGGATTGACTCTTTGTTATAGATGTAGAAGACCAGGACATCTTGCTAAGGAATGCCCTGGTAAAAGTCCTATTTTCCTTTGTTGTAAATCTATTGGACATGAATTTTTAGATTTCCCTAGAATGATTGCTAAAGTCTAGAAGATGAAAATGAAACAAGAAAACCATGAGGAAGATCAAGAGACTAAGAATATGATAAAAAACAAGAAAGAATCAGAGGCTATATTATTACAACTGAAAGAAACACTGAATGATCACAGAGACATCAGTTTATCAGAGATCTTAAAAGAAAAAGAGTGCATAGAAGAAAGAATAAGAGACTTTCAAATAGACTATGTATTGGATGCAGAAACACAGGTGAACATTATGACAAAAAGTACTTGGGAAATCATAGGAAATCCTGCTATGGTTCCTTCACTGGGAGGAATAGGATTCTTTAAAGGAAAGTTGATAACTCTATGTGGAATACTTACCCATGTACCTATGATTTCTCACAGAAAATCGACAGAAGAATAATTTGAGGTCATTAAGTTTGTTGATAACAATGCCCCCTTTGCCCTTTTGCTAGGAAAAACCTAGGTCAAGAAAGATCATATCCGAAGGAAAGAAGAAGAGGAAGATCTAGAATAGAAAAAGAAAGTATTAAGGGATTTCATGGGTAGGAGAATAACGCACTTACTAGAATAATAGGAGGACAATTTGAAGCAACTGAGGACCAGAGACCTAGCTATCAAAGCTGAAAGAATGCAAGAAGACTTAGATAACTTATCCATATAGGAGAGTAGAGCATCTAATCCAAAAACTATAAGAGAAGAAGTATTATCCTTTAACCTCGTGAAAGATCCTCAACACTGCGATGTTACTATGCTAAGAAAGGATAAGAAAAACAATGGAAATAGGAATCTAGCGACGTGGATCACAAGAAAGAAAGATAGAAAACTCAGTAAGAAGAAATCAAAGATAGAAAAATTGTAGGAGGTTCCATAGAGGACTTCACAGAAGGAAGGATTGTAGAACTTGAACCTTGTCGGAATAGCAGAGCAACACAGATTGTCATTTTGCCACAGTAGACCTATATGATCGTTGGAGGTGTCGTGACCATTATAACAATGATCCAGAATGGCTAGAAACACAGTTATTACCAGAGCGTTCGCCATTGGACCATTGGGACCACGCCATAACGGATGGAATTGCATTGATTGAGGTGTTCCTACCAGTTGGAAGAGTTTGTTACGATTTTATCTATTTATCCCATCAAATTTCTTACCGTGGACACTTTTTCCAATTGTGATTACTCAAGCTTGCAGAGAGCTGACTATTACCGCACTGTGTTTATTGAGACCTCACCATCCGTTCTGCTACCTTGATTATTTGTTCACCGACCTGAGATATCAGATCTTGAGCGTGTATGTCAAGTGACTTTAGCGCAATATAGAAATCCATCGAAGATATTCTCATAGACATCATGGCTAAGAAGGTCATGTCCGCAGGGGCATAAGCTTCATCAACAAGAGGAGTGCAAGCATCCCCATCGACTGCATGTCGATCTGGGCCCTCTCGAATTGTGACAGAGAAATGAACCAAGCATCATGATGACTTGGTGAATGTGAAGCTCATCCCATCAATCCTGCCCGACTACATCCCACCTCTAGCTGGCATGGTGAGTCGTGACAGCGTACTGAAGGACTTTGACTACACAATGATCACCACGTACCTCTCGAAGGGGATACACACCGTAGGACTACATTTGGAGAGGATTCTAATGCTTAAGATTAGTGACTTCAACTTGGGAGATCAAAAAAACCATGAAATGCTCACACCACATAAGTATTTCACCAAGACATCGAGGAAGAAGTCAAAGATAATCCCCCAGTCGTGGACCATGGACATCGCAAGATCGACGATTCTTAATGTGATGAAGATCCCACACTTCGGCAGACATCAGGAGGTTAACGCGTGCATTAAACTCCTATTTTCATGCTTCCATGGTGGTTACTTATGGTTGGATAGGCACATCACAGTAGACCCAGCGATGATCCATTGGATCACTAGATTAAGCATGCAAGGACTAGATCCCCAGACATTTACCCAGGGAAGGTTCTAGATCGCGCCCTAGAACCGACAATAAAAGACACCTATGGTGATGTATATAAGGGGAAGCAGGGCTATAAGGTAGCCTCCATATAGAATGGCGTAGTGCACCTAGCTTTCCAGTTGATTGTTGGTAAGCTCGTTAGGAAGAATAGGCCAACACAGGTCACGGGGTTTGTCATCGACCTTGTAGGAAAATGCATTGAAGGGATGCAAATGAACTGGGCTATGAGTTTCATTTAAGTTGGATGTTTATTCTCATTGCCTTCATTTCTTGGGAGATCCTGGAAGAAGTGACCTTCCCTGAAATTGAGTCGTTCGAACCATTAGCTACAAGGTTCACTACACTATGGTATTGGAGCGACATGGCGAAGAAATGGTAGTCAAACGCGGTTATCCACACCTACTATATACCACTGAAGTGGGCCATTGAATCCTTCCCTCTCATGACACCAAACACACTTCATAGGTTCAGGCCAATCGCAAAGTTTCGCGTAGAAAGGCACTTCATCTATATCACTGCGCACATAGACAAACATAAAGAAGAGCTCCAGTACTATTACAAACTAATAGAGGAGTACATGGAAGAAATAACCAAGGAATGTCCTACAGAGTTCCTTGTACCAATTGACCAAGAAGAACTGTATGACCCCGAACTCATCAGAATCCCTATGGTCACTCGCGAATAATATGATGCACCCAGTAGCAATAGGAAGAAAAAGAAGGAAGAGGTACAAGAATTAAGCAACGCGTCAAAGGAAACTACACTAGACTCACCTGAAGGAGGAGGAGGTGACAAAATAGACAAAGAAGAGGATGAAGGTGAAGAATACAAGAAGAAGCAATGTGAAGTAACACCGCCTAAAGATCCCCTGATAGAGACAGATACATCCAAGAAAATAAATGGTTCCCCGATGAAACCTTCATCGCAGAAGAAGTCAAAATCCAATAAACCTCCATTCCACACTATGCTCACAGTGGATGACATAGACCTTATCATTGTCGTTGTATCAGATACCCTAGAGGACATATTGCAGCGGAGCAAAGCCAAATAGGAGACAATGTTTGACAGGATCAAGGAGGAGCTCAAAGGGGTACAACAGGGTCTTTATTCGAGCTGTGCAGTGTCTACCACGTCATTGTCAGCAGGGGATGTAGAAGTAGGAGATGATCCTGCCCAGCTATGAAGACTAGAAGATTTGACAGAGGTTCACCTTCATCGTATCCAGGAAGAAAAATAATAGGCCACAGAGGCCCTGAAGTAATCAAAGGAGGAAGCCATAGAGAGACGTCGGGTTGCGCAACAAGAAAAATATGACCTCCAGGCAAAGTTTGCATAGGATAAAGCACAGATCCAGAAGGAGAAAGAATAGTTGCTCACAGAGAAGATGGGAGTCAAGGAGGAAGTCACCATATCACTTCACTTTGTGTCAGGCCTCGCACAGATAGAAGAAGACACAGTGGCAAGCCAAGTAGGCAAGCTCGCTAAAGCCATTCAACAGCTCCAAGCATGAATATCAAAACCGGAACTACAAGTCGTACCAAGCACTCCGCAGGAAGTGCAAGATCAGAGAGAGGAAAATACCAGGAGCACAGTCGAAATAATAAAGGCATTGGCCTTGGAATGCAAGAACCTCAGCAGTCGAAGTGCACAGACCTACGAGCGCCTTACAGAGGACCTTGAACTAAGGAAATTGGAGTCAAAACTTTAGGAGGCCAAGCTACAAGCAGCAACAATGCAAGCATAGTTGAAGCTACTGTCACCGATCGAGAAGATGAAAAGGTCACAGGAATAGTGCATGGTTTAGCAACATGTCTAGTCCATCCATAGTAAAGTCATGGAAGTGACCTAGAGGCTCCATCCAATGCAAGAAGAAGCTTGCACACTTTTTGAGGAGATTGAAGGACAAGGTGCACAACTTGAACAAGTAGTCACCATGATAGAACAACATTTGGAAGGACCAATGTCTGAGAAAGTTATTCAAGAGTTTGTCGAGCAGGAGGAGGCTCTAGCGAAGAAGCAGGTCGAGGTAGCTCGAGCCAAGCTCAAGGGCTTCGAGGAAGAGTTACCCAAATTAGAGTGAATCAGGATGAGTCACCGGTGAGTGTTGGGGGCCTATTGGCCCTTGACCAAGTTTTGTGGAAATGATGGTTATGTTTTACCATTTTTGGGGACTTCGACAGGCTAGTCGAAGACGAAGCGCCAGGCAAAGTGGAGATTGTGGGATCTCACCCCCTTTTTGTGGACCTTTTTGGGTTTAGGGTTTATGTAATGGATATGGGATGTCGACCCATGGGTTTACCCATGTTTAGGCCCTTCTTGTAATGTATAAATAGATATCTAGGTGATGTAAGAAGAAAAAAGGTGCGCTAAGTGTGAATAGTTGTGGATTCTTTGTGCATGTTGTATGTTGATAACTTGCAGAGCTAAGTGCAAGTGATTGTAAGAAGCTTGTGTGCATACTATAAGAGGGCTTTGTGTTGTGACCTAACTTGAGGAAGGAGGATCTGGCGAGGTGCGCATAGATCTCCTGTCCTATGTGGAGTGGGTTCTAAAGTTATGTGCATGTATGAAGATTGACATAAGACAATAAGGAAGAAGAAGAGTCGGTGGATGTAGCCCCATGCTGGGGATGAACCATGTATATCCCATGTTATGGTTGCTTTGTGTGATTGATGTGATTTATGCTTAGTTTTGTCATATTTATGTATGTTAGATGCATCTTCTATAGTAGCTTAATGGTTAGTAATGTGAATGAATGCTAGATCTACTTTATTTATGTGTTAAGTGCTTGGATGTGTTAGATCTTGTTGAATAATGCATGGTTCTGTAAATAGGGTTTTACCTACTATTGCGCCTCCTTCGTCACCTTAGTGAGCAAAATGGAGGTGCTTGCAAGATCAGTTGGGTTTGTTGAGCAGGACAGCTACAAGGAAAAGAGTTAGAAAAATAAATATAAAACAACAACTAATAAATAAAACTACAACTAAATTAACAAACATAGGGACATAAGGACAAAAGAAACAATTAGACCCATCTCACCAATGATAAGGCTGATATTAGTGAAAGAAAACACCAAGAAGAAAGGGGACTATGATTCCCTTCTTCCTCCAAGGGAGGGCTCTTGGACCCCCACAAGTATGCTCTTTTTACAACTTCGAGAAAAAGAAATGAAAGTGGTGAAAGAATTCTTTTTTAATCCACTCAAGGGGTGAGATGGATTGTCCAATGCAATGGTGAAAATATACTCTTGGAAAGGATAAAAGGATCCTCAAGAGAATAATGGCAGCATAACTTTGCTTTGAATTCCTTGAAAAATGAAGTGTATCCATGGCCTTTTTATAGCATTCCTTTGAGCTATTGTTCAACTAGTTTGTAGTGTGTAAAGAGGCTAATTAGGGAATTTCTAGGTCTTTGACCAGCCATCCAGTCAAATCCAGTCTGTATTTGAATGTCAAATCAGCTTGGGAGATAAACCAGAAGTCGTTGGGAGGCCGACCACTCTCATAAATGCATTGTTTCTCAGGTGTGCATCTTTTTGCGATAACAGTCATGCATCGTGCGCATGTGCACGATTCTTGTGATTATGTTTCGTGCATGTGCGCACGCGCCCAATGTCTTTATAGCGCCCTTCAATTTTTCAACTATTTGTATAGTTTTTGACCCTTTATGAATGCTTTTGTGTTAATTCAGGTCCATGGATGTCTTCATAACTGTTTGACGATGTTGAATTCTTGTAACCATTTGTGGATGAAATTTCAATGATAACAGATGCCCCCTGATGGATGAGGTTAGGAGCATACATATAGCCGAACTCTATCAATGTTTATTCTACTAAGCATGCGGTTTTTAAGAGAGAGCAATAGTGGGATCGTCCAGAGCGATCCATTGGAGGAAAAAAGGAACTTGTAGAACCCAACCTTCCATGAGGTGTGTAAAAATAAACTGTGTACAAACGAGGTAGGCATGCCCCATGCATGTGTCATGTAACCCAAAAAATATGGATGAAATGTTGATGTAGACAATTGCAGCGCCCTCGGGGGTGGTCGAAAAATAAAGGTAGATTTTTTTTTTGCGTAGGAACATACTCTGAATAGTAGGCAGTGACAAAAGTATCACGGATGTTGTAGGCATTGAGAGCCTAGCAAAGTTCAGAGGTCTTCGGAAAGTATCAGAACTAACTGCAATAGTCGCAAAGTAAGACCCACCATAACAAGAGAAAGTGTTGATGTCGAATGTTATGGGGGCCAATGATAGCAGTGAGCAATTGTGATTCTCCCTGTGCCATCCGAGATATCTCATTGGATGGGTAATGAGAATAAAGATACTGTCGCCCTCCTGGAAAATTGTGTTGATGTCGACAAAAGGGGGATGCAACTCCCAGAAGTAGAGGGCTTGGTAAATGTTACTAGGTGAGGTTAGGAAGTGGAGGAGGTACATGGACGAAGTCAAGATGTAGGAAGACTCAAGACTACCCTTAGTTGGAGTATATGTGAGATAAAAGTGGCTGCAACCGTTCAACAAGGTCGAGTGTCAAGGGGACAACAAGACAGGGGATAAGTTGTGCCAAAGGCGGGACAAAGTGAATAAACTTAGAGGGAAGAGCCAAGTGGCCTATGGGGTACTCTGAAGATATGGATGATTTCGTCAAGGGTAGATGGTAAGTAGTGCCCCAACCAAGGGTGACATGGGTTGCGGTTTGCCAAAACAGGGGAAAAGGTCACCAAAGGCGATGACAAAAAGGGTAATATAACTGTTGGAAATGTTATCTCTCCAGGAAACTCTCCTAGGCTGTAAGTCGGAGATGCCTAGTAACTAACTCTTTTTGGGAAATGTTTTCTTAATATTTGAAAATGGTTTATGGATCAAGATGAATATCTACGTACCGGACTGTGTATTCAAGACTGTCTAGGAATATAAAATCTCCCAAGGATTTCTAGTAATGCAATCAGACAAAGTTTGATTGAATGTAGGAGGAAAAAGGCTATTGAACCAGATTATACTTCATACCAACAAGTACAATGGATTTAACAACCAAAGAAATAACTTATGATCATCAACTAAATCAATCAGAAAATGAGATGACAGTCACATGCAGACTGAATGAGCATCAACAAAGAACCTCACTCATAAGATATCAGAGATAAGAAGAGAAGATCTGACAAACACCACTGAAAGAAGCTTGTAATTTTCTGTATAATAAGAATAAGTTTGTGATTACAGTAACAACATAGTATCACTCAAAATCGAACCCCTTCTCTGTCTGAGTTCTTAGGCTTTATAACCTTTACAAACCGTCTTCAGATCCTCAAAACATGGATCTGTTTATCTAAACATAGTAAAGTCTAAAACTCTATGTAAACTCTAACAAAACAAATCCTTTATTAAAGGAAATCAAACTATATCTAATTAGAGTCTTCGACAACTGCAAGAGTATTGGCATTCTTCAATGTGATGATGAAGCAAGAAGTCTTCGAAGGCTGAAGGATAAAAACAAAAATGCCACCTGTACATTTCTTGCTGGAAAACTGGACTGGAAAGGTGGATCGAATCCTTAACTAGCTGCACAAAATCTGGAGTATTTCCTACCTTCTGTCATCCTTGTTCTATTTGAAGAATGCCTAGAAATCTGGAGTTGATTGCTTCAAAACCTGGATGTAATCTTCTCATACACTTGTTTCCCGTAATTATGGAAAATTTGGATACTCTGCCTCCATGACTGCCATCTGTGTTTAGCTGCTAACATATGTTGAGGCTGCAAGAGACTGGAACAAAGCAACTGCATCTCATGCATCTTTTGTAGCAAGGAGTTCAGGTTCATATAAATCCATAAGAGCAAGAGCAGTGCGAAACAGCATTGATCGATTGCCTTCATATAAAAGGACATCCCATTGCTCTCTTCCTTTAAATTTTCCTCCTTGGTCAAGCAAAACACCTGTAAGATTGCAACCCAATCTCTTGTGGATCACTTGTCATTCTTTTACTTGAATTCACATGGTCCTCTCCTCTGCTAAAATTGAGGTCAGATCTTCAACAACATTACTATAGTCTATCTCTTGAGCATTCAGCGTTTCATTCTCCAACAAAGCTTTTTCCAGTGCGTGCAATGCCGCTTCATGCTTTTTCAATAGTGTTTTGACACGCTCCTATGCCTCCCTCAAAAGTATGACAACCTCTTCATCAATTCTGGATTATATCTCTGCACTAGCTCGTTCCTTCATGTAAACTGGTCCTATTGCATCACTCATACCACATGTTGAAACCATGTATTGAGCAAGCTTAGTTGCCTTATGAAGATCATTGCTTGCACCAGTTGTAATATACTCTTGACCAAAGATCAACTCCTCTGCATTCTTCCACGAACATCAGGATTTGGAACACAATATGTCTGTCAAATCTTCCAGGCCTTGTAAGAGCCGGATCTAGAACATCGGGYAAATTTGTTGCAGCCACCAAAAKAATTCCCTCATTTTGCTCGAAGCCATCCATTTCCAAAAGTAGCTGATGGAGAGTTTTTTTTTGGTATGACCTTCCCATTGCTTTCGAGTAGACCCAACAACATCAATTTCATCAATGAATACAATACAAGGTGCCTTTTTTTTAGCAGCTTGGAATAAAGACCGCACACGTCGAGCACCAACGCCAACAAACATCTCTTCAAATTCAGGACCAGCATGATAGAAAAAAGGAACCCCAGCTTCTCCTGCAATTGCCTTGGCTAGAAGGGTCTTTCCTGTTCCAGGAGCACTAGTCAACAGAATTCCCTTGGGTAATTTCCCACCCAAACATGTAAACTTCGAGGGGTTCTTCAAATACTCAACAACCTCTTCAAGTTCTTGCTTTGCTTCATCACACCCTTTGACATCCTTAAACGTTTTGGAATTCTTTTCTGGCAGAACTTCTTTATTGTACTCCTTGGGAGCATATGAAGCACCTGTGCTTATACCAGGAGATGAACCAATTCCTCCTAAGCTGCTAACATACTTACGGAGTGCAGCTGCACCCATGACCCACATCAAACTAAAAACAATCATAAATAAGATAGTCGAAATAAGCTCCTGAGCAAAACACATTGATTTATTTGCTTCTTTAGGATCCACCATGACTACATGAAGAGGATGTTTTGCTGACATGCCAGGGTTTGAAAATGGCTCATCCATATTTCCAGATGCCCGCTGCTTTAACTCTAGTAACATGCAAACATCATATGCGTACATCTGCTCTCTAGGTTATTGATTTGGCATCTGAAACTCGGCAATATGTGTAGTATGATGTGTCGACCTGACTTGTGACTAAATCCACGGCTTGAATCATGGTTCGATTAGAGGCCAGATACCTTCGACCTGTCAGATTTTCCATAATGCAAAGACTTTCACCATGCCCAGGACACCTGTAGTCGGTCTCGGGGTTTGACTCAGCGCTGGTTTTATTTATGTCAATTTAGGAATTGACATGTGGACTGGAATTTGATGATTGATATATAGCTTGGTATTCGGCACGTTCAAGAGCATGAAATTTAAATTTTGAACATGAAAACATTTTCGGCAGTTAAGGCCATTCTGATAGACTGCCTTAGCTGCCGAAACTGGCCTGTTTCGGCAGTTAAGTAAACTTCCACAGATTTAATTAACTGCCGAAAGCTGAGATTTTGAATTTTGAAGGCCATGACTCACAGAAATGAATTTTTTTACCCATTCTATCACCCAAAATGACAGTGCGTTTTTGGGAGATAACAGGAAAGAAAGGTGTTTGTACAATAAATAAAGAATATTTTTGGGATAAGTGTACAAATACAGAAACGGGTGCCCCAATGTGATATGGTTGGCCCGGGTAGGGCGCAATGTGCTCGGAGAACTAGTGGAGGGTGGGGGCCCCATGGGTGGGTTTCTGTATGAGGTAAATGAAATGAAAGGAAATTTGCAGATGGGCAAACTGATTCTGGATGAAATGGAGGGCTCATGATACTGCGGAGGTGCAGTCAAAAAATAGAACCATGAAGAGATAATCTGGGAGTCCATTGGGAAAGCTATCATAATGAGGAGGAGTATGTGGCTGATTTGCGACATGATGTAAAAATATCGAGACTCCCATCCCTAAAGGGTTATAAAAAACAACATGAGTGTCAAAAGCGCAAAAGGGTGCTATGAATGGGACAACTCATGTGGGTAAGAGTGCTACCGGGTGACAGTACCGAAGATGCAAATGGAGGTATTGGTACTGCAGAGTTGGAAATGGGGATCCTAGAGGTGAACGTCAGAGGGTGTGACTAGATATGCAAGTGAGACCAAGTACCTACACACATGAAAAACAAATACCCGACGTGAACAGTATCTGAATAGAAATGAATATATGAGCATGTATTTGATAATCTTGAATATGTGCATGCGTACCTGGTCGGGGTGTGAAAAAATGGTGTCTCAGGGACTCAAGATGAAAAGAGGCCCAAATACTGTCATGATGTATATGACAGGATGCTAATCCCATGGCTGAAGACGAATCGAGAAATGGACACCCGGAGCTCCCGGAATGGTGAGTGGAAGTTTGGCAAAAAGGCCTATATATAGTTGTAGGGCCCACATTGCCACCTCATTTGTACTTGCTACGATAGTGACTAGACGAGAAGTTTTTAGAGGAGATTTGGAGATTCAGGGAGGACAAGGCATCCAATCGACGATTAGCAAGCTTCAGGTTAGTGGTCTGATCATCCTGCATAGAAATAGGGTTTCATTTTTTGGGCAGGGGTTGTACAGAGGGTCGTACAGAGGGTTTTTATGGGTGTGGACCCCACATGTGCGGGCGATCCTGAAGTAGGCACGCACATGTGCATGCCTGCCCATTGGATATCCGTGCATGGGGGCGTCGGTGAGGGGAAAAAGGGTGCGCACTATGTGCGCTCCTGTTGGTTGTACAACTTTGCATTTGTGCGTGGGTATGGAGTGGACAGTCGCGCACTAGAGCGCGCCTGACGAAAAAACATGCACACCTGAGAGCGCACTTGTGCAGTGAACAGGCGCGCATACATGTGTTCCTGTATAGTGAATAGGCGCGCACGTGTGCGTGCCTGTGGGTTTAAACAGCCGCGCCTTAGAGGAAAGGTTGACGGGTGTAAAACTTATCTTTGTGAGGTTGTTGATGGTCTCTTGGGCTGATATAGGACATTTTGATGTGACTGTAGGTGAGCAGTGTGCATGATACCAGTGGGTTGGAGAGAGCGGAATTGGTCCCAACTGCAAGACGCCGTGCCTATTGAGGAGCTAGGTGTACGTGCGACTTTGGCAGCCTGTGGGCTACTGAAGTTCTTTGAGTGCCCATTGATATGGGCGCAGGAGTATCTCCTGCAGTTCCTTATCCAAATGTGGAGTCCGGACCTGCATTGCTTCATAGTGCGGGGAGAGAATATCACCTTCAATACGGTGGAGGATGTGTACTTTTTGACTGGGCTCCTGTTTCGGGGTGTGTCCCTACCGGCGGAGCCGGTTCTACCGAGGGTTCTGGCGCTAGCGAACGTTGGCCGGAGATATTGTTCAGGGAAGAACTTTATGTCTGGTATGGTTGTGAGCAATGGGGCGATGGATGCCCTGGTGAATTTTTGTATAGCAGCGATGATTGTGAGAGTCTATGGGTCACTGGCGATGCAGCGGATCAGTGGGGGCCAGCTGATGGTGATGGAGAGAATGTTGGTCGGGGAGCGCTTTGCTTGGGGACTTACGCTGCATGCCAGGTTGGTAGGGTAGATGGACCACTGCCGGTCCATAGATATTGGGGAGTTCGCCTTCGGGTCCATCTTGGTGGCTTGGTTTCTAGAGAGGGTGTTGATGTTGTGCCCTAGGATCTTATTGGGTGCACCTGGGGCGCGAGAGCCGCGACTACGGTGGTGGTCGACGGTTTTGCTTCACCATGGTGGTGGCGAGGGAGGTCACTTATTTACTACAGAGGTGGTGCAGGTGTGGCGGCAGATGCTGCAGGTGATATTGCGATACCCCTATGCTGGGGTTGACTTCCGGGAGGATCCGGACATGGTACTACCTCCAAGGGAGGTGTTTGACCGTCGAGGTATGTTGATGATTTTGAGATATATGTTTTTATTTTTTGAGATAGCATGATATATGTATATGACATAGGTGTTGATACTATCTATTGTTTGTTTGTTTGTGCAGATGTGGCGCCTCGCGGATGCAAGGTGGAGTTGCAGAGAGCGTCGGCTCAGCAGGAGCCGGAGAGGCTGTCGTGGGGAGAGAGATGGTAGCATGAGGACGTCGTGGCACGACCAGCTGACCCAGAGTGGGCAGTGAGGAGATGTCGGTTTGATGACCTTGGTGCTAGGCCATCACATGCTCCTCTGGCGACTACCGGATTTTATTTTGAGAACATACGTCGTCACCTGGAGGTGGTGTTACAGGACGTTCCTAAGGGCATGTGGTCTCGCATCTAGGATGAGGGTATCCTAGAGCAGTGTGTGGGGATTCCGCCGCCATGGCGGTCCGTAGTACAACGGGCAACATTAGCTGGTGCTGCGATGACCGTACGGTTACCTCCAGGACAGGAGGGACCAATAGTGGGTGGGAAACCACTACCTGAGGGAGGGGCAGGTAGTGGTGCTCTAGAGGCACTATGAGTGGTGCTCTATGTATTTGATGTTTTTTTTGTATATAGGTTGGTGAGCCCGTTTTGCACTGAGGTGTTTCACTGGCCTGCGGATGCTTGTATTTTTGTATGTAAACACTGAGATGGCACTGTGGACCTTTTATATATACATGAGTATACACTTTTGAGATCTATGTGGTGTTTACATGTGTTTTGTTAATGTTTTGATGATGTCTATTCTACATATGTTGTGACAGGTTTTTGATATGTTTATGTATGTGTAGAGGTAGCTTGATGGGATATATGCCAATCTAACACAATGTTAGCTATGTTATCTATAATTTGATTCAATTGTCTTGGAATATGTGTGAATGTAATGGAATCAAAATGTAGAGATAAAAGTCTAACCTGCAGGTATTTGCAAAAGAGGTAGGGATCGCGTACGCGGTACACATTGTTGAGCTGGAGAATGACTAGTTGGGAGTCGAGGAAGACGCTAAGGTGACAAATACGATGATGTTGGGCGTCGGCCAGGAGGCTAATGACGGCAGTGTATTCGGCTTGGTTTTTGGTCGCTGAACCCAAACATATGCCGCTCGAATGGAGCATTTCATGTGAGGGGGTGTAGAGAGCCCAAGCGGCCGAAGCGAGATTTTGTGTCCAACAGCTGGCACTGTCAGCGTAACCAATGTGGTAGGCTGGTGGAGGAAGCATCTATCAAGAGCAAAAATGATATTTTAGACGTGAGGGATGGAGAACAAATATTAAAAACACTAAAAAGAAAATAACCTAAAGTAGAATGACTACATTTAAGCATAAAATTTCTTTAAGTATAACCCGTTGACGGGTTCTTTGAGAGAGAGGCCTTCGGGAGAGGCCAGAATTTATGCGCATTTGGTGAGGCAATGTTGAATGATGTATGGGCCATGCCATAGTGACTCGAATTTTCCATGGCCAAAGGTATCATGAGCGATATCGTAGGCAAGGATGAGGTCGCCTTCGCGAAATGAGCAAAGGTTGACATGTCGATCAAAGGTAGCCTTTGATATTCTTTTAGCTACCTCATTGTTCTGTAATGAAGATCGACGATCTTCATCCAGAGACTCTAATTTCAGCAAGTGTTGCTCCATTGGAGCAGTGTCGGGTAATAGCTCAATTGCGGTGTGTAAGGTAGGAATTTCTCACTCGATGGGAAGAGTAGCCTCAACTCCATGGACTAGATGAAATGGTGTGAAACCAGTAGCAGTTTTCACAGCCGTACGGTAAGCCCATAGGGTGGAAAACAACATATGATGCCAATTGGTCTTATGTTTGTTAACCGTGCACTGTAACATGGTCTTGAGAACGTTGTTAATGGCTTCGACCTGTCCGTTAGATTGAGGGTACTACGGTGAAGCAAACTTGTGAGAGAATCCTAACTGAGATGAGAGTTCAACGAAGATCTCATTCTCGAAGTGCTTCCCGTGATCGGAAACAAGTTGTAGTGGTACTCCAAAGTGAGAGATGACGTGGTTAAAGAAAAAACGTGTTGCAATGTTAGCAGTGTTGTTGAAGCTGGGCATAGCTTCTGCCCATTTGGTGAAGTAATTGACTGCAACAACAATGTATTTGTGGCCATTTCTAGAGGGGGGATTACAAGTCATGAAGTCGATGCCCCATTTACAAAAAGGGCCGGCAGTGATGACTGGATGAAGAAGAGCAGGTGGTGCTCGGGCTTTGTTGGCATAAAGTTGGCACTGCTTTCATCGTTTCACAGCGTGAATGCAATCGTGAAATAAGGTAGGCTAAAAGTAACCTGCTCAGATAATCTTCTGAGTAGTGGATATTCTCGACAGATGGCCCCCACATGCGTCGTTGTGGCAGTCGTTTAAGACTTTATCAGCCTCGTCAATGGTTAAGCATCGACGAAGAATGGTATCAACCCCCCGCCAGTGTAAGATGTCTCTGATGAGGAGGTAGTGAGGGGCCTAGTGGCGAATACGCGACAATCAGCGCGTGAAAGGTGGTTACCAAATTTTTGAGTTCGGAGGTAGAAGAGGAGGTCGTCGTACCAAGGATCATCCGAAGTGATGTAGAAGAGGTGTACATCAGGAAATTTAGTATTGATGGGGGCACTAGTTGTGTCAGAGGGGAGGGTCATGACAAGTTCGGCGAGAACAAGGGATTTCTTTCTCTTGGGTGTTGAAAATTCAAGATCGTGTTCCTGAAGGATGACGATCCATCGAGCAAATTTGTTGTTAATTTTCCGACAACTGAGAAAGTATTGCATCGGGTTGGAATCTGCTACAACCTTAGTTGTGTGTAGTAGAATGCAGTGACGCAGTTTCTGGACTGCAAGGACAACTGCAAGAGCTAGTTCTCTTTGTGTTTATACTTCAAGGGTGGACCTAAGATGTTTTTACTAACGTAATAAATGACATGCTCACGATTGTCATCACCTAGCTGAATGAGGACTCCTGCTACTGAGACAGTTGATGCTGATATGTAGAGGATATAGTCACAATTATAGTCAGGTGCACTAATTAAAGGGGCGTTGGAGAGTGCCATTTTAAGATCGTCAAATGACTGTTGGACATGTTCGTCCCAGTGAAATGGGATGTTGTGATGTAGTAAGCAAAGTAAATCGTGTGCGCGGATGGCGTAGTCAGGGACAAATCGCCGTAGAAAGTTTGCCTTGCCTTGTAGGCTCTGGAGTTGCTGTAAATTCCGAGGAGGGGGGATTTCGGTGATAGCTTGGACTTTGAGGGGGTCCACAGTGATACCGCTTTGGGAAATGATGAAATTGAGGAGGTGCCCTGTGGTGATGCAGAAAATGCACTTGAGGGGATTCAAGTGGATGTTGTACTGACGACACCATTGGAAGATAATTCGTAAATTATCTAGATGTTGAGTGTGTTTCTTGGATCGAGCTATGAGGTCATCCAAGTATGCAAGGATGATATGAGCTAGATCATGAAAAATATATGTCATTTCCCATTGGAAAGTTGCGCCAACATTATTTAAGCCAAAAGGCATGACACGATATGCAAAAGTACCCCAAGGGGTAGTGAATGTGGTTTTATATTGATCGGCTAGGTGAATTTGAATTTGATTATAACCAGAGAAGTCATCCATGAAGGAGAGAGCTTCGTGGCCTGCAGATTCGTCGATTATTTGATCGATAAAAGGCGTTGGAAAGTTGTCTTTGGGACATGCGTGATTGAGATCGTGAAAGTTTGTGCAAACGCGAATAGTGCCCTATTTTTTGTTAACAGGTACAGGGTTGGAAACCCATGATGTGTAGGTGATGGGGTAGATGAACCCGACAGCGCGTAATTTGTCAATCTCAGCTTTGATGGCCGCTGCTTTGGAAGGGTGTAGCGGTCGTTGTTTTTGACAAACAGGTGTAATTTCGGGCCAGGTGTCGATGCGATGTTCGACGATAGAAGGATCAAGGCCAGGCATTTTTCGTGTATGACCAGGAAAAAATATCCCAATATTCCTGGAAGAGAGCTTTGTAGGTGATGATTTCTTGAGGAGTGCAAGCAGCGCCAATAGTGATTTCCTCGACAACGCCATTTTTGATGGAAATGTCGATTTTAATGGTCGAGGAAATGTTGGCCATGTTGCCTTCTTCAAAAGAATCAGGGGTAGGAATGGGTTTTTTTAACCAATCGATAGGACCTTATGGGATAAAATCCTTGGTTTCGACTGCGTATATGGGATGTTGGTTAGGAGGTGTGGATGCTCCCGGTGGAAAGAAGAGTGCACGGTGGTGTAGCGCGTCCCATGGGTAGTTAGGGTTGTTTACCTCTTAAGATATTTCCTCATCACAATGGAAGTGACAGGAATACAAGGGGTCATGAAGAGTGATATCGGTCATTGTTGGTGTGTGGCTACCCCCTGGTGATGAAGAAGTAGGGGGAATGATGGAAGGAGTTGACGATGGTTCGCTCATCATAAACCAAATATCAAAGTACTGATGAGTACCCGTGGTAGTTGGGTGTAAAATTTTCATTGGGAAATGAGCAGGAGAGTTGGGGGGATTGGGGATTAAATCCTTAGATACATCCTCTAACATGGGGGCGTTGGAAGGGCCTCGGGTTCAGGGGAAATGATATGAAGAGCTGCTAGTGACGAGGGAAGTTCAACTATCGACTCTATGGGTCGTTGAAGTAGGTTCAATTGGCATAACCTGTATTCAATGATCATATGATACTGGTATGTAAAATAATCTAATGATTCACATAGAGAGCAAGGGCATCTCATACGTTCATTGACTGAAGTTGTGACATAACGGATGTCGGTGATGGAGGGTACGGATGACGTAGCAGAGTGGGGTTCGCTTTGGAAGTTGTGGCATACTGTGGCTAATGTCTGCCGAAAGTGTGGCAGTGTCGGGCAATGGTGGGTATAATGGCCATATTCTGAACATATAGCGTAAGCGAATTTGGTGCACAACCCTTTGCTACTTGAATGAGGGGTGGCAACGATAGTACCGGTTATAGTGGCAAGTGTTGAGGGAGTTTGATTGAGTGGGATCAAATTCTGTAACTCTGGTAGGGATGGGCAATTGTTGGTTTGGTGTCCATCTTTCTCACAGAGTGCACAAGGAGGTTGACCATGTAGAGGAAGTGGAGCTGTGGGTTCCTTCTTCCTTCGCCTACCCCCAACTGTGGCAGGAGGGGTAGTGAGGGGAGGTGTAGAGGGTATGGTGGGAGAAAGTATGAGAATCGTCATTGGGATTCCTTTTGTTTTGGGGGGAATGGATGGTCGAGGGACCATCTCGGGTGGATGTAAATACCAAACTGGAATTGCTAACACCATATTGGGGAGGGTAAGCGTTGCGAGTACCTGGAAAGCTTCGATGCCTGGGGGAGGGTAAAAGAAGGGGATTTGAGTGATGGCTTGGGGAACTGTCTCCCAGGATGGGATATGTCCTTGAGGAGAGGTGGATTCATGGACTGTTGAGGTCGATGAGTTCGCAGGAGTCTCGTGAGGGGGAAGTTCTGTGACTATTGGGACGTCAGGAATGACAGAAGCCTCCCTAGGAGGATGAGTATCCTTTGTGTTAGTTCCGTTAGATGATACGACGCATACTTGATTGGAAGGATAAAGGAGCAGTCGTGCTCCATGGTAAGTGCCTAACAATGATGGATCTTTGAAAATTCCAGGACCCATCTTGATGAGTGGATATGCGTCATGACTTGTGTGGATGAGAGGAAGAATGTTATCGATGTTGGAAGATGGGTTAGGTTCGTAATGTCAGACCTGGTCAATGGTAACAATCTTCCCATTGTGGGGGAACATCATTGTGTGAAAGACGGAAGAGGAAATTGCCTTCATAGCATACATGTAGCTACGACTGAATAGGATATTATAATCTAGCGGGACGTCGATAACTTCGATGTCGATGAGAATGGTTTTTCCCCCAAGTTCTACGGGGACATTTTGGAAGAGCCCTTTAGGAGATGATGGTCATCCGTCATAAGCTTGTAAGGTGATGGAAAAGGGTATGAGTTTGGGGGAACCAATTTTCTACCATACTGATTTGGACATAATGCATGTAGATGCACCTTCATCGATGATACACCGGTGAACTGTGATGTTCCATATTTTTACTGGCATTTGAAAAGGGATCAAGGCGGGAAGGCGAGGTTCACCACTGTCGAGATCAAACGTAATGAGTCGAGTATCTGCTGGGTCAACTTCCCCCAAGGCGGAAAGTAATGATTTTCACTGAGTGGGACAAGTCTGCAGGACCTCCAAGACTGACATGGCAGACGAGGATTGTGCAAAGTCATTGACCAGACTATAGTTATGAGCTTCCCTAGCCTGTGGGTTGTGGAAATTCCCGCACAATGGGATGCGAGGGTTGTGAAGAGGTGGCTCGGTGTTAGGTTGAGGGATCACCAACAGGGGTCCCATTGGTGCGGGTTTTGTCTCTGGAGGGATGGGAGGAGACTCAGCGGGTGCATGATACTGACGGTTACGTGTTTTCAGAAGGATTTATTCCTCACTGGTGAGGAGGATCGTGCGATCTACTAGATTGTTTGGATTAATATATTGTCCCACCTGAGGTGGGGTAGGCTGCATATCCTATTGGGTGTTTATCACACCTTGATGTGGAATAGGATTCTGTAGCACGGCAGGGAGGGTTGTTGCACGTATTTTTGTGGTGCCTACTGAGGCGCAGGCGGTGCTGGAGGATGGGGTAGACTGTTGAAATCTTTCAACCATTTGAAATCAGCGATTTGGGGACAATGATGAGTGTAATGGCTGAACTCACCACAAAGGGCACAAGGGAAGTTGGTTTTAACAGTATGGTTATTTCTCCCTTGACTCCTATTATTATTACCCCCCTGGGTGTTCTGATTCCCCTGGTTATGGTTGCCCCCAGTAGGTTGGTTCTGTGGGGGTTGATTCTCGCCTTGACCTAGGTTGTTGTTGTTCCTGTTTCGTCCTTTATTTTTGGCATTGTTCGACAGATGTGTCAGATTTTTCATATTCAGCTGTTCAAAATTTTGATATTGTTGAACGGGAGAAGGTTGAACAAAATTCACCCCAGCATGAGGGTGTGGGGGAGCCATGGGTTGTGAGAGACCAGGAAATGGAAAGTATGGATTCTGTGGGGGTGACAATCCATAAGGTACATAGGAAGGCATGGTGCTTTCACTAGTACTATAAGCTGAGGTAGAGGGGGTACCAGAACTCGTTTGACTAGGTGGATGTATGGGGGGTGTCGGCGGTGGTCCACTAATGGGTGGCGGTATAGAAACAGGGTATGGTTGTTGATAAGGTGGTGGGGGGTAATAAGGAGTGCCCCCGTATGTCGTCGGGTATTGAGGTGTTCCATACATCAGTGGCTTTTGGGGTTGTGGACCGTGGTGAGTGGTGGTTCCAATCAGTCCGTCTGCTGAGTGAGACATCCCAGGTTTGTCTTGGCCAAAAGGCACAGGTTTTGGGAGATCGGGAAGTACCATGTATAAGTAACCTAACTGTGAATAGATGAGGTCGTATTGTTGAGATTTACTGATGGCTTCCTCTTCTGACTGAGGGAAAGTGGAAGCTACATCCTTACCAAGGAGAGAGAAAAGTGATCGAAGAAACCAATCAAGATATTGTTGTTTGGTAGTTTCTTCTTTGCATAAACTACGTCGCCTATGCCCCTCATGAATGTGATCAGCGATATGTGTGGTTGAGGTTTGTTTGAAGTTAGAGAGTAGTTCGAGACCATTGTCGTGGCTGATTGGTAATTGGAATAAAGTCAAGAATGCTTTGGCCAAGGACTCGAAAGTCGCATGGGACCCTGATTTCTCATCTACATACCATTTGGCTGATGGGCCAGTAAGTGTGCATTGAAATAAGCGCAGTCTAATGGAATCATCCATAATGCTATTGGAAGATCACCATAGGTGAAAGTTCATGACATGGTTGGCAGGGTCATCACCTGCCTTTCCTTCAAACTTGGGTATGTCTGAAGGTAGTTTGGTGGGCATTGTAGGCCAGGTGGGGTCATGCAATATAGAATCATTGGTAAGTTTGCTTAGATCCGATATGTTAAGAGAGGCCAAATATGGCATCGGAAGTGTGTTGGCAGCCAATTCACATTTTTCCATTGTCTTATAAGCTGCCTACACCAATGTTTTGCAAACATCAATTTTTCTTCTCAATTTTCGAATAAACGACACTTTCATTTTTGCGACATTTGCACATTTACCTTTGGTTTTTTTTTCACGACTGTAAGCGTGAAAACTTGGTCTTTCAAAGTCACACTAGAATCATTATTGAATTGTCTTTATCCTTCTTGTTGATATGCCCATTGCACTTACACTTCACTTATCATTATGCAGTTGGTAAAACTTTTTGATCTGTACTCATTGGACATTCTTGGATTGATTGTGTGACTTTGTCTCATTGATTTTGTGATGCATTGGTGATTGGATTTATATGTTCTTTGATTTTATCTACTTGACTATTGGTTTCATAAAGATATATAAGCATTATGATTAAACCCTTGGTATATTTCATTTGATGTGACACCTAGTTTAAAACGCATTGGCACATTGGTTAAACTCTTGATATGAATTGTTACAGCGCATGTCACATAGTCAAAACATTAGTATTGGTTTCGATTTGTATGTTAAATTTTTAAAACTATGGCATAACTTTGATTGTGTGCATTGGTTTATACACTTACCATTGATTTCATTGGTCGGGCAAGTGAAATGATTTTTAAAACTATACAATAGTAGGTTGAACAACTATAAGCGTCGGCGGTTGTACCTTGGCAATAACTATTATGCATGGCAGAAATAAGCTCCACCACCTTCGCACGATGTCATTATTTCCTATCCCTTATCCCTGTTTCACCTCTGTTAGCTCGGGTAACCCTTCATGCACTCTGCTCCTGTGTATGCTATCATCCAAACCCTGGCTCGTTCACCGTGTGCTTGGCTCCATGGCACTGGTGGTGCGAATTGAGCCAAACGGTAGCCAAGCCTTACTACTGTTCGACAATGCATGGAAGGACTTAGAGGATAGCGGTTGGCTCACCTTCGTGCAAAGGTTTGAGGGTTTTAATTTATTTGTGGCACAATAGTTCTCCTTGACTTTTGATGGCTGTAGAGCCAAGGTGGGCGACATTCAGTTGGAAATCAGTGAAGAGTTCATTAGCTCTGCCACCGGGTTAGCAGCCACGGGCCAGCGTTGGTTAAAAAATTCTAAGGTGGAAGAGGTGCCATGGCCACTACTATTCGTCTCGCGAAAGGTCACATCTTGTGACAGAGGTATGTCCATTTCCATGCTTAAACCACGATGGCATGACCTTTTGATAGTAGTTAAACAATTCGTGACCTGTGAGGGTCGATATGGACTTGTTTTTCTCTACCACCTGCGTTTGTTAATGAATTTTATAGGGTATCCATTGAATATGCCTTTCTATTTCTAGCGTAGCCTGTACAAAATGTCAAAAAGGTTTAAAAGGGAGAAGGACGATAGTATCCTGTTCCACCATGGACTAATTATACTTATCATTGTTCATCACTTAAGTCTCCATGGTGATAGTTGGTAAGCTTTTATCGCTCGAAATGGTTTTGATGATATAGACCCTGTCCATATTGACAAGCCTGTGGTTAATAAAACCAAGGTCGGGCCACCAGTTCCCTTCCATGTCCTACTGCCCTCTCCTAAGCCTTTGGTTGACCCTGATATTAACTTACCTGACGTTTTAACTGAGAAGGTTGAGGCTATAAAAAATCCTGTGAGCAAAAATGTTAGAGGTAACCCTATTGTTGATGGAAAAGGAAAAAATAATGCTCGGCTTATCTTGAGAATGGCTAGAAATAAGCCTAAACCTAGTGTTGAGCAGAAGCCCATAGTCCTTAGTGAAGATTCAGACTCTGACATAGAACACTTCCTAGCCAGTGAGTACCCTTACTCACAGGGTTTGTGCTCTGAGCCACCTTATGACTTCGTTTCGAATCTTCCCCCTTGCCTAAGAAACAATCCCAGTTACCCAGGGATCGAACTACCTAACGAAACCCTTGGCAATGTAACCAAACCCTCACTTGCATCTTCGAAGCCCGGATAGTCATCGTGTGACCAATGTGATGTGTGGTTGGAACAATACTATTTGGACATTCCTTTACTTCAATCGAAAATCAAATCGTTGGAATACCAAGTTGCGGTGTTGACCAGCCAAAAGAACAAGCTTCAAGCAACTCATAGGAAGCAGAGGACTACTGGTTCCATCATTTTTCGGAATGTTAAATCGGCTACAGCCGTTGTCAACTCCAAAATGTCATGATCAAGCCGTCTTCTCGTCATACAGGTATGAATTTTGATATCATTTTAGTTTTGTGAATGACCAGGATTAATATAATGATTTGAATTTCATTTTCAAATAGCTCTGTCTATCATTCGAAATGGCTCTGTCATAATGTTGTTCATCCTGTACATTGTTTTCACTTTGCTAAAAATAAATGAAGTTTCGATTTGGATACACGATTTTCTCATACCCAGTTTAGCCACTAATAGATTTTCATCGGAATTGATTCATTTGTCTATTAAGTTAACAAAATCGATGGTTTGCTTTCAATTGAATTTGTTTGTATCCAACTTGAACAGGAGGTTTTCATGTTAAATTTAGAGCACGATCATATTTTGATTTGGTATGATTTCATTGTAGTTGGATCACATCGACCCTAATTGAGTTTTGATGATTTGATTTTTGAAACGATTTCGTAAGTTTGGTTGTTACGATCTTTTAATGTGTTGTGTCATGTAAATATTCTAAAACAAGAATACAACTCTGTTCAGCTCTGATTTGGAAAGAACGACTCTGTTTTTTATGAAAATGATATTCTCTTTTAAGCCTGTGAAAATGATATCCATGCCTGAATCATGGAGTGGTTTCGATTCATAATAACTATGTTAAACCCCAACTATTCGATTCACTCTTATTTTGATTGGATTATCCCATATCCTGAGTTGGCAAGATTGTTTTATGAGTTGGATTCGTATTATAGATGCTGCTCTGTTTGATTTGAAAAATGAATTGATCGACATTTGTTATCTCTATCAAATCCAGTTATAATTTGTTTTGAAAGGAATGGTTTCGTTCAATGTTAATCGAGTTTGTTTGCTCCAAAAGAGCAATAAAAAACGATCGAACTAATCCTACAGATCCTGTTGATTGATCTCATTATGATTGCATTTGTGAACATGTACGCGTCAGTTTTGATTTAATTCGCTCATGGCATGGATCGTTTGTTATGTCAATTTGAAAATGATCTTGTCTAGATACGATCGTGTTTCCTATTGATGAGGCAGCATAATAATTGCCTATGATTTGTTTTAATTATATCGATTTCAAGTTGATATGGAACGATTTCATTACTGTTTGATATTATATTGCTCACCCAATTTTGTGGTAACAAACGAAACATAGTATATGCATCTCTGTAGTCATTTGATTTTAGTTTTGTTTTGATCTCGAATTAGTATAACAATCTCGATTTGAATGATTCATTTGTCTTTCAATTAGCTATTAGATATTTGTTAATAGTTGAATTTAATTCTTTAAAAGATTTGAATTGATTTTTATGTTGATTTTGTGTCTGATTTAGACCAGCTACAGAATCGCAAGATTCTGTAGCTAGTCTATAGAATTAGATTTTTTATCATTTTATTAACAAAATACTCTTCTAACTTGTCCATTTTTTACCCTTTTCAGGTACATCCGAATTGCATTGGACATGCTAGACAGTCTAGGAGATATTTGTGTATTTTAGTTTTATTTTAGGTTCCTAGATTAGTCAGACTTGGGATGTCTTCCCAGATTTTATGTAAACAGTTTTGATAACTTCCACATGGATGTTTTACCCTGTGGAAGGTCTTTAAATGCTTATTATTTTTTGTAATAAGGGGCATCCTCACTTGTGGGAGAACGAGGCTATGGATTTCTAATACAAACTGAGACGGGAGTTGATGTTTTGCTACAGCTTTTGCTTTTCAACATATCAATCTTTTGTTTCAAGTTTATGAATGTCATTTGGAGTTGATTATAGACTACTTTATCTATCATAGTCTATTGAAGAATGATGTGATTTAATTAATGTGATCCATATCTGATTTATTTCATTACTTGAAAAAATACAGCAATTACTTTGTTCAGTTAATGAATGACATATTTCTCTTCTTCATCAATTGAATTATTTTGTATAAGTCTTTGCATACAGGTTTATCTAACTGTGAAGATTTATAAATCATAAGATTGTTGTAATTTTTTATGTCTTGTTT
>ML777391.1:243095-269621 GCA_009831015.1 Picea engelmannii | reverse complement strand
GAGGATCTGGGATACCCCCTTCACCACCTCCATCATCTCCTTCCTCTTCTGGAGGAGATTCCTCTGACGAAGGCAATTCCCCTTCTCAGCCTTCCACACCCACTACACCAATGGAAAATCAGAACAACCCTGCTAGACCCTAGATTGATCAGGATGTCGTAGTTGTACCTGGAGCTCAGTATCCTTTACCTAAACACCCAGAGAAATGGCTTCCCAAGTTTGACACTGACTCAAAACAGATCGCTAAAGATCACATTAAAAAGTTTATGTTAGCCATAAGACTCAGCAATGTCAAACATGAAGACGTTGTCTGTAGGTTGTTCCCATATACTTTCAAGCGTAATGCATCCATGTGGTACTTTTCCCAACAACCCCATACCATCGTGTCTTGGGAAAAGTTTGAGTCATGATTTTTGGAAAAGTTCGAAGACGGTAAACCTCTGGAAGTCCTAGTCATGGACCTTTCTATCTTAAGAATGAACCTAAAAGAAAAAGTTAAAGACTTTAATCAAAGATTCCTAACACTCAAAAACTGAATCCCTACCGATTCCATGACTTTTGAGAGTCTTATAATAACATACTACACTAAAGCTTTGCATCAAAGTATATCTATTTGGGTTAAACGATCTAAGAAAGCCACGTTGTTAGAAGCCTTCGAGGAGGCAAGCTAGATTGAAAAAGACATACTTAGTCTTAAAGACTCTACTAGAAACGAAACTGAGACTAGTTCTTCTTCCAAAAAGAAGATCAAAATCCTCCCCAGACCCACTCAAAGTAAAACACAACCTGAAAGCTCTGATTTAGAAAACTTAACTAAAGTTGTTCAAAAACTATCAAATCAAGTTATAGACTTGAAAAGGTCGACCGAAGAAGCTTCCTCGAGAAAAGGACCTTACAAAACCCCGTTCCGGAATCCTTTTCCTACCAACCGACCTAATCCAGCCACAGAAGGCCTAAATCTAGAAAGTTTGCAATGCGCCCTTCAAACAATTCTAGAAGCCCAAGATAACTTGATGCCTCCTGAAATTACTGAGGAGGTAGTTGAACAAGAAACATTTCAAGAAGAAGAATCTTCTCCAAACATTTTTGGACACTTCTCGGATAGCATCTTTCAAGCTAACTTCGAGATAGTACATCCCTATAATACCAGGAGTAAGACAACAAACAAACCTTCTTCCGAAAATAATACAACTTCGCCTCCAAAGAAATCTAAATCAACTGAGACTAAACAAAGTAATGTGAACCCCAACTTAGATTATGATGTAGTTGAAGATCTTAAAAAATTAAGGGCTAACATTTCTATTTATGAGTTATTGAAGTTTCCATTTTTGCTACAAAAAATGTTACAGAATATCTCGGAGAATGGAAAAAATGGTAATTCTAATGGTAACAAGGTTGTGCAGAACAAAGTTCCCCAGAAGACTTCCACTAAAAACAATCATGATCCTCAAGATAAAGGAATCCTTCCTGTAAGTAATGTAAATAATGTAAATAATGTAGATAAAATAGCTTTAGAAACTGCGAGTAAAAAGCCACAAGCTACTACTCTTATTACTCGCAAAAATGTACCTCCATTCCTATTAACTTTCGAGATCTTTAATAGAAATGTGCACAATTGTATGGTAGACTCAGGAGCGTCATCCAATGTGAAGCCTTGGTCTGTTTGCCAAAAGATTAATGCTGAAGTTGAACCCTCAACTTTAAAAATCATACAACTTGATCAGACAAATGTCAAAGTTATAAGTGAACTAAAGAATGTGCTTATTAGATTATCATCTAACCCCAAGGTTCATCAAGTTATTGATATAATTGTTGTGGATATTCCAGAAGTGTATGGTCTGTTTTTAAGCAGGGACTGGTTGGAACAACTACATGGTTATTTCACGACAGATTGGTCCCAACTATGGCTTCCGAAGAACGACAAGCCTAATAAAATCAAAGTAAATCATGAGCACTACCTTAAGTTCACAGTCACAGAATTGAACGATCCCAACGAACCAATTACACCTTCTGCTGATTCACCCAAAGTACAAGGGATGGACACCTTCTTCGGCAATTTCATGGTCGAGGCTTCACCTATCACCAATCCAGAACAGCAGTCCGAGATTGTAGCATATATGAAGCCAACAACTTCCACGCAAGGGTCCCATGTACCCGATGCAAATCAAATTTGGTCTCTTTATTTCGACAGGTCAAAGTCTAAAGAAGGATTTGGCGCAGGATGTGTCATTATCAATCCAGCAGGTAACAAAACATTGATGGCATGTAGGTTGGAATTTGAATGTACTAACAATACTGCAGAATATGAGGCTTTACTACAAGGTCTCAAAAAAGCTTCGGATATGAACATTCAAAATTTAACCGTCTTTGGTGACTCTGAAATAGTGGTTAGACAGGTAAGACACTCTATCCACTATCTGTCTCCGCATCTCAAAAGCTACCAGTATGAGGTATGGAATTTAATGAATAAATTTTCTGCTTTCAATATAAATTCTATTCCTAGATTGAATAACTCTGAAGCAGATATATTAGCTAGTGTAGCTTCTAAACTTCTTCCTGCAGAAGGCTTGTCCCCAGATGCATTCCCCATTGAGTTGTTGTTTCAGCCATCCATTCCTGACAACATCACGAACTGGAGAGTATTTGACGACGATCAGCAGAATATTAACTTTTTGCACATGGAAGAAACTTTTCAAGGTGCAGTGATAGACGAACACACACATAATGACAATTTGCGCGATTTCATGGTAATACCAGATCCGAGAACTCCTGAATCTTCATCGGACATGGTAAACTCGATCCCTAAATATGTAATTAGATTAGAGAAGTTTTATGATCTTCAAGATAAATTTAAAAAGACGGTCAACTGTAAAACCAATAGTTCCTCGTTATCTTATGAAAAGGTGAACTTACGAACTAATGAAAATCCTCAATGCATTAATCTAGGGTTGGGATGTTCTCAACAAAAAGCTGCATTTATTAAATTGTTCAAAGAATTTAAAGATGTCTTTGCGTGGACGTATGATGACCTTAAAACTTTCGACCCTAACATCATACAACATGTCATCCCGATGAAGCCCCAAACCTTACCCTTTCAACAAAAAATAAGGAAAATGCACCCCAAGCTCGAACTGACCGTTCAAAAAGAATTGAATAAGCTTCTAAATGCTACGATAATTTTTCCTATTAGACACACTCAGTAGCTTTCTAACCTTGTCCCAGTCCAGAAGAAAAGTGGGGAAATCCGACTCTGCGTCTATTTTTGAAACCTTAATAGAGCATCTAATAAATACAACTATCTTGTCCCGCCCATGGAACAGATCCTTCAACAGGTATCTGGTTCTGAGAGGCTATCCTTACTGGATGGTTTCTTGGGATACAACCAAGTCCTGATGTCTCCACCAGACCAACTTAAAACTACCTTCCGTACTCCGTGGGGCACTTATGCTTATCGCAAAATTCCTTTTGGATTGATTAATGATGGAGCCACCTTTCAGAGAGCAATGGACATTGCTTTCCGAGGCTTAATCAATCAGTCCATCGTAGTTTACTTAGATGATGTGACTATATTTTCTAAAAACAAAAATGATCATCTAGCTCACTTACAAGCCGTCCTACTACGATGTCGTAAATACGGCATCTCCTTGAATCCCAAAAAATCCATCTTTGCGGTAGAACAGGGTAAACTCTTAGGATTCATCGTGTCTAGTGAAGGGATGATTATCGACCTCGAAAGGACTCAAGTCATCGTGAAACTTCCCCCTCCTACATCCAAAAATTCTATGCAGTCTTTCTTAGGCCAGATTAACTTTGTGAGAATATTTGTCCCCAGTTTCTCCGAAATGGTCAGGCCTTTACAGAATTTGATTAAGAAAGATACCCAATATCACTGGGGACCCCTAGAAAATCAAGATTTTAATGCAATAAAGAAGGCCATAATAGACGCTCTGTCTCTCATGAGCCTAGATTTTTCTCAAGACTTTACACTCTACACTTTTGCTTCTGACCATTCCTATGCTACTGTCTTAACCCAAAAGAATGTCTAGAACAATGAATTACCCATTGCCTTTATGAGCTTTTCTTTCAAAGGCACTGAACTTCATTACCCAGTGGTAGATCGGCAAGCCTACGCTGTTTTCAAAGCAGTTAAGCACTTCCGGTCCTATCTTTTGAAGTCTAGGACGAAAGTCATTGTCCCCTACCCAGTCGTGAGGAACCTGTTAGTGCAGAAGGAACTAGGTGAAAAGAGGGCCAACTGGGTCACCTCCTTGCAGGAGTATGACTTAGAAATCACCCCATCTTAGATAGTGAGAGGCCAAGGGTTATGCAAGTTAGTTGTTGATTCAGTAGCAGGACAACAAGAAGAAAGCGATACGTCAAACCTAGGACAAAGCGATCAAAGTTTAATATGTTGTGCACAAAACTCTGTCAGTCCTTGGTATGATGATATAAGATTCTGTATTGAACATGGGTCAGCCCCCCGTCACCTGGATCCCACTAAAAGAAGAGAGTTGAGATTAAATTCTACCTCCTTTCATCTATTTAATGGTATCCTGTTTCGTCAAAATTTTGACGGCGTACTGATGCGTTGTCTTGAAAAGGACGAAGCAGAAAAAGTCTTGCTAGAGTTGCATGCAGGGGAAGCTGGTGGTCACTTCGGTGGTGACACCACTACCCATAAGGTTGTAGGAGCCGGTTATTACTGGCCCACACTTTTTAGAGATGCCCATGCCTTGTTTTGTAAATGTATCATCTATTAGAAAGCATCAGGGCGGGTACAAAAACCATCCTTTCCTTTGTAGCCCGTTTTGGTAGATTCCCCTTTTCAGCAGTGGGGCCTTGATATCATAGGCCCAATCAACCCCCCATCCTCACAAAAACACAAGTTTATTGTGACAGCCACATATTACTTTACCCAATGGTCTGAAGCTGTTGCGTTAAGAACTGTCAACACTAGTCAGGTAATTGACTTTCTAAATTCGAATATTATCACTCGTTTCGATATCCCTGACTGTTTAGTATTCGATAATGCTTCTTACTTTTCCTCTCTTGATATGAGCGAGTTCACTTTGGAAAAGGGAATTAAGATGAAGTATTCTGCTAGCTATTACCCCCAGGGCAACGGATTGGTAGAATCAACAAACAAGAACTTAATTAAAATCATCAAGAGAACGGTGGTTGAAAACCACAAGAATTGGCACAATGTACTGCTAAACGCGACGTGGGCTGATAAGGTAACGCCAAAAGCTGTTGTAGGTAACTCCCCCTTTTTTCTCGTTTATGGCAGAGAATCAATTCTACCACCTCACATTCTTCTTCCTTCACTTCAGTTGTCACAGAAAGTCCAAGAATAAGATTTTCCCCCTTTGGAAAACCGAATTAACGCTTTGATGAAGCTAGAAGAGGTAAGAGCCCAAGCTAAACTTAAGTTAGATCAGCATCAACTATTGGTTAAAATATGGTTCGATTCTAACTCTTCTTCTGATAGGAATTTTGAAGTAGGCGACCTCGTCCTAAAATGGGACAAACCGCATGAGGGAAAGGGAGAGCACACAAAATTTGTGGCTTGGACCGTTTTTAATTGCTGAAAAGTTGGGTCCCAGTTCTTTTCGATTGCAGAATCTTAAGGGTCAGCTTGCCACCTACCCGGTAAATGGCGAAGCCCTGAAAAGATACTTTGCTTGATGACAACCCTTGTATATTATGTACATATTTTGCCTCTGTTTGTTTTTTCGTTTGCTTTTGTTTTTTATTTCTCAGCTTGTGTTTTTGAGATACACATACCTGTATTATTGAGATATTCAGACAAAGACAATAGAAAATTCCTTCGCTGAAATAACTACTAAGAAAATTTGTATAAACATCAATGGTATATTTTTGAAATTATATCCATGTTGGAAAAAGTCTGTTGTTTGAAAGAAGTTGACTGATTTCAATCTTTGAGCAAAGCTTGTCATGATCATCTATTATCTTTTTAAGTTGTCCCTATTCCTCAAGGGAATGACTCGAAAGATGTCTCCCTGCCTTAGGAAGTTGTTTTTGTAAATGAAACATCTCTGGATATAAATAAAGGACAGTTCTAAAAAAATTCGATGAGGTCTAAAAAAATATGTTAAAATATCATGATTTTCAGTGTCACCCTGCTCAACTATATATCTATGAAAAAACAAAACAAAATAAATTATTAAGAAGAGCTGTGGGAAGTGCTTGTAAACCTGTCGGGATGCTGAACAGGTCTGCTGCCAGCGGGTAAATGCATGCATGACGCCAAGACAACTTCGTCGGGGTACTGAACAGGCCTGTTGGCATCGAAGCAATGTCGGGTATATGAAAATTTGCAAATAAGAATCCTCTTAATGTCCTTTATTATGATCCAGAACTTCTTGGCAGGATACAGATGTCAGAGTGGGTTAAATGGAAACCCTGTCGAGGCTATGGACACATGCTGGCAGCAGTGGCTCTGTCAACAGTATTGGAGATTTTATCTTTAATATCCTAATTCACTGGTCTTAAGACTATTATCAGTTTTCATCTTTTAAAACACTGCTGGAATAGTTGGTAAATGATGATATTTATACGATTTTTTGGTTGTTATTTTTGAGTTGGAATTATCTTTACTGTCCTAATCTGAATTTGTTCCTTTTGGCAGAGATAACTATTTCTACCAGTGTGTCGCCATTGTTGGCAGCCAATTCACATTTTTCCATTGTCTTATAAGATGCCTACACCAATGTTTTGCAAACATCAATTTTTCGTCGCAATTTTCGAATAAACGACACTTTTATTTTTGCGACATTTGCACATTTACCTTCATTTTTGTTTTCACGACTGTAAGCATGAAAACTTGGTCTTTCGAAGTCGCACCAGAATCATTATTGAATTGTCGTTATCCTTCATGTTGATATGCCCATTGTGCTTACGCTTCACTTATCATTATGCAGTTGGTAAAACTTTTTGATCTGTACTCATTGGACATTCTTGGATTGATTGTGTGACTTTGTCTCATTGAGTTTGTGATGCATTGGCAATTGGATTTATATGTTCTTTGATTTGATCTACTTGAATTTTGGTTTCATAAAGATATATAATCATTATGATTAAACCCTTGGTATATTTCATTTGATGTGACACCTAGTTTAAAACGCATTGGCACATTAGTTAAACTCTTGATATGAATTGTTACAGCACATGTCACATAGTCAAAACATTAGTATTGGTTTCGATTTGTATGTTGAGTGTTTAAAACTATGGCATAACTTTGATTGCGCACGTTGGTTTATACACTTACCATTGATTTCATTGGTCGGGCAAGTGACATGATTTTTAAAACTATACAATAGTGGGTTGAACAGCTATAAGCGTCGGTGGTTGTACCTTGGCAATAACTATTATGCATGGCAGAAATAAGCTCCACCACCTTCGCACGATGTCATTATTTCCTATCACTTATCCCTGTTTCACCTTTGTTAGCTTGGGTAACCCTTTGTGCACTCTGCTCCTGTGTATGATATCATCCAAACCCTGGCTCGTTCACCGTGTGCTCGGCTCCCTGGCACCGGTGGTGTGAATTGAGCCAAATGGTAGCCAAGCCTTGCTACTATTCGACAATGCATGGAAGGACTTAGAGGATAGCGGTTGGCTCAGCTTCGTGCAGAGGTTTGAGGGTTTTAATTTATTTGTGGCATAGCAGTTCACCCTGAATTTTGATGGTTGTAGAGCCAAGGTGGGCAACATTCAGTTGGAAATCAGTGAAGATTTCATTAGCTCTGCCACCGGGTTAGTAGCCACGGGCCAGCGTTGGTTCAAAAATTCTAAGGTGGAAGAGGTGCCATGGCCACTACTGTTCGTCTCGCGAAAGGTCACATCCTGTGACAGAGGTATGCCCATTTCCATGCTTAAATCATGATGGCATGACCTTTTGATAGTAGTTAAACAATTCGTGACCTATGAGGGTCGATATGGACTCGTTTTTCTCTACCACCTGTGTTTGTTAATGAATTTTATAGGGTATCCATTGAATATGCCTTTCTATTTCCAGCATAGCCTGTACAAAATGTCAAAAAGGTTTAAAAGGGAGAAGGCCGATAGTAGCCTGTTCCACCATGGACTAATTAGACTTATCATTGTTCATCACTTAAGTCTCCACGGTGATAGTTGGCGAGATTTTATCGCTCAAAATGGTTTTGATGATACAGACCCTGTCCAAATTGACAAGCCTGTGGTTAATAAAACCAAGGTCGGGCCACCAGTGCCCTTCCATGTCCTACTGCCCTCTCCTAAGCCTTTGGTCGACCCTGATATTGACTTACTCGACATTTTAACTGAGAAGGATGAGGCTATAAAAAATCCTATGAGCAAAAAGGTTAGAGGTAACCCTACTGTTGATGGCAAAGGAAAAAAGAATGCTCAGATTATCTCGAGAATGGCTAGAAATAAGCCTAAACCTAGTGTTGAGAAAAAGCCCATAGTCCTTAGTGAGGATTCAAACTCTGACATAGAACGCTTCCTAGCCAGTGAGTACCCTTACTCACAGGGTCTGTGCTCCGAGCCACCTTATGACTTTGTTTCAAATCTTCAACTTTGCCTAAGAAACAATCCCAGTTACCCAGGGATCGAACTACCTAATGAAACCCTCGACAATGTAACCAAACCCTCACCTACATCTTTGAAGCCCGGACAGTCGTCGTGTGACCAATGTGATGTGTGGTTGGAACGATACTATTTGGACATTCCAATACTTCAATCGAAAATCAAATCGTTGGAATACCAAGTTGCAGTGTTGACCAGCCAAAAGAACAAGCTTCAAGCAACTCATAGGAAGCAGAGGACTACAGGTTCCATCGTTTTCGGAATGTTAAATCGGCTACAGCCGTTGTCAACTCCAAAATGTCATGATCAAGCCATCTGCTCGTCATACAGGTATGAATTTTGATATCATTTTAGTTTTGTGAATGACCAGGATTAATATAATTATTTGAATTTCGTTTTCAAATAGCTTTGTCTATCATTCGAAATGGCTCTGTCATAATGTTGTTCATCTTGTACATTGTTTTCTCTTTGCTAAAAATAAATGAAGTTTCGATTTGGATACACGATTTCCTCATACCCAGTTTAGCCACTGATAGATTTTCATCGTATTTGATTCGTTTGTCTGTTAAGTTAAAAAAATCGATGGTTTTCTTTCAATTGAATTTGTTTATATCCAACTTGAACAAGAGGTTTTCATGCTAAATTTAGAGCATGATCATATTTTGATTTGGTATGATTTCGTTGTAGTCGGATCACATCGACCCTAATTGAGTTTTGAAGATTTGATTTTTGAAACAATTTCGTAAGTTTCGTTGTTACGATCTTTTAATATGTTGTGTCATGTAAATCTTCTAAAACAGGAATACAACTCTGTTCGGCTCTGATTTGCAAAGAACGACTCTATTTTTTATGAAAACGATATTCTCTTTTAAGCATGTGCAAATGATATCCACGCCCAAATCATGGAGCAGTTTCGATTGATAATAACTATGTTAAACCCCAACAGTTCGATTCACTCTTATTTTGATTGGATTATCCCATATCTTGAGTTGGCAAGATTGTTTTATGAGTTGGATTCGTATTATAGATGATGCTCTATTTGATTTGCAAAACGAATTGATCGACATTTTTTATCTCTGTCAAATCCGGTTATAATTTGTTTTGAAAGGAACGGTTTCGTTCAATGTTAATCGAATTTGTTTGCCCCAAAATAGCAATAACAAATGATCGAACTAATCCTACAGATCCTGTTGATTGATCTCATTATTATTTCGTTTGTGAACATTTACGTGCCAGTTTTGATTTAATTCGCTCATGGCATGGATCGTTTGTTATGTCAATTTGAAAATGATCTTGTTTGGATTCAATCGTGTTTCCTATTGATGAGGCAGAATAACAATTGCCTATGATTTGTTTTAATTATATCGATTTCAATTTGATATGGAACGATTTCATTATTGTTCGATATTATACTGCTCACCCAATTTTGTGGTAACAAACGAAACAGAGTATATGCATCTCTGTAGTCATTTGATTTTAGTTTTGTTTTGATCTCGAATTAGTATAACAATCTTGATTTGAATGATTTATTTGTCTTTCAATTAGCTATTAGATATTTGTTAATAGTTGAATTTAATTCTTTAAAAGATTTGAATTGATTTTTATGTTGATTCTGTGTCTGATTTAGACCAGCTACAGAATCGCAAGATTCTGTAGCTAGTCTATAGAATTAGATTTTTTATCATTTTATTAACAAAATACTCTTCTAACTTGTCCACTTTTTACCCTTTTCAGGTACATCCGAATTGCATTGGACATGCTGGACAGTCTAGGAGATATTTGTGTATTTTAGTTTTATTTTAGGTTCCTAGTTTAGTCAGACTTGGGATGTCTTCCTAGATTTTATGTAAACAGTTTTGATAACTTCCACAGGGATGTTTTACCCTGTGGAAGGTATTTAAATACTTATTATTTTTTGTAATAAGGGGCATCCTCACTTGTGGGAGAGCCAAGCTATGGATTTCTAATACAAACTATGACAGGAGTTGATGTTTTGCTACATCTTTTTCTTTTCAACATATCAATCTTTTGTTTCAAGTTTATGCATGTCATTTGCCGTTGATTATAGACTACTTTAGCTATCATAGTCTATTGCAGAATGATGTGATTTAATTAATGTGATCCATATATGATTTCTTTCATTACTTTAAAAAATACAGCAATTACTTTGTTCAGTTAATGAATGACAGATTTTTCTTCTTCATCAATTGAATTATTTTGTATAAGTCTTTGCATACAGGTTTATCTAACTGTGAAGATTTATAAATCATAAGATTGTTGTAATTTTTTATGTCTTGTTTGTCCTGTAATCATACTTGAAGAGCACTACAACTATCGTTTACAAGAATCTCCTGGATAATTCGGTGTGGGTTTCCTCCCTTCGATCAGCTGATAAAATCATCATACACAGGACAAACCTGGAGCATTTTTCCAGGTCAGTTTGTGATTTATTTGTTAGTTAATTTGTTTAGTATAATTTAAGTAGTTTAGCTAGATATATGTTTAGTTAAATGTGTAGTTAGAATTAGTATATTAGTTGTTTAGTTTAGTTAGTTTCTGTTTTATTTTTTTTCATAAAATTATAAAATCAACAAAAACATCTTTCTCTGTCTTGGGGCAGAATATAAATGAGTTTTTCAAGTTTTATTTAAATCTGTAAATTGTAGATATTGTACATTTTGTGAATAAGATTTATTTATGTTAGTAATTAGATAGTTAATTAGTTAGAGTTAGTATAGTAGTAGTTAGTAGATTGTATATATAGAACAGTTAGATTATTTTATTTTGTTTAATAGTTAGTTTTAGTTAGATTAGTTAGTTTAGTATAGTTTTTCTTTTTTTGTTTTCTTAAGACCTTAGATCGGCTAATGGAGCCACTAAACCCGTCAGGGTGGTTCACCCCAAATGGCTTGGGTTATTAGACAACCCCGGACCGGTTCCACTCTTCCAGTTGACGGACGGTCAATTTCACCCGTCAACAGAGTATTGATTGAGGATTAGCTCCTACCATGGTGTGAGTGTGTTGTGAACCTGACCCTTGAGGGGGGCTAGGTGGGTTGGTACTTCCCCCTTGAGAGGAAGTTGGTCCCCCGCTTCCATGTAAAGGAGAGGGAGTGGATGGAGGACCTTGGGAAGTGGACCCAAGTAATGTGGAACCAAGCAAAGTTGTTCCCAAAATAGTAGCACTCATGGGAATGTGTGAAGGTGGTGTCGATGAGTGGACGAGGCCAGACACTCCCCCTAAGATAGGAGGGAGGTTAATAAAATGTCGAGAACGATGGGGATTCTATGGGTCCCCTATGATGTCCAATTAGTTGAGTGAATGTGTGCAAATGGTGATGAGATTAATGAAGAAACAAGAGCCATTTGTTGCAAAACTTTGAATTTTTCACAATATATATATCCAAATCAAAATGTAATCAGAAGTGCATCATACATGAAATGTTTTGAAAAGAAGCATATATGTGGATAAGTGGGTTTTTTCTGCGTGGGGAATCAAAAGAAAACAAATGCCCATGTCGTAAAGACGTAACGTCCTTCCTCTCAAATAGCACTGGACCTTCCAATAGTACTCGACAGTGGGGTCTGAAGCCAACGAAAGAGGCACTAGTGAAGGATGAAATAATTAGTTATAATGAGGGGTAAAGGGGGAATATCCTAAAAGAGTTGGCGATATTTCCCAATAGCCACACAAAATCCAATCAAGGTGCAACTGCAGCCCACAATTGCCACCTGGGTAGATGTCCTAATTTTGGTCACTAGGTACCTCGGTCAAAGTGCGGCATTTAGATTTTCGGCCTAAGAAATGGGTCACGGGATGGATCTCGTCTAAGAGGTGGGTGCCTCAAGGGGGGATGCATAGAACAACCAGACCTCAGCCTTCAACCCTTCACGGGTATCTCCCTGCCTTATGGTGTTAGGAACACTTGACTTGGAGGATTTTCAGTTCCCTATTTGACAACTTCTATTGTTTTGAAAATGAGAGAACCAGATAACGGGGAGTTATTTTGATGTCTATCCCCAAAATCCTACCTAGACTAAAAAATTTCTTTTGGCACCTCCTGTGGAGGAAAACTTAGTGAGTTTTTTAGAAATATTTTAGATGTAGTTGTTTTGAGAGGATGGGGGTGTGAGCCAACCTCTTTGAATTAAAATGGGAGTGGATAGTTTCGTCAAGAAAAGGGTGGGGTGTTTTCGAAATCCCTTTTGAGGAAACTTACTTTGACCACCACGTTTCAAGAAGAAGATATGTGAGTGATAAGTGACTTTTGTGTGTGAGTGAAAGTGTGCCAATTTTTAGTGAATTAGGTGTCACATTGTTGCATGTGGACTTCGCTTGGTCCTTACAAGTGTTGATTACCTAATTAACTAAGTGCCTTTGGTACAACCTTGCGTAATTAAAAAGTCCCTAGGAAGCTAGCATGTGGACATGTGGGTCCGTTACTATCCCTTTAACTCCCTATTGTGATGTAATCTAAGAAAAGATTTGAAACTATCCTAGATTGAACATGTGGGCATGTATGGGCCCGTTACAAAACCTTTAAACTCTCCTAGTGTTTTGATCTAAGAAAGTAAACTTCAAGCACTATCCTATCTTTGTAGCACGTGGGCATGTATGGGCCTGTTACAATATTAAGATGTGTTTGAAAAAGTAAACTAAGAGGAGTCCCAAGAAGGGTTGTTGTCCTCTCCTAAAGGTTTTAATCTTTTTAAGGGAGATGAAATTGTTTCACAATCTTTTTCTGATTCTCAAGGTTGCTTAGAGGCGCGAGGGAAGAGCATACTAAGTGATTGTTACTCAACTTCTGATCCCAATGCAAGTTAAATGTGATTAAAAATGATTTCCAAATTATATTATGAGTCAAAACAAGCCATCCATGTGGCGAAAATGAAAGCAAAAAGAGGAAATTGATTTTAACCTCCTAAGTGCCTATGTTTTTTTGACTCACCCCTTTATATGATGAGGGGACTAAGTGTGGTGCAGCTTTAAAACATGCTTGAAATATTTTTTAAGAAGGCAAATGGCCCTCTCCACATCTCAACAACTTTACAATGTGAATTTTTGCACAGATGCGCGGGTCCTAGTGGAGACAGAGGCGCACAAAGGGAATGACTACAGAGGGTGTGACTGGATATGCAAGTGAGATTTAGAGGGAATGACTACATGCCAATGCTAAGCATATACCTGAAGGGGTTGTGTTGGAGGATGATGACCAAGTACCTACACACATGAAAAACAAATACCCGACGTGAATAGTATCTGAATAGAAATGAATATATGACCATGTATTTGATAATTTTGAATATGTGTGTGCATACCTGGTCAGGGTGTGAAAAAATGGCATCTCGGGGGCTCAGGATGAAAAGAGGCCCAGAGACTGTCATGATGTAGATGACGGGATGTTGATCCCATGGCTAAAGACTGATCGAGAAATGGACACCCGGAGCTCCTGGAATGGTGAGTGGAAGTTTGGCAAAAAGGCCTATATATAGTTGTAGGGCCCACATTGCCACCTCATTTGTACTTGCTATGATAGTGACTGGACAAGCAGTTTTCAGAGGAGATTTGGATATTTGGGGAGGATGAGGCATCCGATTGACGATTAGTGAGCTTCAGGTTAGTGGTATGATCATCCTGCATAGAAATAGGGTTTCATTGTTTGGGCAGGGGTTGTACGGAGGGCTGTAAAGAGGGTTTTTCTGGGTGTGGACCCCATGTGTGTGGGTGATCCAGAAGTAGGCGTGCACACGTGCACACCTACCCACCAGATATCTATGCATGGGGGTGCCGGTGCGGGGAAAAAGGGCACACAAGTTAAATAAACTAAAAGAAGAGCAATAAAAACCCAATTGGGGGAGGAAATTGATACCTATTCCCCGGTGGAGTCGCCAATATGTTACGCCTCCTTCATCACCTTAGTGAGAAAAATGGAGGTGCTTGCAAGCTCAGTTGGGTTTTTTGAGCAGGACAGCTGCAAGGAAAAGAGTTAGAAAAAGAAATATAAAACAACAACTAACAAATAAAACTACAACTAAATTAACAAACATAGGGACATAAGGACAAAAGAAACAATTAGACCCATGTCACCAATGATAAGGCTGATATTAGTGAAAGAAAACACCAAGAAGAAAGGGGACTATGAGTCCCTTCTTCCTCCAAGGGAGGGCTCTTGGACCCCCACAAGTATGCTCTTCTTACAACTTTGAGAAAAAGAAATGAAAATGGTGAAATAATTCTTTGTTAATCCACTCAAGGGGTGAGATGGATTGTCCAATGCAGTGGTGCAAATATACTCTTGGCAAGGATAGAAGGATCCTCAAGAGAATAATGGCAACATAACTTTGCTTTGAATTCCTTGAAAAATGAAGTGTATCCATGGCCTTTTTATAGCATTCCTTTGAGTTATTGTTCAACTAGTTTGTAGTGTGTAAAGAGGCTAATTAGGGCATTTCTAGGTCTTTGACCAGCCATACAGTCGAATCCAGTCTGGATTTGAGTGTCAAATTAGCTTGGTAGCTGAACCAGAAGTGGTTGGGAGGCCAACCACTCTCATAAATGCGTCGTTTCTCAGGTGCGTGGATTTTTGCGATAACAGTTGCGCATCGTGCGCATGTGCGTGATTCTTGTGATTCGGTTCCATGCATGTGCACGCGTGCCCAATATCTGTATAGAGCCCTTCAATTTTTCAACTATTTGTATAGTTTTTGACCTTTTATGAATTCTTTTGTGTTAATTCAGGTCCATAGATGTCTTCATAACTTTTTGACGATGCTGAATTCTTGTAACCATTTGCGGACGAAATTTCAGTGATAACACTTGCAATTTGAATAAGGGTTAAATTCTAATGAATGTTAACTGCTAAGTTCTCTATTAAGTATTGTAATCATAGATCTATGTCCCAGCTAGGTTGCAAGCCCTTGAGTCCTGCAACCCCCCCTGCCTCTACCTCGGGTGATACTTCATCTACTTCACAGGTGTTGCCGAAAGGGCCGGTAGTTAGGGTTTTGTTGGTGCGATGTTGTAGCATTGAAACCTGGGTCTTACCCTATGCCAATAGTGTCTACCAGAACCCTGGCCAGCAACCCAACTTTTCTTGGAAAAATGGTTCTAGTCAAACTCCATTCTCCCTTTTTCCTGTACATAGTACCTCGCCCAAACTACCATTTTTGGCAACATTACACTTTCCAAACTTGTCAAGGTTTCTTAACGACCCAATTTTTCATGATACACATTGGCCCTCAATGCCAACTAAATTTCCCTCGAATATTCTGAAGTTCGAAGGCAATCCTGGCAAAGATCTAGGTGATCACGTGACAACTTTCCAAATGGTACATCAAGCTCAACCACTCAAGATATTCTTACTTTAGGGATTTGGCAATGGTTTTGCTAAACCATTTCCAACTACCTATGAGATGCGATGTCGGCACCGAATTATTGGAAAACTTTGAGAAGACTAAGTGATCAAGATTTGGATCCAGGATCTTGATGGAGCTCAGAAATGCCTAAAAATAAAAGTTCTCATAATGGATTCAAAATGACTGTGTGCATAGGCCTCGTCAATACAAACCCAATGCAACTTGAATGGGATCAAACAGCTATCGTATGATCCTGATATCGTGTTATGTTCGTTTTTCCAAACAAGCAAAAAAATGTTGACTGTACAGTCCATACAGTGCCATGTGGCAGTTGACTGTATAAGATGTATGGACATACAAATGACATGGTAGGCATAGTCAGCGTTGACATAGAATATTCCATACAACTCACGTGGCATCTTCTGGAGGTGACACGTGGTAGGGTGACTGGGCGTATGGATGGATGGCGTGGCAGGTACAAGTGGACCAATCTGGCAGTGACATGTGGCACACCCATATGAAAACATGTGGAAGGGTATGGAATGCTGACAGGGCAGGTGATGTGACCATTGGAAAAATCCTCATTTGACACGTGGAAAAAGTGAATCCTCCTCATATTCCTCCTTCACCTCCATCATCACCTCCTTCTTCTCCTTCTTCTTCAAGTTCAAGTTCTAAATCCAATGCAAGGAAACATGTTCATAAACATAAGAATGAAATGCCATGATTAAAACTTAATGTTAAATTCAAATTACCCATATATGATGGTGAAGTTAATGCAAAGAGACTTGAAAATTGGGTCATACAGATGGAGGTCTATTGCAGTGTGCAACAGATCAAGGACGAGGCCACAAAAATCAAGTTGGCATCATTGAGACTTGCAGGCATAGCATGCATATGGTGGCAAACCAAGTTGAAAAATGGCACACAACAAGTGGATAATGTATTTTCATCATGGCAAAGTTTTATTTCTACACTTAGAAATCAATTATATCTTTTGGGTTATAAAGAGAAAGCGTTAATTGAATGACAATCTTTAAAACTAAGAAAAGGACAAACGATGCAAGAATATACAGATGGATTTCGTAAAATGGAATTGATGTTAGATATTCCTTTACATACCCAAGAAACTCTTATGAAGTATATAGGAGGTTTACGTGCACATATTCGAAATAATGTATTCATGTTTGGACCTACTAATCTTGATGAGGTTTATGTTCACGTGACATACATTGAAGTAGGGAAAACATGAGTGGGTGTATCAGGGGAATCGTCTTCAAGGAAAGAGGACAAGAGGAAGTGGCATGGAAAGAATTCAAATGCAGTGACGAGAAAGGAAGAGAAGTCCTCTTGCAAGCATTCCAAGAAAGAGGGACATGATGAGGACAAATGTTGGCAATTGTATCTTGAGAAGAGACCAAAGTGGTTCAAGGAAAAGAAAGGGAGGCAAATAGTTGCAGCAACAACATGACCCATAGACTTGGGATCAGATTCATGTGATGAATCAAAGGTCTCATTGGTTGGTATGACAGCTAAAATTGGTGAATGAATCGATTGTATAAGTAACTTGTTTTACATCATGGTCATCATGCGACACACTAAGGTTGATACATTAATCGATATTGGATCTCAATCTAATCTAATTTCATAGGAATTGGTTAATCAATTGGGTTTAAAAACACAAGTACATCATAAGCCTTGCACACTTAAATGGATAAGAAACCATCATAAAATGCACAATCAAATTTGCAATTTCATCTAAGTATGTGGACGAGGTAACATGTGATGTAGTGCCACTAAGTGAATGTGGAATGGTCTTAGGTAGTCCATACTTATATGATCGTAAAGCAATCTTCTATAGGACAAAGAATCAATATCAATTAACCAAAGCAGGTCAAGATTATGTGGCTCATGCTCATCATGTAAAGGAAAATAAAACTCTTCAAAAAATGGGACAATTAAAGAAGGCAGTTCAAGCAAGAAACAAACCAATAATTGTTTCAAATGAAGTAATAGATCTTAAGAAAGAACAAGAGATGATTGTGGAATGGAAAATCAATCAAAGTTTGCTTCAAGATAATCTCATGTCATGCAAATATTACAAGTATATCAGCTTCTTTGACGTCATGTTTTTTATGCTATCATTAGTAATATTGTCTACATGGATGATAGTAGATTCAGTAAAATGTGACAGGGTTCAAATGGCTAACAATATGTTGTCAGTTGTCATGATTGTGTTACAGTTGATCTTGATGAGATAGGTGCACATGTTAGAGTTCAGAGATAGAGGACAAGATGGGTGGCCTATCCTGAGCTTGTTGACTGATCTGTAACATTTTGGGGACCAAAAGGTTCTTTAGTGGGGAGGTATGATCCAGATTCAGATCCAAGAGCTTGATGGAGCTCAGAAAGGCCTAAAAATAAAAATTCTCGAAATGGATTCAAAACGTACTTGTGCATAGGCCTCGTTGATACAAACCCAACACAACTTGAATGGGATCAAACGGACATTCTATGCTCGTGATATTGCATTCTGTTTGTTTTTCCAAACAAGCAAAAAAATGTTGACTATACAGTCCATACTGTTCGTATAGTGCCATGTGGTAGCTAACTGTACAGGCCGTACAACTGATGTGGTAGGCACGATCAGTGCTCACATGGTAGATTCCATACAGCTGACATGGAAACTTCTAGATGTGACATGTGGCAGGGTGACTGGGTGTATGGACAGATAACGTGGAAGGTACAAGTCAACGAATATGGGGGTGACATGTGTCACCACTATAAGGGTGACACGTGGCATGCCCGTACGGTGACACATGGCAGGGTATGGAATTCTGACAAGGCAGGTGATGTGACCGTTGGGAAAATCCCCGTTTGACACATGGAAGTAGAGTGATGAATGAAGCAGTGCCACATGGCCCAGACATGAGCTACCACATGGCACACAATGGTTGGTTTGTTGGAAAAATTGTTTTGGTCTCCATGAGAATCGAACGCATGACCTCTAGCCGGGCTAAGTCTTGGCAGAGTTGGGCTAGCCAGGTCACCCATGGATGTTTCTTATTATCTATATGACAAAGTTATTATTTGAAATTTTATGTTGGATTGTTCGGATGGGGAAAATGTTGGGGCTAGCCCCAGCCCTCTGTCACACCACAGACTTGTTGTTTCATATAACCACCATATTAAGGAGGGGCGCTCCACTACGGTTCAAAAAAAATGTGTGAGGGCCACGAATTAAGTGCTAACCAACCAGATTTGGAGTCCAATATGACTTGGGGTAACACCAAAGGCCAAGAATCGGGACTTGGTCCTATTAAGTCCTACCATGTGACCATTATATGTGGACTAAGGGCCAGCGTACAACCCTTAGGGGATGATGCTTTGCCTTTTATTTCCATTTAACCATATTTATGGGGCGTTTGCCCAAGAAAAGGGGCTTAGCCCAATTGTATTCTAGAAGTGGGTTTTCTAACTTTGGTTATGGATTTTATTGGATTATTTCAATTGTTTTTGGAGGATTTTGCCTATTTTTGTTGGATATTAGGCCCTTTTTTAGGCCAGATCTTGGGGGGAAGTTGGGATATGGTTACCAAATTCAGATCTATATAAACCAGACCTTTTTGAGGCCACATAAAGAGATTGAGATCAAAATTATGCTAAAGGAAATCCAAGCCAAAGCCATTTTTATGCAGCGAATATGTTGAGGAGCGCACCTTTGCGGGCCATTTCTGGGAGATTCGATCATCCTATTTGAATGTCGTTTCTTCTGTTGGGATCTAGAGATCTGGTAGAACAATACCAAATCAGTTTTGTAACATTTTGGAACTCTTGTGATGTACTTATTGAGCTTTTAACATAAATAAGAAAGCCTCACCCATTGAGACAAAGGCCCTGAGACATAGGCAAGATTGTCGAACTCTGTTATCACATTGGTGTTATGGTTTGTTGTTGTTTTCTTCTTCATTTCAGTTCTATACATGTTTATATGGATGTCAAACTTCGTCTATGCTCATCATGTAAAGGAAAATAAAACTCTTCAAAAAATGGGACAATTAAAGAAGGCAGTTCAAGCAAGCAACAAACCAATAATTGTTTCAAATGAAGTAATAGATCTTAAGCACAAGAGATGATTGTGGAATGGAAAATCAATCAAAGTTTGCTTCAATATAATCTCATGTCGTGTAAATATTACAAGTATATAAGCTCATTTGTCGTCATGTTTTTTATGCTATCATTAGTAATGTTGTCTACATGGATGATAGTGGATTCAGTAAAATGTGACAGGGTTCAAATGGCTAACAATATGTTGTCAATTGTCATGATTGTGTTACAGTTGATCTTGATGAGACAGGTGCACAGGTTAGAGTTCAGAGATAGAGGACAAGCCGGGTGGCCTATCTCGATCTTGTTGACTGGTCAGTAACCTTTTGGGGACCAAAAGGTCCTTTAGTGGGGTGGTGTGATCAAGATTCGGATCCAGGAGCTTGATGGAGCTCAGAAAGGCCTAAAAATCAAAGTTATTGAAATGGATTCAAAACAAATGTGTGCATAGGCCTCATTGATACAAACCAACGCAACTTGAACAAGATCAAATAGATTTTGTATGCTTCTAATATCGTGTTCTGTTCATTTTTCCAAACATGCAAAAAAATGATGATTGTACAGTCCGTACAGTGCCATGTGGTAGCTGACTGTACACGCCATATGGCCATATAGTTGATGTGGCAAGCATAGTAAGAGTTGATGTGGTAGATTCTATACAACTGATGTAGCAGCTTCTAGAGGTGACACATGGCAAGGTGACTGGGCATATGGATGGATGACATGGTAGGTATAGGTGGACCAATCTAGGGATGACACATGGAACACCCATATGGAGACACATGGCAGGGTACAGAATGCTAACAGGGCAGGTGATGTGACCATCGGGAAAATCCTTGTTTGAAATGTGGTAGTAGACTAGTGAATGAAGTGGTGCCACGTGGCCCAAACGTGGGATACCATGTGGCAGCTAGTGGTTGGTTCATTGGAAAAATTATTTTCGTCTCCATGAGGATCGAACGCATGACCTCTAGCCGGGCTAAGTCTTGGCAGAGTTGGGCTAGTCGAGATGCCCACAGATGGTTCTTATGATATAAATGGAAAAGTTATTATTTGAAGTTGTATGTTGGTTTGTTCGGATGGGGAAAGGGCTGGGGTTAGGCCCAACCCTCGATCGCACCGCAGACTTGTTGTTTCATATAACCACCATATTAAGGAGGGGCGCTCCACTACGGTTTGAAAAAAAGGTGCGGGGGCCACGGATTAAGAACTAACCACCCGAATTTGGAGGCCCATATGATTTAGGGTGAGACCAAAGGCCATGAATATAGTTGGGACTTGGTCCTATTAAGTCCTGCCATGTGACCATTATATGCGGGCTAAGGGCCAGCGCGCAACCCTTAGGGGCTGGCGCTTGGCCTTTTATTTCCATGTGACCATATTTAGGGGGCGCGTGCCCAGAAAAAGTGGCTTAACCGAATTATATTCTAGAAGTGGTTTTTCTAACTTTGGTTATGGATTTTATTGGATTATTTTAGCTGTTTTTTGAGGATTTTGCCCATTTTGGGGGGATATTGGGCCCTTTTTTAGGCCAGATCTTGGGGGGAAGTTGGGAGATGGTTACCAAATTCATATCTATATAAACTAGGCCTTCTTGAGGCCACATAAAGAGATTGAGAAGAGATTTATGTTGAAGTAAATCCAAGCCAAATCCATTTTTATGCATTGAAGTTGTTGAGGAGCGCACCTTTGCAGGCCATTTCTGGGAGCTCCGGTCATCCGATTTGAGTGTCGTTTCTTCTCTTTTGTTCTAGATATCTGGTAGAAAAAGACTAGATCAATTTTGTAACATTTTGGCACTGCTGTGATGTACTTTTTAAGCTTTGAACATAAATAATAAATCCTCACCCACTGAGACAAAGGCCCAGAGATATAGGCGATATTGTCGAACTCCATTATCACATTGGTGTTATGGTTTGTTGTTGTTTTATGCTTCATTTCATTTTTGTACATGTTTATATGGCTGTCAAACTTTGTCTATAACTTATTCCTCTTTATTAAAGCTTCCTAATTGGTTAATCAACACATGCTTAATAACTCAACCATAGTCATTTAGAATATATTTTCGGATCACTAAGGCCGATCATATCTCGAATCATATCTGAGAATGGTGACGCCGAAAGAGCTTGATTAAGGTACAGGTCCCACTATATTTCCTACTGGAGTGGTTCCTAAATTATTTGGTACCTAATTTATCCAAGGGTGTTGCAACTTTTGGAGTGTTTTCAAAGGACGAGGTGATAATGAGAGCGCAACAGCTCGAACTAATATACTCTCAGTCTAGCTTACTCTATGAGATTTTTCCAGATGCACCACGGTCCATCCTTCAGAAGGCCAGACAAAATTCAGGACCACATGCCGATGGTATAGTTGGTTCAACACAAGGAAATTCCATTGATCAGCTGTCAAATCAATTGCAACAATTGCCGATACAACTAACAACGGCCAACCAGACCTCCGGTTCGACTGCTCCCCCTACCCAAATGTTGGATGTACATAGTGTAGAGTCGATGAACCCGAAGGCCAACCAACATCCTAATGGAAAGAAGAAAAAACAAAACATGAAGGGTAAGGGGGATAATAAACCCAACAAAAATGATGGAGGGAGAAACACAAAGAAGAGAAAGTCGAAGTATCCATGTAACCTTTGCACGGAGGACCATATGACTCACCTGTGCCCTCAACTTGTGGAGGCCTAAAAGTTATTGGCATAGTAGCAACCTTTGTTTTAATGAACCCATTTCCACATGGGAAAAATATGACGCAAGCCTCTTCGAGCGCTGATGGGGGTAGTCAGGGAACCCCCACATATTCTAGTAATCCCTTGGCCACAAACGTTTAAATTATGAAAGGTGATGCTTATATAGCAACTAGGGCACACAATTACGGGATGCCCAAATCTGTCAAAAAGGGTAAAGAAGCCACAAACCCACCTGTTCCTCTTCAAATTGAAAGGACAATGAGAGAAATAATGACACACACCCCGAAAGGGGCGTTCAATAAATCTTCTCATAATCTGAATGTGAGGGCCACCCAAAACGAATCTATGGTGGAGGATTTGTCACAAACCCCTTTCGCAATGTTTGCTTTGGAAGTCCTCCAGAGATGCCCTTCGTAGAGAAAGGATCTATTATCCACCTTGGGATCATCAGAGACTTGTAATCCAGGAATGATCATTCTCCATATGATTGAATTGAAACCTTGTCTCCCTTACCACGTTGCATTTTAGATAGTAGTGGCTTACCCCACAAAATATTTTACCCAAAATATATTTCGTACGGTGGTTGATGAGGGTTCCTCGACCTACGTGATGTTGTTGGCATGTTGGAAGGCCATTAGACAACCTTTTTTTTCTCCGTCACCTACTCTGCTTACTTCTTTCGACGGTCTTTCTTTCAGACCACCTAGAATCATCCCTTCTTTCCCCATGCAGTTAGGAGGGAAGACTGTGTGCATCGACGTTGAAGTGGTCAATGTGACTCACAACTACAATATTGTTTTAGGAAGGAGCTGGACCTATGCAATGCATCCAGTGGTTGCCACATTTTTTCGGGTCTTGTTGTTTCCACACGAGGGCTCAATTGTAAACATTGACCATTTGTCCTTCTCCCAGCCTGACCCTTCATCTGGGGCATCCATCGTCCCAATGATTGATAACCCTCATCCTGACAGCTTCAATGTAGGGGTTGATTTGTGCCCCCTGTTGATGGGTACTTTCGATTACCCACCTCCTTCTTGCGATGTCAAGCTTATATCAATTGTCCCTGACCAGCCTAGGGCTGAGATCTTTCAAGTGTCATCGTTCTGAACAAGATCCATGGAATCTTCCTTCCCCATCGGCTATGATGGAAGGGACAACGAATCCTATCATGGCCATGCCCTTGTCCACGGAAGAACTTGCGTACAGTATTGTCTAGCAAGCTTCGACCGACCCCGATCCAACTCCCGCACAGGAGTTAGATCTAGTTCTTGAGCATATTTGGGCTCAAGGTTCCCTCACCACTACAGATTATTTAGACTTGGTATTTCCCTCTGGTGAGGCAATTATAGAGGCATTGACTGGTCCAGATAGATCCTGGGATGATCTCCATCACAAATCTTATTTCCTCCCGGAGTTAAGAAGAATAAAGGCCGGGGAATTCCTGTTGACTATGACTAGAGACAGGTCTTGTCCTCTTAATCCTCTGGCTATGCACGTAGTTTATGTTGTAACAGATATCAAAATTGACTGCACTGGGGAAGGTGTCCTACCTGGCTCCAATTCATCCTCCTAGCATGTACCTGCAAGAAATTCCTAAAATCGTTTCGTGAACCTTTAACCAGGGTTCAAATGTTATGAGCATGGATTTTCACCCACTGCAGCCAACAATACTGCTAGTTGGAACGAATGTTGGTGATATTGGAATTTGGGATGTGGGTTCACAGGAAAGATTGGCTCTCAGAGCCTTTCGTGTATGGAATATCTCAGTGTGCTCAATGCCACTACAGGCAGCACTTGTCAAAGATCCAAGTCTCTCTATAAATCAATGTATTTGGAACCCAGATGGGACATTGCTTGGGGCTGCATTTTCCAAGCATATTGTCCACTTATATTCATATACTAGTGTTTGTGAGTTGAGACAACATCTAGAGATTTGTGCCCATATTGGTGGTGTGAATGATATTTCTTTTTCTCACCCGAATAACAAACATCTCTGTGTTATCACTTGTGAAGAGGATAAAGATATCAAGGTGTAGGATGCTGTAACTGGCAACAAGCAATACACATTTGAAGGTCATGAAGCACCTGTATATTCAGTCTGCCCTCATCATATGGAAAATATCCAGTTCATTTTCTCTACGTCTATTGATGGAAAGATCAAAGCTCAGCTCTATGGCCTATTGGGATCTAGAGTAAATTATGATGCCCCTGGGCATTGGTGTACTACAATGACTTACAGTGCCGATGGAACGCGTATTTTCTCATGTGGAGGATGGACTGTAAGCTGGGAAGGCAGCAGTGGTGCAACAACTGGGATGCTGCAAGTTTCAACCGTGTAGTCATTATCAATATCAATGCCCAGCAGCATATGATGCCAGTGACGATGACATACAGTATCTCCAAGGCGGCTTCATTTAATGCATTCCATTGTACTGTTGAGAAGGAGTATCGTTCGAAGGGGTGGCCTAATTTAACGCATTCCATTATTTCTTTTAGAGTGGTGAAGTGTGGCAGGTGTTCCCAACCCATGTCAGAACTACGTGAACAATCGCCAACTGATGGAGACCCTATAAAGCCATGGAATCTAATGAGTTATCAAATTGATTTGTTGATTCCTTGAATCTACGAATGAGAAAGGAAGTCACATATATCATTCCCCTCCAACTAAGACAACGGGTGGAAAATTTCTAGTACGAATCTGCTAATCACAATCAAAACCTCCCTGCCATGCATTCTGTCATTGTATTCATCTATGTCAAGTATCTGCCTGTGAATATTTTTGCAGCTGGAGAACGATTTCTATTTTTGTTGTATTGCTTTATGTCAGCTCAGAAGCAGTCTCATGTATAGCCTTGTCAAAGAATGATTCTTATGTTATGTTTGTTTCTGGTGGGAAGGTGTCCCTATTCAACGATAATGACACCTACGCTGACGATGTGATCATGAAGGTAATGGTTGCATTTAACCATTTTGGCAAAGGACTCAACAAATTAAAAAGACGAACCCAAACTTTGCACGCCATTCATGAATTATAGGGATGGCGGAGAGAATTGGAGTGTTGGGAAAAGACAATTATTTGTTTGGGACGTGCGTTGCTAAGGAAAAGTCAAATTTTTGTTCTGGACAGACAGATGCCATTCTCCAGAAAATAATTAGAAAGGAATTTGCAGACTGCTCTGTAATTGTCGTTGCACACAGGATACCTGTTGTTACGGACACGTTGCAATTTTGTTTGGCCACGCACACACTATTGATTATGGTTCTTTCAGATACGGAAGATGAGATTCCAAAAGTGGAGGTGGCCGTGAAAATAACACCCGTTTTTAATCAACCTGCTCAAGATTTTCGTTATTCCATGGACTATGACCTCACGGACCAGAACTACACAACCACAAGCGATGATTTCAACCAGAGTTATGATATCACATGGGGTTCAGGTTTCGCTTCCAGGACTAGATGCTTGTTTGGATATTTCAGTACATGAATCAAATTAATACCAGGTGATTCATCCGGGACAGTCACTTCCTTCTATCTTGCTACCCAACAAACCTCTAAGCACGATGAGTTGGGATTCAAGCTTGGTTTGTGGATCAGTGTATTTTTGTTAGAGATCATGGCTGCCATTGTTGGAAGACTTATGGGTACCCCGGGGAATTCGTTCTTGAGAAGGAAAAATGGAGAGAAGAATAATTTGGTAGGCATGAGCAATGTAACTGTGATGGCCTCTGTTGCTTTCCCTGGGATGAAAGAGGAGTATGAGACTCTGAGATTGA
>ML777391.1:165783-195286 GCA_009831015.1 Picea engelmannii | reverse complement strand
GTATGGTGGTTTGAGTCCTTTTTCATGGACTAGGGCCCTAGAAGCTTCATTTACAGCCAAATCTGTGAGATCCATATCTTTTATGTAAAGCCTCCTAAAAGTACCAATATCACGCTCAAGGACAAAGTTAATTTCTAAAAGTTGTTTTTAGTTGTTTGAAGAATATTCCATGTCCCATAAGACTAGTTACACTCATTTATGGATTAAGGACCTTATTTTCATCCCCTACTCATGGTCAGGGCCCTAAGACCCATCCCGGCTACACAAAAAATCCTAATGGAAACCCTTTCTCATTCATATGAAAAATATTCCCTTTAAAGGGATGATGTTGTAGTTAAAGGCGTTGATCATACTTTATGGATTAAGGACCCTATTTTCATCACCTAATCATGGTCAAGGCCCCAACATAAATCCATACTACACAAAAAATCCTAATGGAAACTTCTTCCAACCCGTATGCAAAAGATCCCCTTTAGATGTCTCATGTTGTAGTTCATGGCTTTAATCATGGCCTATTAACCCAATAATATTTTTTCAAGGCCTAATTCCTTGGATTTATCCCCCAACCATGGTTAAATCCTTCATAGCCATATTTGATACACAAAATATTATAACAATACCCATATCTCACTCAAAGGTTCATGATTCCCTATAGACAACATGTTATGTGGTTTACGGCATTGATTATGTCCCTTAATCCCTAAAGGATTCATAAATGACCCAAGGGCCTTATTTTCCTCACTTGACAATGGCTAATTACTTAATGCACATGTCCCTAATGCAAAATATTTCATAATGGTACACATATTCAACTTGGAGGCCAAATATTTCCTCTAAAAGTATTATGTTGAAGGTGATGTTCATGGATATTGAGCCTTACAAATCCATTTATGGAATAAGGCCCTTATTGTCCTCCCTTTGTTATGGTAAAGTCCTTGAGACCCATTCCTACTATGAAAAAACTCATTATTATACCCATATCCTACTCATATGACAATGATTCACTTTAAAGGAACTATGTTGTAGTTTGAGGCCTTGATCATGGCCTATTAGATCAAGAATATTAAATTAGGTCCTAATTCCCTCGACTTCTGACCCAACCATGGTCAAGGCTCTAGTGCCCATCCCTAATGCATAAAACCTTCTAATGGCATCCACATACCACTCTAACGATAATGATATCTTATATAGGGCATGTTTTGTGGTTTGTGGCATTGTTCATGGCCCTTGTAGATCCCCGAAAGATTCATTTAGAGCCTGAGGGATTTATTGTCCTCTCATGCACATTATCAAGGCATTGAGACCTATCCCCATTATCCAAGGAATTATAGGAGAAACCATGTTCCACTTGGATGATATGGTAATATTAATATTAATATTAAAATTGTAGCCTAAAATATTAATCCTAGAGGCAGGCATCAGGGACATGTATGGGCTAAATCATAGTGAATGATAGTGTTTTTGATGCCATATTAACATAACCGATTATTCTTTAATAAGTGAAACTAGTTTTTTCCTTCATATTCATAACTATATCAAGTTGTTGATTAGAGATTATTTTGTAACCAGTATGAAGATGTCTAATATTGATGTAAGTGCTTATATTTGATCATTCATTGGTATTAGCATCAAGACTTAATGGTGTCCACCCCTTGGAGGTTTTGACATGTATAAATGTTATGCATTATTGATTCACATGTTCAATGGCCTATTGATTGATGGGTTGTTTATCTGGAAGGTTAAGAGGTTGATGGATTGATGATCCTTACCTTTATTTAGTGTATATAGGTTTAAATCTATTAACCTTGTTCCTAAGGATTGTCATGTTTAAAAGTGAAGATACCTTTCATACACAGTGTTGTAGATGTCGGGTAAGAGGATTTTGTCTTAGGGATACTATGAATGAGTTTTATTGATGTTAAACCAATAATCTTTGGTGGTATATTTGTATTGTTAACAAGACTGAATTGTAACCACCCTTGAGTGTCATGTATGCATTGAATGAGTAGACCTCTTATTTATGCAGAGTGAAGTTATTATTCATGAATAGGATTGTATATGTCCATTAATTTGAATTCATGTGTATTGACATGAATGCATGGATGTGTTTAATTGTTGAACATGAAATTGTACTTGTTATGCTTTGGATAATACCATTTTTAATTAGTTGTCTTCATCTTGAAGGTTATGCTATGTTGTTTACTTTGAATGATAGTTTTGAGTGGGTTGTATGCAACTCTTCATAATGAGCAGGTATGAAATGATCATATAGCAAGTGTGAAATAGTGTTATGTATGACATGCTATAATACATATTTTCTCTTGTTGTTATCTACCATATGAAAGAGAGAAACATATTTTAATTATGCCTTTGAAACTTATCATGTGAATGATTGTGAACTTTCATATAATAGACTAGTCTTAAGTCTATTATGGTAATATTTTTTTTTATTACACAAGAAAGGGGTTTATATATTAAAACCAGTGGTATAACCACTGTAGAGAAAACTTACATAATTCAGCCCTGCAATCAGTGCAGGAGCTTCGAGATTACAAAAGGGGTTACCATGCTATAAAGTCATAGAATTCCCATAACAGCCGAGAGTCCAAAATATAACTAAACTCGGAATAAGAAACGACTTACAGCATGATTGTCTGAGTTGCATAAGGGCCTATACTCCAACTTACAAAGAAGAGAACCAGAGATCCAAAAAGAACTAATTCCAGGAAAGAGGAATTCGGGATTAAACATTCTGACCCAGGATGGAGGATCTTGCGCTCATGGTCGCCTTCCCCCCTTCATCTGTCTAGCAGCTCTGTCCTACAGCTTGAATTTCTAGCTTTTCAATTCTTGGTTCTAGATCAACAATTTTGCTTTTAGCTTGTTGATTTGTGTAGGTGAGAGATTCTATCACTTCCTCCCTTAGCTGGATTAGATCTTCCTCCATCATTTCGAAGCCCCGACCTCTTTCCTCGTCAAGATGGAGAAGGAATCCTTTATGCATGCTAAGCATGAATTTCAGCCTACGAATTTCGAGTTCCAGGGAGGGCGAGGGATTAGGGGGGGTGGCTGAGTTGGAACTGGACTCCATTGAGAGAGCGGTGGACAAAGACCAGGAGGGAGGCCTGGCCGAGGAAAATAGGTAGAGACTAACAGAGGGAAAGACTGGGAGCTCAATCCAGGAGAGAAACCATACAAAATTGGGAAGGCAAGATGAGCAGGAGAAGTTCACCACCTTCCTGAATTTAACAGTATCTCGTTCATGTGCCTCCATGGGAGGAGGGGGGGCTCGCATAAGTGCCATGCAGGAGGGATAAGAGATCTATGCGGAGGTGAAGGAGGGATGTGAGGCGAAGGACATGGAGGGGGAGGGGAGGGGACGCAAACATTGCAGATAAGTATCGTCGCATGGGAGAAGGGACAGATAAGGGAGGTGGAGGAAGACTGCCATGACTATGACGTCGGGAGGGAACGAAGGCCACTTGCCCCGGGAGGCCCAGCTGAGCACTCACTGGGTGTCGCTAAGGGAGAGGGACGAAAACCAAAGTTCCATTTAGGGAGAGTTGACCCCTACTCATGTGGGTGGTGGCTTTGGTATCTTGGTCGGCTTTAGCGTTGAGATGATGGAACACATGAAAGAAGTCAATTTTTTGGAAGGAGCGGGAGAGCCGCATGATTTTCTTGAGAATGTGGTGCATATTCATTTGAGTAGGCCATGTGTTGGTGACCATAGCTTGTATTAAAATCTGGGAGTCACCTATCGCCGTTATTTCTTTGATTTCTAGCTTCCTGGCTTGGATAAGTCCCTGCCAAAGGCTTAGAGCTTCTGTTATATTATTGGATTCAACTCCAAGCCCCCAAGAGTAGTATAATTATCGTAGTTCACCAGATTTCATGATCCTTAGTGAGACGAGGGGGGGATTTGAGGTTTGGAGTGAGGCTATGGATCTAATATTTATCAGGGGAGTTGAGAGAAAGGGATTTGGTGCAAGGCCAAAGGTAGGAGAGGCAGTCTCCCAGTAGGGCTTTGGATTTGGCAGAAACGATGTCGGGCGAAGCAGTTAGATTTCAGAATATTCTGGAGTTTCTTTCGAGCCAAATTTTCCAAAGGATGCATTTAGGGAGGGACATCCAACAACACTTTATTTGAGGGTTGGCCTTGAGAGGGAAAGGACAGAGGGTGGCCCATGTTTTTAGCAGAGTGGGTATGTTAGGAGGGAGTTGGTAAAAAGGGATCCCTCCTGGCAAGGCATGCCACCAGACTTATTTTGCAAAGGGGAAATTGAGGATCAGATGGTCAGCATATTCTTCATGGATTTGACAAAGAGGGCATCAGATTCTAGGTTTAGTGGATCAGAGCAGTCCTAGCACTTCGAATTCATTAATTTTCTATTAAATTATTAGTAATGGAGAACATATCAATTAAAAAATTATTATGGTAATGGTAATATTAATATTAATATCAAAATTGCAACCTAAATTTTTATTTTTTATTTTTTAACTAAATATTGGTCATCGCAATTACAATGCAAACCTTAAACAACGAAAATATGTCGTCGTCTGTGCGATGAAAACTTCAATTGTTGCGACAATTGTTCTATATAAAAACGAAAAGTTGTCGTCGCCTATGCGACGACATCTTCAATTGTTGCGACAGTTGTGCTATATAAAAATGAAAAGTTGTCGTCGCATGTGCGACGATAACTTCAATTGTTGCGATAATTTTGTTGTATAAAAATGAAAAGTTATTGTCGCATGTGCGATGACAACTTCAATTTTTGTGACAGTTTTTCTATATAAAAATGAAAATTTGTCATCGCACGTGCTACGACAACTTCAATTGATGCAATGGTTTTGTTATACAAACAACGAAAAGTTGTCGTCGCACACGCGACAACAACTTCAATTGATGCGATGATTTTTCTATGTAAACAACGAAAAGTTGTCGTCGCCAATGCGACGACCGATTAAATTATTGCGATAGTTTTTCTATATAAACCACGAAATTTGTTGTCGCAATGGGCGTCGCAATTGAGACAAAATGTTGGTTTCACATAGTTTGCATATATTGTCGTATTGGCGAAGATATTTCTCTTTTTTCGCAATTGCCTATGTTGTCTCTCTTGCGACGTTTGTTCAAGTTCGTCGCAATTACCACGTGACATAAAACAATGTTTTAAAGACTCCAGATTCGTCACAATGTCAATGACATAATGTCGCAAGAGCGTCGAAACAGACATCACAAAATGACCCAAATATGCTAGTGTCACTAAAGGGTTCATGCGTTTATTGAAAAAGGGAGTCCCTTTTTGTTGGGATGAAGTCGCTCATCGCTCATTCGAAGCATTGAAACACGCCCTCATGTCTGCCCCTCTACTTTGGCCTCCCAATTATAATAAATATTTCTTATTGTACTTGGACATTGCAGAGTCAACCATCTGTATGGTCTTGGTTCAAGAGAATGATCTTTTCGAAGAGAATGTGATTTATTACCTGAGCCGAGGCCTAGTTGGGTCGGAACTCAACTATTCCCATGTTGAGAAGCTTGCGTTGGCAGTAGTGCATGTCTTCCAACGGTTCCATCATTATATTTTTCTTCGCAAGATCACCATCATTACAATTGTGAATCCATTCCAATATGTGTTGACACGACGTGTCATTGGCAGAAATATCAATAGATGGATTGTAATTCTCCAGGAATTTTTCTTGGATTTTGTTTCCGTGAAATCCAAAAATTTGTTGGTCTTTGCAGAACTTATTTCGGAACTTCTGGTCAAATCAGGTGATGTTACGCCCGAAGAATTGCCTATTAAAGGAGATGTTTTTCTGATTGCATCTTTGAACCCCTGGTATGGAGATATACTAGTCTATCTCGAGACTTTGAAGTGCCATGTTTCTACTTCTCGCGATGAGCTTCGATGAATTCACCATCAGGCATGAAACTATCTCATACTCGATGACACTTTGTATCGTTGAGGTGTATATTGTGTTCTTCTTCGGTGGCTTATACATGACGAAGAGGAACTTGTTCTTAACGACTACCACACTGGAGCATGTGGCAATCAATTTTCTGGTTTGGCAACAGCCCAAAATATTCTACAAGTCGGTTACTTTTGGCCTACGTTAATCAAGGATTGTGTTGAGTCATTCAAGAAGTGCCACCCGTGTCAGATATTCTCTCAAAAGATGAGGGAACATCCTGCTCCCATGTTTCCCAGCATTGTTGTTGGTCCCTTCACCAAGTGGGGGATTGATTTTACTATGTGTCACCTGGCCTCAGCCAGGGGGCATCGTTATATCATTGTAGTGGTAGACCACTCCACAAAGTGGGTTGAGGCTATGCCAACATTTAACAATGATGGTGAAACAACAACTCTCTTCATTTTTAACCAGATAGTAGCAAGTTTCAGCATCCTGAAGGATCTTGTCACTGACCATGGAAGTCACTTACAGAAAGAAATGATGTCCAAGTTAACATCAAATCTTGGGTTGAGGAAAGAACATTCATCACCCTACTACCCACAAGCAAATGGCCAGGTGGAAGCTGTGAATAAGTCCCTCAAGACTATTCTACAGTGAACGATAAATTCTGCCAAGTCAAATTGGCATTGGATGTTGTACTCAGCGTTATGGGCCTACCGAACGTCTGTAAAGACTGCCACCAGTTTCTCACCTTTTCAACTTGTTTATGGGCTGGAAGCAGTCTTTCCTATAGAGTTCCAAATCCCATCTCTAAAGTTTGAAGTAGAGTTATTTCCAGACACTTCACTGCTTGAGGAATGCCTATTATAACTCGTACAACTCGATGAGAAACGTTGTGATTTAGCCTTGGCCAATGAGGCTCATACGAAATGAGTCAAGTGTCAATATGATCAGTTCATTCATCCTCGGATTTTCTCTGAAGGTGACCTTGTCCTAGTCTATGACCAAGATAAGGATCCCCTAGGGGGAGGAAAGTTTAAACTCGTGTGGTTGAGACCTTTCATTGTGAAGGAGGTCTTAAATAAGGGCGCTTATTGTCTGGTTGACTTTGAGGGAAATGCTTTGGCGGAGCTTAGAAATGGGCTCTACCTCAAGAAGTATTACTCATAGGTTTGTCACCTGGGTGACTTCTTGTACATATGTATAGTTCTTATACAATTAGTTTTGTCTTTTTGTTTTATGGACATGTCGTTATTTATTTCATCTTTTTCACTATGGAAGATGTCAAGTGAATCTGAGGTGTTCTTTGGGTTCGTGGATGACACTAGCTGAAAACAGTTTGTCTAGGTGATGCTACAAATAATTTTGCCGAGTACAACGCAGTGATATAGTTGCTTCGTGACGCTTTTTCACATGGTATCTCTCACCTCCGGGTCTACATAGATGCTCAGCTATTTGTGTCCCAGTTAAATGGGGTTTATCACGTTTATGATCCTACTTTACACCGACGTTTACTTAGGGTATGTCTCTTAGAACAATACTTTTATTACATTACATACATCCATGTTCCTAGGAGATTAAATCAAATGACAGATACTCTAGCTAATCAAGTATTAGATTGTCATGCTTCACACACATAAAAATAAGCACACACATACACATGTACATACATTTGTAAAAAATGTGATCCATAAGACAAAAAAAATATGTAAATATATATATCAAAAAGTCTCAGAGTACATAGGCGGGCGCGAACGCCTAAAAAATAGTAATCTGGTATACATCAAGGGGCTTATGCCTTAAAAAATATACAAAAAGTTCCCTCAGCACATGATGAGTCCATCCTATCTAATATCGGGGCCTATTGGCTCTGCTGTAGTGAATGATGGCATTTTCCAAACGCTGGAAAAGTTGGACCCAAGTCTGTGGCACCCCAACTACATGAGGCTACATGGATGGTGGGAGATCCTCGATCTCGGCCATGGGAACTTCACGAGTGAGCGGAGTGAGCTTCTGCTCCACTCATTTCAAAACTCCCTCAACCTCTCTAGTTGGAGGTCCTCCTATGGTTGTTTATTCGACAGCTGATGTTGGTACTGCCTCTAGTCGAGGACGCCGCCTAGTCCTCGAGAAGTATGTCAGGTGCATTGGTCCCACATCTATACATAATAGATGCATAGTTGTCAAATACTTTGTTGCATATAAAAAATGATATATATAAAAGAAACTAAAAATTAAATAACTTTAAAACACACATACCTATCTCTCCTTGCTCCTCTCCCAGAGGCACGGGCATATATGGATCTCTAGAAAATTTGATTCTAGCGTAGGGGTAGTCCTATATCACTGGAATCTGTCGTTCCCACCAGTCGAAGAACTTGTCATCGAAGGCCTCTATGGTCCTTCCTTCCCCCTGTCATGGAAATAATGCTTCCCATATAAATACCGCTAGGAAGGAGGCCACACACCCCCATACCGTCTCTCTCATACTCAGACTGGATACCCTCTCAAAGAATAACGAGCACAAAATGGTACCAAACTTGAAGTTCTTGTTGCTACGCTCTAGGCACTCTCTAAGATGCCTCTTCATGCAGTCAAGCATGGTCATGCTCCAGTCAAATATTCATGCATATAGGCACTACATTGCACAATACATGTGCACCTGGGAAGCCTGGTGTAGGGCCGTGGATCCAGTGATCCGCCCGATAAGAAAAATGATCACTTTCAGTAACAAGTTGGTGATCTTGTGGATATGCACCTGAGAACCTACTTTCTCATTGTCGGCCTCGCAATGCATCCCGATGTAGTCGACGATGTTGAAGGGACCAGGGGGAAATGTACATAGGTTGAATGGTTCCCCTCTCCTCGATAGGCCAGTCAAGAAATATATTTCCTCATTCGTTGGAGTCAACGACTGCCCCTCAAGAATGAATGCCTCTGCGTCAGGGTGCCAGTAATCCACCAGGGCATTCAGTAGCTTTGGTTGTTCCCTCATGAATGGACACCGGTAGAACTTCCATAACCCGCATTGTTTCAAAGCAGTGATAGCAGCAGGGTCCTCATCGACCAAGATTTCAATTTCGTCATATTCCCTCTCCCTCTAGTGGACATACATTCTATTCCATGACAGTTCAAAGGGGAGTTAGGTCTTGCATTTTGATTTTTTCTATGCTTTTGAGGGTGTACGCGGGCTGTCTTGGACACAGTCGTGTATGTAAGTTGTCAAAATTTTCTTTGCCTGCGTACATACGCGGGTAGTGCTTGGATAGCCTGCGTACACATAAGGCCGACCTTTTTTAAGAGGACGTGCCCCCAAAAAAACTAGAAACTATGCATAAAAGAAGAATTGGAATGCAAGAGGGATGAGTTTATACTTACTTGGTCTGAGCGGAAATCCGTTTCATCCTTTGAAGATCCCAGAATAAACTCTTTTAGCAAAGGCTTTTTTATTTTACCTTTTAGTTAATTTTCAAATTGCAATGATGAAAATGAGCTGTTAGCTTCCATTTATAGACTTTTTTGGCCCTTTTTGCCACTTTTTTGAACCCTTTTGTCATTTTTTCTGGATTGAAAATCATCTAATTCGGTTCTTGAGTTTCATATTGGATGTTACGATGCACTTTGCCTTTTGTCTTGGTAACATTTTTGGGAGATGGGTCACTTTTAAAGGTCCTTTGGCAAAATTTGTTTTTCCAACTTTTTGCATATAAGTTAGGATTCCACCTCCACTTTCTGCATCTCGTTGTATTTTCCACTTTGCCATAGGATCGATCCCACTGAAGTGCAACACAGAACCATCTTTTATTTTTTATAAGTGTCATGATTAGGTGGTAGAGCCTACCTTTACATGGATTCCCTAGATAGTTCCTTGTTGCATTTTGGTGTCCATGTTGTCTCTAATGAATTTAGGCTCAAGAGCCCTTGTTAGTCCTATCATGATTACGAGATTGAGCCTCTCTCATCTGATGAATCATCACTCTTGGTATCACCTTCGGGACTCACAAAAATGAGCATGCTTTGTTGTCATTCAAGCTCACTTTAAAATTAGAAAGTAACATCCGACGAGACTATGTTTATGATTTTCAATCTTGTTCGAATTAACTGAGAAAAGTAACCTCTTGGAGTCTTATTTAAGCCCTTTTCAGACTCTCTAAACCTGAAAATATTGTCGAGCGATCTTGTTTTCCTTCATGCTCTCCAAACTAAAATTCGAAGGCACATCTGTCCGGCGGTAGTTTACCCCTTTTTCAGTCCGTATGGTCAATTTTACGAACAAAGGTATACTCTAGGAACTTCGGTTCGCTAGAAGATTATTCTAAGGTATAATTTTAACCCTTTTTCAAGCTTGAGCGACTAAATTTATGAAAAAGGAACCCCCATGGAGTCCATAGTTAAGCTCTTTTCAGACTCCCTAAAATTGAAAAGATCATCGAGTGATCTTGTTCCTTCACACTCATTAAATTGGTCCAGAAGAATATCCCCCATGGAGTCCATAGTTAAGCTCTTTTCAGACTCCATAAAATTGAAAAGATCGTCGAGTAGCCTTGTTCCTTTACACTCCTTAAATTGCTACATCTACTGGCATGAGTTTACCCCTTTTTTAGGCCTGTGTATTATGGAGGAAAAAGGTACACCTCGAGAGATTTGTCTCATAGGGAGAGTTCTCCTCAATAAATTTTATACTATTTCGGGCTAAGGAGACTAAATCTAGAAAAAGATTGCGAGTCCATAGTTAAGCTCTTTTCAAACTCCTTAAAATTGAAAATATTGTCGAGTGATCTTGTCTTTGTCACACTCGTTAAAATTGTTTGGAATAGACGTCTTTTCGGTGTAATTTTACCCCTTTTTCGAACCGACTAGACTATTTCCGAAAAAGGTACCCCAATGGAGTCTTCTTTTACGGTTTTTCAAACTCTCTAAACGTGAAAAAACTACCAATATTACCTTCTCTGGGCTCGTTAAAAATTACATTGAAGGGGGTTTCATTGTGTCTTTCTAATCGCAATTGCATATCTATGTCTTTGGCCTAATTTGGGCTCCATGTTGCTCTCAACTGAACCTTTGAAGCATGCCTTATACACAAGACTTATAGCACTTTTCCTCTGCAACCTGACACCTTGACACACGGAGGAATTTTCCCGAGTGTCCTTTTCCTACACATGTCTCCTTGCTCTGGGAATTAGTGTGTTCCTTGCGCTTGGAACTAGTATGCTTGTGACACTCGTTCCTCCTTTGTAACGTAGCATTATTTTATTCTTTTTCAAGCTCTTTAAAAAATTGAAAAAGACAAAAAAAAAAAAAAAAACCCAAAAAGAGGGGATGGGAAATATATATTATTTTTTGGCAACACAACGAGTTGCCCTTGGACAAAGCACATCCTTCCATTTTTTCGTCAAGATTTGGGATCTAATATGAAATTAGTAAGTTGTTCTCGCTACATAAAGTCGTGTCCTCCTATGTTTGGTTACTCTTCCAAACACATGGAGAGTTTGTGTTGCCTCTTACATCGTGAACTTATGTCAATGTCATGTTGCCTGAGTCTGATCATCTTTCATGTTATTGTGTAAGGGAAGTTTCACCCAACCTGAGTCGAACTTTCTGCAGTTTGTCTCTTGACCTCATGCCCGACCATCCCAAAAGTCCAATCAAGTCCTTGTTCTAAATCAATGAAGTTCTATGCCTGATCATCGAGATCCTCTTGTATTTTCCTGACAAGTCATCAAAGACCTCTGGGTAGTGAAGTCGTACACTCACATTACACTCCCACGCGAGTTTTGAATATCTTGAAGTTGTTTCTCAATCTCTGAAGGCCTCATATCCATCCATCGGGCGTCATTTGCTTCTAGAATATGGATACTATACTTGTATATATTTGATTTTGAGATGTAGATCCGTTGTGTATTGCTCACAGATACACTTTATATAGTTATATGACTTGGATATGCAGTGTATTTTATTAGAATCCATGGTTTATTTCATGTTGAGCATGGGTATGACCACCTCAACGAGACAATTGTTATTTTTGCAGATAGCACATCCCAAACTTTGGCCCCAAGCTCACTCGTTTCGTACATTGGTGAAGATATTTTAATGTATTTCGGCCATCAGATTCTCTTCTAACCTCACACATTAGGGGGCATCTATTATAACCCTAAATTTCTCTATATATGAATACCTGGCATTTGGCCCTCTTACTTGCATTGTTTTCCAAGCCATCACTAAGTTGCTCTTCTTAAAAACTCATTTTTTGAAGATGTACGTGCCTTGCACCAATATTGCCCACGTATCTATGCATGTTGCACCACTACATATCATGTATGTACGCATGTTTCACCACGACAACTCGTGTATACTTGCAAAAGTTGCAAAAAATAAAAAGTTGTAAGGAATTCATTGAGATTACGGGCTATTGGGTAGTTTTCCAACTAATCCACCGCCTATAGCCCGTCACCCAACGAATAACCATCATTTTGTCATATAAAAGGAGGTGTTGGGATCTCATTCCACATATAGACATAAGAAGAGTGAAAATCTTCCCATTTCACATTCCCCTCCTTGCCCCAAGCATTTGCAGCCCTTGTGTGAGAATGTCTTCAGAATTCCCCAATTTTCCTTCCTTCCTCCATCATAAACCCATCATAATTTCCAAGAAGAAGGTTGAGACAAGAATAGATACGAAGGTGCACTTGGATCTTGGTGAAGAGGATCCTGGACCAGGTTCTTGGTGCAGTAGCCAGCTTTGGTTGTAAGTGATCATTGTATTATCAATAAAAGAAGTACTTTTCCTATCCCAAAACATGATGTGTCGAATGTTTGCATTTGATTTTTGATTTTATTCTAATGTCTAACCCTTGATTTATATATGAATTTCATGCTTGTAGTTTTCTATTTATCTGTATTTGAATGCAGGCCAGCCTTGGGAGGAGGCGTGCAGTTAGAAAAGCTATCAAGCGCGAGAGAATCATCACTGGACGCGAAGTAGAGGTACAGTTACCTGATCCTTCTCATTTTTCTTTTCGTGTATGAGTTTGGGATATGTTTGGGGTAGTTAGAGAAGTAGGATACTTTTAAATGGTTATTGATCTACCTGCATTGTAAACCCTGGTGTCACCATAGGGAGGTTTTTCACGCTAGAACCCATCGTCCCATGGGGTATCTTCCATGGAAATAATTGTCATGATCATCTCATCGATGTAAAATACCACGTGAAAGGAATCAGGATACATATCTAAGAGAGAACGAGGAGAAGGAGTTTCCGATTGAATATCTTGATAAGCCAATTCTATTTGAATTAAAGGCATTCGGTCATCGTAATGAATACAATTGTCAGAGCTAGGTACTATCCAAGGGTCATAAGACTCGGGGATTTTTCTAACAGTGGTCGGAATCATGTTAATTACAGCGACAAAAGGAGGAGGAATATCGGGTCATGGAATGGGGAATGTACCCATCAACGATGAATCCTTTAGAAGAACCACTTCGACATTCTCATAATTGAGAGGTTTTTTCATAATGAAAGGTACGTTACTAGTACATGAATCGGAATTCAAGAAGGCAAGTTGATTGAGAGTAACAACTTTTCCTTGGTGAGGGAAACATATCACATGGAAAAGGGTAGAAACAACTACACACATGGAATAAATCCAACTACGGCCAAGTAGAAGGTTGTAATCAAGAGGTGCATCAAAGACATCAACCTCAACAGTAACCGCTTTTCCTTCTAACGTAATAGACAATAAAGGAAGAACACCATAAGGTTTAAATCCTATACCATTAAATGATTTTAGAGTATTATGTGACTCGGTAAAGGTAGGAGAGCCAATGGCTTTCAAACAAGTGACCAACATGATGCAAGTCGAGGCTCCTTCATCAATAACGGTTCGAAAAATATTCTTATTTTCCACAATAACTTGTATTTGAAATGCTAATTGAGGAGGAAGCCTTGGAATATGATATTACAAGTCAAAGATGATCAAGTTCATATCGATGGGATCAATTCCACCAATAGCCTTTAACAATGCCTTCCATTGCGTAGGAAAACTTTGAAGGACTTCGAGAGCTGACATTGCAGAAGGTGCCTGTGCAGGATCTTCTACAATACTGTAGTTTTGAGCAGCACGTGCGTGAGGATTAAACAACGAATTGAGAAAAAATCCCTTAGGAAGAGGATGAAGGACTACATCTAGACTCGGTCATTCAATATGAAGAGGATCGTTGGGAGGTGAAGTTGATGGAGGAGGTTGAACCAATGGAGGTGGTGAATCCTCAACTTTCTCTTTCAAAGGAGAATAATCTTTGGCTCAAGTAGCGACTGCAACTTCGTTCTTCTTGGAGTCACTATTACACATAAGTACATAAGATGTGGTAGAGGGAGAAGGTTGGTCATGAATGACCAATTGGGCTTGTTGATGAGAAGGAAACGGTTGTGAAAAAAAGGTGGGTGTAGGAGGTGTCTCGATCCCTTGCAGGAACTTAGTAACCTCAGCACGTCGTGGACAATATTTTGTATAATGATCCTCACCACAGATAAGGAAAGGATAACAAGGTTTGCGCTTGTATTTGTCATCAACAAGCTTAGTCTTGGGTTTATCGGATTGTTTATTATTATTATTTTCCTCCTTATTCTTACCCTTCCCTTTATTTTTATTTTTATTTTTATTGGTAGGTGTTTATTGAACCAAATTAACCTCAGAGGTTTTAACGGGAGAAGCAGTTAGAGGAGTATTTTGTACATTAACAACAGTGGATTTGGGATTGGAATGACTAGCTTATTTAGACTAAGTCTCAGCATGAAAAGTTCTAATCATTCCATCAACAGCATGAGAAGCTACTAGAGGTGTTGGCATTGGATTTGTAGACGGGCGAGGAGAATGAGGGATCAAGTCATATAATGTTCTTGTTTGTGAATAAACGAGATCCAAATATATAGCATGACTAATTGCCTTCTCTTCAATGACAACACCACCCATGAAAACATCATGGGCTATAGGACCAATGAGTAACTTGGTAGACCACTCGGCCAATAGTTGATCATGAAGGGGAACTTTGATTAAGTGTCTTCTCCTCCTCCACTCCTGGATATGATCGGAAATGTGAGTGGATGAGGATTGTTTAAATGAACTCAAAATTTTATTTCATGTCTCATATCATATCGGTAACTGATAATGCATTAAGAAATCCATAGCTAGGGTGTTGAATTCATTGAAGAATCCTCGTGCCAATTCAATATACCATTTGGTTGTCGAACCCGTAAGAGTTCATTAGAAAATACGTAATCTTATGGAGTCATTCATTAAGGAGTTGGATGAACACCAAAGATGAAATGTCATGACATGATTATTTGGGTCTTCTCCCGATCAACCGTCAAACTTAGGAATGTTTGATGGTAATTTGGCAGGTATGACCGGCCAATAAGGAGAATGCATGATAGGATCATTCAAAATCCTAGATAAATCTGGTAAATCCAAAGTAGAAAGAAACAAAAGTTGTATGTTTACTTCAGGAAACTGGTAATTTTGAGGAGGTAATCCCGTAGGTATACTAGTAGGACCATAAGAAGTCTGTAGATAGTTAGAGAGTCCTGTCAAATTCAGTGGTGGAGGGTTTTGAGTCTAATATCCAACATGAGTTGGTTGATTGGGTAAGATTCCTTGGAAAGGAGCATTATATTGAAAAACTTCACCCCAAGTAGGATTCATAGAACCTCGATATGGATGCCTAGAATTAGGGGGTGCAAAAGAATTAACTTGAGGATTTTACCCCCAGGCGGTTGTTGATTGCCTTGGAAAGTAAAATTCCAAGGTTAATATTGTAATCCAGGTATATATTTATTGTACACTGGTTTATGACCCCCAACTTGGGGTTTCCCTCCAACTAGAGGTTTCCCCCCAAATTGAGATTGGACCACAACTCGAGGTTGGATCCCAGCTTGAGGTTGGTCTCCAACAGGAATTTGAAAACCAAAAGCGACAGGATGACTTGTGCCTCCAACTCGATTGGAGCTACTGGTGCTAGGATGATTATATCCTCCAGGTGAAGGTGGAGGAGAAATGCTAGGCCCCCGGGAGAGAACCTGGGTAGGTGTAGGAACAAAAATACTAGCATCATTATACCCAGGAGGAACAAAAATATTAGGCCCTCCGGATGGATTCTAGGAAAGATTAACAATAGAAGTATTCAAAAAATTATACCCAAGTGGAAGTGACGGATTTTATCTAAGCGGAAGTGGTGTTCCAATAGGATCTTGAGTGATTACTGGACTTTTAGAAGAAACATATGTAACTTGTGGGACCATGGTAAAGCTATCGAGATGGAGAGGAAGAATCGTATGAGAACCAACTAACAATTGGTATGAGACTGTGACAAAATTATTGGGCGTGCCAATAAAATTGTATAAAGGTAATGTGTAAGAAGTGGAAGTCACATGCATATGTGATGCCATAGGTTGATTAGAGGTCCTCTGGCGAAGATGACACATTCCTATTTTTTCAAAAATATCTTGTCCCAAAGAGGTCCTCCAAAGAGAATGGACAGGGGCAAAAGAGCTAGGATTAAAAATTCCAGCAGTATGAACCAGAGTTTTAAACAAATCACTCTGAAAGAGTGGATCATCTACACCAAACTATGTGTGAGGTCCAGTAGGTATTCTAGTATAATCTTTAGCAACAACGTCTCCCGATGAATTTATCTGGAGAAAAAGTGGATCTTGTACAATACTCAATAACAGATTTACATGAAGTATCAATTCCTCCAATGGATTAGAACTTCCAATCTCAGAGGCTACGTCGTTATTGACTTCTCCTTCAGGAGAACCCTCTGGTGAGTTAGGAGGCAAAGGAGTGTACTCTTTCGGATCTTTCGGAGGTAACCCTTGCATCCTACGTGAACGACAAGGGCTGATGTTGGCCACACCAAATAAATAATGAAAGAACTCTATGGCCAACCAGAGAAACAAACAACACTCACTAATAAAATCTAGATATAAAACACGCAAACAAACCTTCTTATTTTGAAGTCACTAGTTGGTAATGAAATCTAGCGTCACAAAATCAAGACAAGAAGGGGTTGGGATAAAGCGGGTGGAAAAGCTACTTTGACGACCTTCTTAACAGAGTTATACCCCGGTGCAAGATCCCACACATAATCGTGGATATACCCTCAAAGGATCCCAAGTGATTTTGGCCAATGTCAATTCCAGGTACCATGAATACTTGCCCCTCCACAGTCACCTGGTGTAAAGATTCTAAAGAGATAGGCCACTAAGGTTACCAATTACGACAATGATGCATGGGGAAGCAGTCAATAGTCTGATCCACGTTCAAGGGTGGGGTATATAATCTTGAAATCAACTCGAGAAGATCCCCACAGGTTTTTATTCTCAAGTAACCCCCAATAATACGTGCAATCTCTACATTAAGACCAACAAAGCAGGGTGAGTAACTCTGTTAGCCCTAATGGGACCTCGTGATTGACCCTTGTGTTAGAAGGGATTCCTAGGACAAAATGCAACAAGTGGATTTGTACTCTCCCTATTACAAGATACTATTGTGTGTTTTGATGCTTTGGAGAGTGTGCCTTACAGCCTATTCCAATGTGCTTCCTAGCTAATGTTGGTGTATAAAAATTCTAGAAAATAAAAGTTGCTAATAGATTTTAAAATTACGATGTATTTTAAAGGCTCTTGTTTACTCAAAAGGGAAATGAAAGTGAAATTGATGATTTACTTGACCTTGACCCAATAAAATGAAAAAAGATATGATATGCAATCATTTCATTTGATGAACTCTAATTACAATAGAGAGAAGGTTTCTCTTTTCAGAATACAAAATCTACAAAGAACAATTTCTCAATATTTGAATGATATGGATTCCAAACAATCAAAAACTACTAAATTTTCCAATTTTCTCTTTTCAACAAATATTTGAATGCAAAAAATTTCTTCCAAAGACTACTAAAAAGAAGAATAAACTTTAGTCCTTTCCTTTTCAAATCAGAACAGAGACATAATCCAAAAAAGAAAGAATGGTCTAAGAAGACTAATGCACTCTCAACATTATTTCCCAAATAAATCTCACAATGCAAGAAAAAAATGAAAAGATAAGAAAACCTTTTCTTGAATGAAAACAAAAATTGTTTCTTAATTGAAAACAATCCAAAACTTAAGATCAATCCAAAACTCAAAAGAAATCAAGAACGTCTTATCAAACAAGCACCCAGGAACAAAGTCTTGAAATTATACCCTTGTGATAAGAAGTAAAAGATAAAATTTACAAAGCTTATGAAGAAGACTGTCAATCCTTGAAAATAAATCAAATCTAGTCTTAAAATATGTAAACCAATCATTCATTAATGCTAAAAGTTCATCCCAAGCAATGAAGACAAATCTGGGCAAGGAAAAGAAAATTTGATTGTCACTCCAACAATTCCTACAAGAATCGTCGCAAGCTGCAGAAGGGTACAGTGCAACGATGTAGGATCGTCATAGGCTATAACTAAGTCACAGTGCGATGTCATCGCCCTTGTCTAGAGAAGCAGAGTGCGATGATAAAGAATTTTCACAGACTGAAAATAGGACATAGTGCGACGATCTATGAATATAAAGAAAATTTGGAAGAATGACAAAAAATTTCAAAGAACTTTCAAAACCAGGGAGTCAAGATAGATCACCCACAGACTCAGAGAATGAAAATGATCAAAAGAAGGAAAGTTGAAAGCAAATAAGAATAAAAAACCAAAAGAGGTTGTATCCCCAATATGGTCGCCAATTTTTTTATCGGACAAATCGATAAGTGCGGACACAAACTAATCTCCCTAACTTCCACGGTAAGCTACAAAAAAACAAAACAGAATACAAACTTCACCTTAGACTTCATTGTCATATAAACTAGTTTAGAGAGAGACAAATGACATACCTTTCAAATGACGCTTGATCCTCGCTAGTGTCATCCTTTTCACTCTATCTTTGTATTTGCAGGATGGTGAACCTGTTAAGAAGCAAAAAATAACAAAGAGAGAGAACAAATATATGTATATATTCCAATGAATTATATGTATAAGATCAAAGAGTTATACAATAAAAGTAAAGACACCTTTATAGGGAAGAAATGTATTGTTGCATCATATTAAATGGAAGTGGAGAATACAACCCATGCCTTGATGTTGCAAGGTCCCCTCCAATGGCTCTTTGCTCCAAGACACACACCTTTTCCCCAATGCCTTTGATGAAGAATATCCACAATCTAACTTAGAGAACTAAAGAAAAGCTATCTCCAGTATAATCTATAGCAGAATTCTTCATGCATAAGCAAGCCTTAGCAAAACCTTAGCCTTTTCCATAAGATATCCCTCTTTATATAGGGTGAAAGACAGATGGATGAGGAGATTAGGATGATCCCACTAAATCAGAGAAGTGAGTAAGATCCAAACTGATTAGAGACCACCTCATCTTCTAGAAGATTCCCTTCTAGAACATTCATGAATTTTGACTTTTCCCTTGTTTAAGCATCATGGCACCCTATGCACAGGCAACCTGCGATGACGTTGCAGTCCATATTTGGTGCAACGTGCGATGATCAAGAATCATCTCACCCCAAGAATAGAGCAGGGTGCGATGATCTCCCTTGTCATAGTTTTTAAGGAAGAAAAGGTAAACCACTTTTCTCATGGAGAAAGTCTCTTTTAATGTTTTCAAGGAACATGGAATTGAGTTATGCACATGTCGTCAGTTGATCACTAGGGTGACCAAAATAATGTGTAATAGAATTCACCCCAAAGTATGAAGTTGGAACCTATGACAACTGAAGTACTTTGTAGAATGTGTGTGTCGAAAACAACGAGCACATCAGTCGGGAACCAGCAAACAATCAAGCATATGCATAATAATATACCATCTTCTGAGGTAGGCATTCCCATACTCAGACTACAAGTGACTCTAATCATAAGTGTCAAGTGAACCGTGGCCACTAAAATACATTGTGGATCCATGTCATCATGATTCATCATAGCCACGAGAAATACAATGTGGATCTATGCGCTTTAAAGAATTCAAATTTAGACATAGTCATGAGACATGCATAGTGGATCTATGTGTTAGTAAAAACTTATGAATACTTCGTCGCAACCTGGACCGATATGATGAGATCCAGGGTCTTCATTTCCATCATCTCTAAGTACGAATCTAGCCATGTGATTACAGGTGTTGAAGTCGAACATGGTAGAAACCACTTGATTACCATTCATTAATGAAAATCATTAACAAGTGTGAGGGAAATCACCATTGATGTCAATTACTCCCAAGGTACTCTAGTAAAATCCAACGAATGTGACTGAATTATTTGAAGTCGAACACTCGATGGAATATTCCAATCAGGGGTCAATGATGTGAACCCACTGTTGAAAGTGAAGAAACCTTCCATTGAGGCATGCAATCTCCAAGTTACTAATGTGATTTCTAAGTCATGTTCCTGGATAATCAATTGAAGTCGACAGGAAAAGACTCGTCATAGGAGGGCCTTAATGTATCCCCCATAAATGACATGAAATATGTAACAGATTTGAAGTAGATCATAGTATGAAGTGATCTGGGACTGCCTCAGGGAAGGACGACGTGGTAGAAAATTTAGAACTGCAGATGGTCGACTCGATAGAAGGCTTGTTTAGGTTGGAATTCTCTTGAACATATGAACAACACGACAATTGTCTTGGTAGAATTGACTCAAGGAGGACCCAACATATGAACTTATGGATGGTCAAATGAGAGGCAAATGGATTTCCCAACCTAGATACAGTGATGAAGGGGGGTGTCATGTTCAAGAGAGACTTTACTACCACTAACATAGATACAGATACACATTCCTTTCCCATTTTTACCCCACCATTTCTGGCGAGTACCTCTTTATTTTTACGCAATATTAAGGAGGATAGCATATTCTTGTAATGTAATCTCATCCTTTTGATGAGTCCCTCAGAGTATGTTTAACGAACCCTAAGAAGGAGTGGTTTGATCCCATATGGTCCTTTCGATGCTTGTTTTACGAGTCCAAAGAAAGAAAACTCAGGGGTTTTTCATGTTTAGAGAGTCTGAAACACACTTAAAGAAAACTCCATAATGTCCTTTTTTGTAAGTTAGTCTGATGAGACCGAAAAAGAGATAATCTACATCTCATTAGATGTTTTCTTCAAATACTTTTACGAGCATGAAAAGAACAATGTTGCTCGTCTATCTTTTCATGTTTAGGGAGATTGAAAAGAGCTTAAAGGATACTCCATAGGGTTATTTTTTGTATTACCAATGCAAGCTCAAAAAAGTGATAAAAGGTTACTCAATTGCATTCTCATGGTTTCACAAGCATGAGAAATAATTAAGACTATGCTCGGAGTTTTTCCTAAAAAACCATAAGCATCTGTACATAATAAAAACACACAAAAACAACCAAAAATGGTGGATCCTTGTCAAACGTCTCGTCCTTAGATATTTCAATCTTTAATAGAAAACACTTTGTGAAGTTGGTTAGACTTTAGGGCATAGGTAAAATATAAAAATAATTTAACGTTGCAATAAAATATGGTAAAATGTAACAAAATAGGTCAAAACAACCCATTTACCATTTCATTTTGCAATTTCACCCAAATAGTTCCCAAAACCCTCTTTTTCTTCCAAATTTCAAGCATCGATTCTGGAGCGCCTGGTGGACCATTTCGCAAATTGCTTCTGTCAAAAAGGTAATCTCTTTCCCCTTTCTCTTTTCATGGTTTAAAATTTCATTTTTACTGGTTTAATTTTGAGTTTAGGTCGATTTTTTGGAGGCCACTACGCTTTGAGATCATCACAGGCTCACAGTATCGTGAACTGTGATGATCTCAAATTGCTATAGGGGACTCAAATCCAGGGTGCGACGACATTGCTTTACATTAAATCAAATCCTTGCAACGACCGCAACTCAATTTTTGAAAATAAAAAATGAGTAAGGAAAACTTTCAAGAATTGAATTTTTATGAATCTAATCATCTTTTGATGTTACTTGGGAGGTTTTCCTCAGTCAAAATGCTCAAGTGGAGGGAACGTGATCATGAGGAAGAAGACTATTTTGCCGAGATTGACCTAGGCACTGTCATGGCACTCTGGGAGTGTGATTTACTCGAGTTCTTGAAAATTCAGGGCATGAGAGACCAACTGAGATTGATGGAGTATCTAGTCCACATGTGGGATGTAAATGAACAAGATGTTCATGTGGGTGTGCATACACTCACCTTGGATGTAGATGACATTTACTTTCTGATGGGGTTATCTTGTCGAGGCTCTCGATTATCACTCTCGGGAAGCAGGGGTGGGGAAGAACTCATGGATTACTATGTGGCAAACCACTGTGTGCCAGGTACAGAAAATCATAGTGACAAGGTTTCCATTAGAGATGTTCGGGATTTACCATTGAGAACCATCCTCTATACTATCACCAGTATGGCAGAGAGTGTGACTCCCCACATGGATTTGGGAATCTACTTTCAGTACACCATAGAGTGTATGGAGCCTCGGGTCTTCAATTGGTGCAAGGGTGTCTTAAAGAACATGAAAAAGAAACTGACAAAGTGTCGAAATGGTTGGTTGAAATAATTTGGTTATGGATCCATTTTGGTGTCCTTCTTCCTGGAGAGGTTTCCCGTCTTACTTATACAGGTAGAGTGGGGCATATCCGCTCCACATAATCCACAGATGAAAATATGGGTGGATTTGATGGTTCGTCATGGTGGCGTTCTTATCATCAAATATGACGAGGTTTTCTTCCAGTGGCTAAGAAATCAGCTAATCACGGTGGAGGACTATGCTTACGCCAGGAAAGAATTCCATGGGGATCCTGACTTATCTCTACCAGAGGGATCTCAATGGGGAGAGATAGGTAAGAAGGAAATTTTCAATATATGATGTTTTTGATATTTTAATTATATAAAATGTTTTTGTCATTATCCAAGACTAATCAAGTGCTTTCAATAATGCATATGTGGAACCTTATCATTGTTATAACCCTAAATTGCACCACACATGCTTACCTGGCATCAGGCCAACTCATATCCCTTCTTTACCAAAGCACTGTTGAACAACTCTTTGAAAATCCTCTTTTATAAAGGCCCACGCACCCTACTCTATTATTGCACGCGTGTACACACTGGCTGACCCAAAACAGCCCGCGTGGATCGAAAAAAATCTCAATACCCTTGAAAGGTTTCGGGCTTGATACCCTACTCATTGTGGTCTACCCGACTTTTGACTGTACCTGCCTAGTGACTGTTCGCGCGCTGGCAACCTAATTGCCAATATTTTTTAGGGACATACACAGGTGACTACGGGGGTATACCGCAGTACCTAGGACAGACATCGGGCCACGCTTTTCAGAGTATACCTGGAGGGTGCTTCCGTGTTCAAGTTGCACTTGCACCGGTAAGTTGCTCTAGTGTTGGTTGTTGTAACTGTTCTTTCAATTAATTTAGTGTTTGCCTGTCTTATCTTCTAGGGATTCTTTTTTAGTGTGTGTTACTTTTGAACATTTAGACTACCTTAGAGTGTCTTGGATCTTCTCACACAATGGAGGATCCCGAGCTCCGTCGGTCACAAAGGCTTCTTGGCCTGCCGCCGGTTACACTGGAGCCACCCCTGCCACCATTAAGGTGAAAGCTAGACTAACAAGGGTATTTTGAAGCGACCGGGTTACAAGCCATTGTGCCCGACCAAACCCCAAAGGAATCAACCATTTTGGACCTTGAAGCAATTGATCTTGGCCTGGTTGAAACCTCAAACATTGATTTCTTGGCACCTTTCATCATACCAATTCAATTTTACGAGCGCCAGACAGTGTTGCACACAACAATGGAAACAAATGTTGTTACCCCTTCTGGGAATTCTTCAATTCCCACCACAGTTGTCACCACAGGAGAGATTTCATCTCCTAACCCACCGTCGTCGGTCCGAGCCACCATGGTCTCGACCGCAACTACTTCACACAGTGGTCCAATCCCATCTTTGGCAGCGGCCATAACCCCTTTCACACCAAGTGCGACAAGCCCTCTGTTCTCATACGGGATGCCTAGTTCAGGTACAAGTCCTGTACTTTCTTACTCCACTTTACAGACTTTAGGTATGGGGGCAGGGAGCTCTAGCACTCCTCTACAAGGTCACATGGGGGGCACTCCTGCTCCTTTTAACGCTTTCCCTTACGGAGGAGGTCATATTCCTCCTTCATCGCCTTCACTCAGTGGCTCACATCAGCAATCCGTTAGGCAACCTACACACAATAGATTATTTGGAGCGGGGAGTAAAGGACCACCTTCGCATAGTATGCCGGTAGGTTCGACACCATTTTCTTTGAACGGAACGTTTGGTAACAACGCCTTCTCATCAGCTACTTTCCTGATTGGGGGCAATCCCATTTTTGGACAATCGACTCCTATGCAGGGTACTATTCCTGCACAGGGGGCAAACCTAGGAACTTCTTCCACTTCAGGGCCTTGGAATTCTTGGCAGGGCTCCATTCCCTCATCCGAAATGTCGATCTGGGGTAATTCTTTCCACAATCAATGGAACCCCAGACAAACTACTATTCATATCCCCACAGGACCAACATGGGGTTATCCTTCCCAAATTCCTTCAAATATAATGCATGCCCAAAAGTCTATGTCCTATTTGGGAAATCAGTCGATAATGTCTCCACATATGAAAAATCCATACGCTAGCCAGGGCCATGGTTTCTACCAAAATCCGGGCCAGCAGCCAAACTTTTCCTGGCAACCTGGTGCCAGTCAAACTCCAGGCCCCTTTTTCCTAGGTTATCACCAACAACTCAAACTACCTTTCCTTGCGACTTTACACTTTCCAGATTTGACAAGGTTGTTGAATGACCCTATTTGTCACGATTCGCATTGGCCTCCTATGCCGATGAAGTTGCCTTCAGACATTCCAAAGTTCTAAGCCAAGCCTAACGAAGATCCAGGAGATCATGTGACTACCTTTCATCTTTGGTGCTCATCTAAATCATTGAAAGATGACTCTGTACAGTTGCAATTGTTTCAATGTACTCTCATTGGGAGTGCCGCAAAATGGTACATTGAGCTTGATCGCTCAAGATACTCTTCTTTTGGAGAATTGGCGATGGCTTTCCTGAACCATTTGCAGTTACCTGTGAGATACAATGTTGGCACAGAGCTGCTTGCCAATTTTGAATAGACAACAGTGGACCATATCTATGATCACATCCGAGAATGGAGATGCCGAAAGAGTTTAATCAAGGTACCAGTCCCACCATCATTCCTTCTTGAGTGGTTCCTTAAGTCTTTGGTCCCACAGTTATCCAAAGACATTGCAACGTCAGGATTTTTCTCCGAAGAAGACACCATCATGAGGGCTCAACAGTTTGATCTCATCTATTCTCAGTCTGGTTTATTATACAACATCTTTCCAGATGCGCCACATTCAATACTGAATAAAACTAGACAGAGATTTGGACCACATTTCGATGGTATTGTTGGTTCAGCACAAACAAAGCCCATTGAGCAATTGACGAAGCATTTGCAGCAGTTATCTATACAACACACAGTGGCCAGCCAAACTACTGCTTTGGATACTCCCCCTACCAAAACATCGAAAGTACACACAGTGTAGTCGACTAACCCAAAGGCCACCCAACAGCCTAAAGGGAAGAAAAAATAATGAAATAAGGGTAAGGGGGATAAAAAACGCAACGATAATGCTGGCATGGACAACACTGAAAAATGGAAGGTGAGGTATCCATGCAACTTGTGCGTGGAAGAGCACCCGACCCATCTATGTCCTCGACTTGCAGATGCCCAAACATTTGTCACGCAGCAACAACAGGTAGTGTTGAATAATCCATTTCAACATGGGAAAAATCTAACTCAAGCCTCTGCAAGCACAGAAGGGGGTTTATATGGTTAGGGGTGATGCTTTTATATCAACTAGAGCACATGACTATAGTAAACCAAGCGCTTCTGAGAAGGGTAAAGAAGTTGACCTCCCATCTCTTCCTCTACAGATTGAGAAGACGTTGGGAGAAACAATGACATGCATTCCAAAAGGTGCATTTAAAAAAGCTTCTCATAAACCAAACGCAAGGGCCGCCCAGAACTACTCTGTGGTGGAGAATTTATCACAAACCCCTTGTGTGATATCTGCTTTGGAGGTCCTCCAAAGCTACCCTTTTCAGAGGAAAACCTTGTTAACTGCTTTAATCTCTACTGAGACTTGTAATCCAGGTATCATCATGTTGGATACAACTGACTTAAAACCTCGTATGCCTTACCACGTAGCGTTTCAGATAGTAGTGGCTTATCCCATGAAAACTTTTACTCAGAATATCTTTCGCATGGTGGTTGATGAGGGCACCTCAACATGCGTTATGTCATTGGCATGTTGGAAGGCCATTGGCCAGCCTATTTTGTCTCCATCACCTACTCTCCTCACTTCTTTCAACGGTCGTTCGTTCCGACCACATGGCATCGTTCCTTATTTCCCCGTGCAGTTAGGAGGGAAGACCGTGTGTGTCAAAGTAGAGGTAGTCGATGCTCCCCTTGACTATAACCTCTTGTTAGGAAGGAGTTGGAATTATGCTATGTAAGCTATGGTTGCTACATTTTTATGGGTCTTATTGTTTCCACACGAGGTTCGGATAGTGACCATCGATCAATTGTCTTTCTCCAGACCTGACCCTGCTTTGGGGCCATCCACGGTCCCGATGATTGATAATCCTCAACCGGGTGTCATTAATGTAGGATTTGGTTTGCACCCATCCTTGATGGGTACCTTCGATTACCCGCCCCCTCACAGCGACATTAAATTTATATCCAATCACCATCAGGTTGAGATTTTTCAAGTTTCGTCATTCTGCGTGACTTACTTCGAGGATCCCTGGATACTTCCTTCCCCCTCAGCCATGATGGCTAAGACAGGGCACCCAAGCATGTCCATTCCCTTGTCTGTAGCTAAAGTAGCATACTGTTTAGTCCAACAAGCTTCAGCTAACACTAATCTGACTCCTGCACAAGAGTTAGATCCACTTCTAGAGCCTATTTGGGCTCAGGGTTCTCTCGCTAACATCGATTCGTTAGACTTAGTATTACCTTCTGATGAAGTAGTAATCGAAGCAATGACTAGTCCGGACAAACCTTGGGACGATATTCATCACAAATCATATTTTCTCCCAAAGTTAAGCCGAATCGAAGCAGGAGAATTCACCGTGACCATGACGGGAGATCAGTCGTGCCCTATTAATCTCTTAGCTACACACGAAATTTATGTTGAGGGAAATATGGCAACTATCACTGAAACCGTACCGATCAATATCTCTCAAAACCCTGGTATCATGGAGAATGTATTCATCAAAGCGGATTGCTCCCCCGAAGAGATTCAAATCTACACAGATATTTTCAAAGAATTATGCGATGTGTTTTCCTGGTCTTATGAGGAAATGCCAGGTATCGATCCAAAAATAGTTGAACATGAGATCACAACATATCCTGATGTCAAACCTGTTCAACAAAAGATTCATCCAGTTAATCCTAAGAAAGCAGCAGCCATCAATATTGAGGTTGATAAATTGCTAAAGGCAGGTTTTATCTATCCTATCCATTTGACCCAATGGGTGTCAAATCCTGTGCCAATCAATAAAAAACAAGGCACAATTCGTGTATGTACCGATTTTCGTGATTCGAACAAGGCATGTCCCAAAGATAATTTTCCAACACCATTCATCGGCCAGATCATTGATGAATGTGTTGGTTGTGAGGCATTTTCTTTCATGGATGGTTTTTCGTGATATAATCAAATCCAAATCAAACCTGAAGACCAACACAAAACGACATTCATTTGTCCTTGGGGTACATTCGCATATCGTAAGATGCCTTTTGGTCTTAAAAATGCTGGAGCCACCTTCCAGCGGGCCATGTCTTTTGATTTTCATGATATCAATCATATAGTCGAGGCCTATCTAGATGATTTAGCATCATGCTCTCGCAAGAGAACGGATCATCCCACACACCTTAGACTTATCTTCGAATGTTGTCACTACTTTTGGATTCGCTTGAATCCAAAGAAGTGCATCTTCTGCGTAACGTTAGGACGTTTGTTAGGTTTCATCGTATCAACAACAAGAATCATGGTCGATCCTCTCAAGGTGGAGGCAATAATCCAGTTTCCCCCCCCCCCCACGCACAATCCTTCAACTTCAGAGTCTACAAGGCAAGGCAAACTTTTTACGATGCTTCATCGCCAACTATGTCGAGATCACCAAGGGATTTATGCGTTTACTGAAGAAAGATGTCCCCTTTTACTAGGATGATGCTGCTCAACGCTCTTTTGATGCATTAAAACATGCCCTCACAACTTCCCATCTACTCCGGCCACCTAACTATAAAAAAGATTTCTTATTATATCTGGCTGCATCAGAGTCAACCATTGGCATGGTTTTACATCAGGAAGATGATTTGTTCTCAGAATACGTGATCTATTACCTGAGTCGAGGCCTCGTAGGACCAAAACTCAATTATTCTCATATCGAAAAACTTGTGTTGGCAGCAGTTCATGTTGTTCAACGGTTCTGTCATTATGCTATGTTTCGCAAGACCATCGTCATTGTTTTTGTGAATCCATTCCAATACATGTTGACACGACGAGTAATAGGCGGAAAAATCAATAGATGGATAGTCATCCTCTAGGACTTTGACTTAGACTTCATTTCAGCAAAGTCCAAAAAGTCATTGGTCTTCACAGAGCTTATTTCGGAACTTTTGGTTCAGTCAAGTGACGTTGTTTCGGAAGAATCGCCTATCCTGGGAGATATGTTTTTGATCACATCTTCAGATCCCTGGTACGGAGATATAATTATCTATCTCCATACTTTGAAGTGCCCCACTTCTAATTCTCGTGATGAGCATCTGTGTATATGTCATCAGGCTAAGAATTATCTCATACTCGATGATATGTTGTATCGGAGAGGTGTAGACTACATCTTACGTCAATGTCTCACACATGAGGAAGCAGTTATCGTGCTCAACGATTGCCATACCAGAGCTTGTGGCGGTCATTTGTTTGGGTTGGCAACAGCCCAAAAGGTTCTATGAGTAGGTTACTTCTGGCCGATACTTATCAAAGATTGTATCGAATCGGTCAAGAAGTGTCATCCGTGCCAAATCTTCTCTCGGAAGATGAGGGCAAATCCCGCTCCCATGTTTCCTGTCATCACAGTTGGTCCCTTCACCAAGTGGGGGATTGATTACACTACTTTCAACCCCCCTTCAACAAGGGGGCATCGCTATATCATCGTAGTTGTCGACTACTTCACAAAGTGGGTGGAAGCTATGCCAATGTTTAAAGATGATGGAGATACTGCAGCTCTCTTTTTATTCAACCAGATCATAGAAAGGTTCAGCGTCCCGAGGGAGATTATGTTAAGCCCTAATATTGGCTCATTACCCCTTAATTGGGGCATATTAGATTAGTAATGCTATTTTATTTATGTCGGCTTTAGGCCATTAGTTGTAATTTAGATTAGTAATGTTATTTTAATTATGTCGGCTTTAGGCC
>ML777391.1:138474-161302 GCA_009831015.1 Picea engelmannii | reverse complement strand
CTTGTACTTGAACATTTAAGTGGGGTAAAAGGAGGTTGCCCCCTCGAAGAGGCTTATTATCTGAAATTATCTCTTTTTCAAGGCGTTGAGTACTTTTCCTGAGGTTTTTATATGCTATATTGATGTTTGGTTCTTAACATATTATCATTGACCATGGCAGTCACTTTCAGAATCAGATGATGACCGAATTAACATCAAAGATTGGGTTACGGAAAGAACATTCATCACCCTACTACCCCTAGGCTAATGGGCAGGTAGAAGTTGTAAACAAAACTCTTAAGACTATTCTATAGTGAACTATCAACTCAGCCAAGTCAAATTGGCATTTGATGTTATACTCGGCATTATGGGCTTACCAAACATTTTTTAAGACTGCAACCGGTTTCTCACCTTTTCAACTCATTTACGGGCTGGAGGCAGTCTTTCCCATCGAATGTCAGATCCCGTCTCTAAAATTGGTAGTACAATTATTGCCCAACACTTCTCCGCTCGAAGAACGATTAGTATACCTTGAGCATCTCAATGAACAGCGTCGTGATGCGGCCCTAGCCAACGAGGCTCACAAACACAAGGTCAAGTATCAATATGATAGGTCCATTCGTCCTCAACTTTTTTCTGAAGGTGACCTTGTCCTGGTCTATGACCAATATAAGGACCCCCTAGGGGAAGTCAAATTCAAACCGATGTGGTTCAGGCCTTTCATCATAAAAGAGGTATTAAAAAAGGGCACCTATCGTCTGGTTGATTTCAAAGGGAATGCTTTGGCGGAGCCTAGAAATGGGCTCTACCTCAAGAAGTATTACTCATAGGCAAGTCACTGTGGGTAACTTTTTGTAACATATGTATAGTCTTTGTACTATTACTTTTTGTTTCTTTTAAATGTTATGGACGTGTCATTGATGTTATCTTTCGTCAATATGGCAGATGTCAAGTGATTCTGAGGTGTTCGTTGGGTATGCAGACGGTGCTAGTCGGCACACTCGGAGGCTTGCCTCTGCAACTTGGGTAATATTTACACCTCAGGGCCAGTTGTTATCTTCCGGAGGTATATGCTTAGGTGACACCACAAATAATGTCGCTGAGTACAGTGCAGTTATTGATTTTCTTCGTGACGCTTTGTCGTTGGGTATCTCTCATCTTCGGGTCTATCTCGATGCTCAATTGGTTGTGTCTTAGTTAAACAAAGTATATCGGGTTCAGGATCCAACTTTACACCGACGATTTCTTAGGGTACATCTCTTAGAACAAAACTTTGATTATATTACATATTTTCATGTTCCTAGGAGATTAAACCAAATTACAGATACTCTAGCTAATCAAATTTTAGATTGGCATCTTGCACACATATGAAAGAACATTGACATAAGAATGTAAATACATTTTTGCACACATGATCCATAAGACACAAAATACCAAAAAAACATATATAATATCATAAAAGTAACCAGAGTACATAGATGGACGCAAGCACCTCAAAAATAGGACCAATAAYGAGTCACAGGGCTTATGCCCTCAAAAAATATATACAAGTAGTGCTCGTGGCATGTAAAATGTCTAAATAGGTTCAGGTCCTATGGTCCCTATTATACTGGTCCACAGCATGGGATAAACACCTAAACAATCGGACCCACGTCCGAGGTGCCCCCACTACATGAGGCTGCATGGATGGCGGTAGGTCCTCAATCTCCGCCATCGGGACTATGCGAGTGAGTGCAGTAAAGTTCCGCTCAACTCGTCTGAGTACTCTCTCAGCCTCCCTGGCTGGGAGGTCTCCTGATACTGTTGGTCCCCCAGCAGCGGCAGTTGTGGCCCCTGGCTGAGGACGACGCTTGTTCCTTGCATAATTGGTAGGTCGCACGGGTCCCACATCTGCATGCAACAAACGTATATCCGTCAAATACTCTGGCATATAAAAACAAAATTATATATATAACAAAAACGACATAAAAAGCACTTATACAAACAAACAAAAAAAACTACAAAGGTGGAGACTTACCCATCTCCCCTCGCTCCTCACCAGGAGGCACGGGTATCTCAGGATCTCTCGAAAAGTCTATCCCTGCATATGGGTAATCCTCGATCATAGGGATCTGTCGTGACAGCCATACAAAAAAGTCATCATCGAAGGACTCATTGGTCCTTCCACCACCCTATCGCGGAAGTAATACTGCCCATCTACATACAGTAAGAAAAGAAGCCTGATGTCCTCGTACCACTTCCCGAGGACTAAAGCTCGAAACTCTCTCGAACAAGAAGGAACACAAAATGGTCCCAAACCCGAAGTTCCTCTATGTCTGCTGATGGAAATCTGTCAATTGCCTCTTCGTACACTCCAGTAGTGTGGTACTCCAGTCAAAAATTTGTGCATTCAAGCACTAGATAGCACAGTTCATCTGTGCGCGGGACGCCTGATTCAACGCCGCTGAACCGGTAATCCACCCAATGAGAAATAATATCGCTTACAGCGATAGGTTAGTAATCTTACCTATGGGCACCTGGGAGCTCAAACGGTTTCTCCCAGCCTCACAGTGCACGGCTATCAGTTCCGCTATGTTATGCGGCCCCGATGGAAACATCCCGAAATTGACTGGTTCCCCTCTCCTTGAGAGGCCAGTCAAAAAGTAGATATCTTCAGTGGTAGGCACCAATGATTGCCCCTCTAGCACGAAAGCCTATGCATCATGGTGCCAAATAGTCAACCAAGACATTCAGTAGCCTCAGTTGCGCCTGCATAAACGGACACAAGAAGAACTTTAGCAAACCACATTGCATCAACGCGGCCACGATATTCAAATCTCCCGCAACCAACTCACCAACTTCTTCATGCTCCCTTTCCCTCCAGTGGACATACATCCTACCAAAACAACAAAGTTCAGGAGGGTGAGTGAGTGCTCTTTAGTTCTTTTTGTTTATAAAGGGAGCTCCATGCGTGTTGTCTAGATGACAGTCGCGTGTACACGCGGGCAGTTTTTACTCTTCCTGAGTGTACACGCGGCCTGTCCAGAGACAGCCCGCATGGACCTAGGGCCAACCTTTTAAAGGTCGATGCCCACCCAAAAAATGAAATGAAAAGAAAAAAAAAAGAGAATTGAATAGCTATATAGGGGAGTTTGTACTTACTTGGTCCAGACGGAAGTTCGTTTTGTCCACTGTAGCTCCCGAAATCACCGTTTTTATCAAAGGGGTTTTTTTGGCTCCAGAGTCAATTTCCAAATCAGCAATGGTGATAATGAGCTCCCAACTTCTATTTATAGACATTTTGGCCTTTTTTGTCACTTTTTTGGCCTCCCTTATCATTTTCTTTATAGCAAAAACCATTTAGAGTGATTCAGGGATTATATGGGAGGGATTTGATCGGGTATTGGGAATTTTTTTTTTAGTTTTGAGTAAATTTTGACGGTCCATGAAAATTTTTCCAACGATCAACTTGAGCATATAGGTTAGGTTTCTACCCTGATTTTTGTATCTTGTTGTCTTTTCCATTCGCCATAGGATCGATCCCATCAGATTGTGACACGGAATCATCATCTCTGCTTTAGAAGTGTCCCAATTTGGCGATAGAGCTTACTGGAACATGGATGCCCTAGGTAGATCCTGGTTGCATTATGGCATTCATGTTGTCTCTAAAAAAATTGTAGGCTCGGGAGTCCTTATAGTCTTTCTTGAATATGAGTTTGAGCCTCATTTGCATGATTCTTTTTCGCTCTTGACCTCACCCTCAGGACTCCCAAAAAATAACGGGTCTTCTTTTAAGCCATTTTCAGACCCTCTAAATATGAAAATATTGTCGAGCAATCTTGTGGCCTTTCACACTCGTTAAACTGAAATTTGAAGTCACGTTTGTCCGGCGGTAGTTTACCCCTTTTTCGGTCCGGACGGTCAACTGTACGGACAAAGGTATACTCTATGGAACTTCAACTCTATAGAAGAGTACTCTCAGGTATAATTTTATCCCTTTTTCGGGCCTGAGGGACTAAACTTATGAAGAAGAAACCCCAACGGAGTCCATAGTTAAGCTCTTTTCAAAATCCCTAAAATTGAAAATATTGTCTAGTGACCTTATTCTTTCACACTCGTTAAAATTGGTCTAGAAGAACATTCCTGAAGGAGTCCATAGTTAAGCTTTTTTCAGACTCCTTAAAAATGAAAAAATAGCTGAGTGATCTTGTCCTTGTCACACTCATTAAAATGGTTTTGAATCGACGTCTTATCGGTGCTAGTTTACCCCTTTTTTGAACCAAATAGACTATATTCGAAAACGGTACCCCAATGGAGTCTCCTTTTATGTTTTTTCAGACTCTCTAAATATGAAAAACCATCAAGCTTACCTTCTCTGGGCTTGTTAAATTTACATCAAAGGACATTACCATTGTGTGTTTTATTAACCGTGTTTGCATACCTTATACGCAAGCCTTGTAACAGTTTTCTTTTGCGTCTTAACACCTTTGGCCCTAGGAGGATTTTCCCCGAGTATCATTCTACTAGAACATTAGTCTTGTCCTTGTGCCTTGAGCTTGTATGTTTGCAACACTCATTCCTCCTTTGTAACATAATATTCCTTTATTCTTTTTTCACAATTATTGAAAATAACAAAAAAATCAAATATACCCCAAAAAGAGGAAGGGAAAAGTATTTTCTTTATTGGCAACATAATGAGTCGCCCTTGGATAAAGAATCTTTGTCCGTTTGTTCATCAGAATATGGGATTTAGTACGACCTTAGGAATCTTTTTCTCTCTATATAGAGTTGTGTCCTCCACCATTTGGTTATCCTTCCAAACATATGGAGAGTTTGCGTTGCCTCCTGCTTCGTAGACTTATGATTACTTCCATGTTGCCTGAGTCTCATCATTTGTCGTGCTATTATCCAAGGGAAGTTTGTCACCAAGACTGAGATGGCCCCTCTGAAATATGTCTCTTGTCCTCATACCCGACCATCCTGCACATCCAATCAAGTCCTTGTTCGAAATCACTGAAGCCTTCAATCTGATCATCAAGATTATCAATTCCATGACCAACGAGCCATAGAAGACCTCTGGGTAGTGCAGTCGTACACTCATATTACACTCCTACCCAAGTTTTGAAGATTTTGAGGTTGTTTCTCAAGCTCTGAAGATCTCATCTCCAGCCATCAGGCCATATCAGCTTCTAGAAGATGGATACTTTATACATATATCTTTTTGATTTCGAGATGTAGCTCCGTTGTGTATTGTTCGCGGCTACTCTTTATATATTTATATGACATGGATCTATAGTGTATTTGATTGGTAGCCATGGTTCTATTTTATCTCGATCATGGGTATGCCCACCTCGGTGAGACATGTGTTATTTTGCAGACGGCGCCTCTCGGTTCCTGATCTTTGGGCTCAATCGTTCAGCACATCAGTAAAGATTGGTAATGTATTTCGGCCATCAGATGCTCTTCTAACCTCACACAGTAGGGGACATCTATTATAACCCTAAATTGCACCACACATGCTTACTTGGCATCAAGCCAACTCATATCCCTTCTTTACCAAATCATTGTTGAACAACTCTTTGAAAATCCTCTTTTATAAAGGCCCACACACCCTACTCCATTACTGCACGCGTGTACATGCTGGCTGACCCAAAACAGCCCGCATGGACCGACAAAAGCACGAAAAAAGGAAAGTTTTCGACGGAACACAAAAGCTATGGGTGAGTTAACTGAAACTCCTAGCCATGGATGGCCGAGGGTTCTTCCAAATACCTAGCTCCTTCTAGCCAATAAAAGAAGGGGTAGGGATCCCATTTGGAGAAGGAAAAATATAGCAAAGAAACTCTGCCCATTTGCATATTCCCATTAACCCTTTAGCCTTTCCTGATGCCAAAGGAGATATAAAGAAAAGCATTTGGAGGACAATAGAAGAGGAGACCACGATCAGGTTCGTGGACTGGTGGCCGGTCTCAACTTTTGTAAGTTTACTCATTCAAAGTAATAAAGAAAATGCTTTTCCCGTCCCAATTCATGAACTTTTTATAGTTTGATTAGTATATGTTTGGATTTCTAACCCGTTAGTATATAAGTAGGGTGCATGCGTAGTTGTTGCTTGTCTTGTATGCAGGTCAGCTTTGGAAGGAGTATTGCGAACAAGTAATCAAGTACAATGGAGGATTGACATCAAACTTCGGGAATGAGGTAGGTTGATCTTTCCATGGATTTACTAAGAAAAGAGGATTTAAATCTAGGGATGAAGGTAGAAAGTAGTTTTTCTTCGGTCATATCTGCATGCAAAGTCTGAACTCTATTTGCTAGTCTGTAGGGAGATTTTCCCCACAACAATCGTCCTCTAGGATTATCTCCCATTCATAGGCAAGGAGAGAGAGGCATTGTGGTGTGTCGAGGAGTGGATGTTGCGGATGTCAAGGAAATTGAGCAGAACCTAGAGGGATTAACCATGAGCGTCATTGATACCATGGTGGATGAACTTCCTTGGCACTACCACTGCCATACAGTTGGCATATCGACATCTATTGGTCGACTTCTCCATAGAGTGGCATGGGAAGTCGTTTGTTACAATGAGCATCATCCTTGATGATTTTGTATATGAAGCCATGAGCTTCACTATTTTGATATTTTGGTCCTTAGACAAACACTTTTTGTAACTTTTGACGTATAAATATAAAGTTCCCACCGGCTTACTTGTCTTTTTAAAATGTGTGTTTGATTTTATAAATGTCTCAAATGTGTTTCTAACACATAATTAGCCAATGCATCTGTCAATGTGTTTAGACATCTAGGAATATGTTGATACTCAATATAATCAAAATGTCTTTCCAAGAGGTGAATTCTTAAGTATACCCGTAACAAAGTAGGACTTCGGATGGAATAAACATTACTCAATTGCAGCACTACTAACTATGAAACAAGTTGTACAATAAGATGATGGATTCCAAATGAAATCGAGTCAGTTAATAATTCGATAATTGTATTGTATTCTGTGATATGATTAGTTGCATGACCAAGGAAAACACCATGTAGACTGATCAACTCATCCGTAGGTGCATATATTTCCCATGCAGAAAACGTTAGGTTTTGAGTACTGCAACTAGCACAATAAACAAAGCCGATATAGGGTAGTGAAGAACCAACATCTGAAAACCAAGAAGAATGCAAGGTAATCAACTGAAAGTAAGAACCAAAAACAAAAAAATCACACTAGAGTATGATACACTAAAAATACACAATACATGCAAAAATAGTTTAAGCATAGTAATTCTTCAAGTAAATCCCATTTATGGTTTCACTCAAAGGACTTCCATCATAGTATACCATCTCATAAGCCCCTTTCTCCAACACTCATTTCATAATATAAGGGCCACACCACATGGGCTCGAATTTACCGACCCCTAATATGTCACGATCATGTTCGTAAAGAACAACCAAATCACCCTAAAAAAAAACATGTGGTTTGACATGCTTGTCATATTTATATTTGACACCCTTCTTCTAAGTTTCAATGACTAAGGAAGCATCACGGTGAGTCTCGTCTAATTGCATCAAATACAAGAGATGTTCCTCTTCAGCTAAGGTGTTAGGGAGAAGTTTGACAACTAGTTTCAAAGATGGGATTTCACATTCAATCGACAGAGTAACTTCAATACCATATACTAACTGGAAAGGTGTGAACCCTGTGGAAAATTTAACGGATGTCTGATAGGCCCATAATTCCAAGAAGAGCATCGTCTGCCATCTTGACTTGTGAATTACTATCATCCGTCGAAGCATAGTAGTAATAAATTTGTTAATTGATTCAACATAGCCATTGGCCTATGGATAGTAAGGTGTTGAGTTTTCATGTCAAAGACCCAACTTCTCGGTAAGTTCAGACATCATGAAATTATGAAAATGACTACCATGGTCAGTGACGATGGCTTGAGGGACACCAAATCTAGTAATGATATGATTGAATATGAACAACGCTTCAGTTTTCCCAGTGTTATCAAATGTAGGCATCCCCTCGACCCACTTAGTGAAATAATTCATAACTATGATAATGTATCCATGCCCCCCGACTGAGTGAGGGTTACATGTCATGAATTCAATGCCCGATTTAGCGAATGGACCAACGAAAACTATAGGGTAAAGAGGAGTAGGATGAGATCAAATATTATTGTTATACATTTGACAAGCATGGCATTTCTGAATGGCAATAATGTAATCCTTGAATAATGAAGGCCAGAAGTAACCATTTCATAAGATATTTTGGACAGTGGCATACCCAGACATATGATCGCCACATGCTCTAGAATGACACTCATTCAAAGCTTTCTCAGCTTCATCATAGTTTATAAATCATCGAAATATGGAATCAATACCACGATGGTAAAGGGTATCGTTAAGGATAATATATTGACGGTCTTGATACCGAATACGACGACGATCCACACTAGAAAGATTGGGCTGAAAAGTTTGGGTTGGAGATAAATGATAATGTCTCCATACCATATGTCATCAGAATTGATCATAAACAGAGACTCATCAGGAAATGAATCCTCTGCCACCGTTTCTGTCTCAGTAGATGGAACATCACATATCAACTGGGAAAAAACCAAATATTTCTTTGATTTGGCATGCTCAAATTCCAAATCAAACTCCTGGAGAATCACTATCCATTTGGAGTATTTTCCCCCCAACAATTGTCAAGTAAGGATGTGTTTCATAGGGTTTCAATTGAAAATGACTGTGGTTCTAAGCAATAAGATATAATGGCAAAAACGTTGAACAACTTGAACAGTTCCCAAGGCCAGTTTCTCCACATGCAAATATTTGGTTTTGGTGGTCATGAGACTCCGACTCAAATAGTAGATAACATGGTCATCATGAGAATCATCCTCTTGGACTAGAACCATAGCGATGGTAGAGTCCAAAGCAGCTAAGTATAAGAAAAAATCATGACTATAATCGGGTAGAAATAAGAGTGGTGTACAGGTTAAGGAAAGTTTCAAAGCTTCAAAGGTTTTGTTGGCAATGTCATCCCATACAAAATCATGACCCTTTTTAATAAGTCGAGTAAAACCTTTGGTTAATTCAGCATAATTGGGGATGAATCGACGTAAAAAATTCTCCTTCCCTTGCAAACTTTGGAGTTGGCATAATGTAGAAGGAGGAGGAAAATTGAGAATAGCTTCAACCTTTAGAGGGTCCACCCAAATCCCATGTGTAGAAATGATAAAACCAAGAAGTCGTCCGGACTCCACACAAAATACACATTTATGTGGATTCAATCAGATGTGATAATAGCGACAGCATAGGAAAATGGCTTGTAAATGTGTCGAGTGATCTTGACGACGCATGGAATGCATCAGTAAATCATCTAGGTAAGGTTGTACAATGTGCTTAATGTCATGAAAAGTGTAAGACATGGCACGTTGAAAGGTCGCACCAACATTTTTAAGACCAAAAGGTAGTTTTTGGTATGCGACGGTTCCCCAAGGAAAAATAAAATAAGTCATATGATGATTCATGGGTAAAATATTGATTTGATTATAGCCGGAGAAACCATCCATCAGATAGAAGATTTCACTTTCGGCACAGTCGTCAACGATCTGGTCAACGAAAGGGGTTGGATATAAATTGTATTTGGGACAAGCCTTGTTGATATCCTTATAATCTACACACACACGGATCGTGCCTTGTTTCTTCGTAACTGGAACAATATTAGACACCCAATTAGTCAAAGCCACAGGATAGACAAAAGTGGCTTTAAGAATTTTTTCAACTTCGATTTTAATAGCAACAACTTTGAGTGGATGTACTGGGCGAAGTCTCTATCGAATGGGTTTAGCGTCCGGGTAAGTCTTAATATCATGTACAACAATATCTAGATCAATTCCGGGCATCTCTTCGTAACTCCAAGCAAAAATTTCATGGAATTCTTGGAAAAGAGATTTATAAATTCGGATCTCATCAGCAGAACATGAGGCACTGATGTGAACAATTTCCATGACTCTGAGTTTAATTGAGATATCTAGAGGGATGGTAGGTGAAATATTACCCAAGTTCCCTATATACAAAACATCATGTATTGGTTCAGGAACATGTGAAATAGTAACAACGGTAGACAGATTCGAAATCTGTTGGTAACTCTCTAAAGTCTCAGGTTCTAGGAAGAGGATAGAACAATGATGCCCATTGTTATAACCCTAAATTTCTCTACATATGCATACCTGGAATTTGGCCCTCTTACTTGTATTTTTTTCCAAGACATCACTGAGTTTCTCTTCTTAATAACTCATTTTTTGAAGATGTATGCGCCCTGCACAAATACTACCCGACTACATACGCTTGTTGCACCACTACAGCCCACATAATTACGCATGTTGCACCACTACAGCCTACATATACTTGCAAAAGTTGCAAGGACTTCGTTGAGATTACGAGCTATTGGGTAGTTTCCCAACTAATCCACCACCTATATCACGTCACCCAATCAAATAACCATCCTTTTGTCATATAAAAGGAGGTGTTGGGGTATCATTCCACATCTAGACATAAGAACAATGAAACTATGCATGTTTCAGATCCCCCTCCTTGCCCCAAGCATTTGTAACCCTTTTGTGAGAATTTCCTCAGAATTCCCCAATTTGCCTTCCTTCCTCCATCATAAACCCATCATACTTCCCAAGAAGAAGGTTGAGACGACAAGCCATACAGAGTTGCACTTGGAGCTTGGTGAAGAGGAGCCCGGACCAGGTTCGTGGAGTAGTAGTCGGATTTAGTTGTAAGTGATCATTGTATTATCAATGAAAGAAGTACTTTTCCTGTCCCAAAACATGATTTGTTGAATGTTTACATTTGATTTATGTTTTTATTCTAACGTCTAACCCTTGATTTATATATGAATTGCATGCTTGTATTTTTTTTTTTTTATCTTTCTTTGAATGCAAGGCAGCCTTGGGAGGAGGCATGTAGTCAGCAAAGCTATCAAGTGCGAGAGGATCATCATCAGACATGGAGTAGTGGTACAGTTACCCGATCCTTCTCATTTTTCTTTCGTGTATGAGTTTGGGATATGTTTGGGGTAGTTAGAGAAGTAGGATACTTTTAAATGCTTACTGATATGCCTACATTGTAAATCCTGGTGTAGCCATATGGGGGGGTTTCCAACTAGTAGAACTCGCGACCATACTGGGAAACCCTCTAGGGTTTTAGGGGATTTTTCTGGTGTTTGATTGGTTTTATACATTTTGAGTTTCTGTTGAGTCTGCTAAGTCTTTTAAGGGATTCTGGCCACCTGTCGGTGCCATACCATTTCTCCATGCCCTATCACTCTATCTATTTTATTTCCTTTTTCAATAAGTACAGAGGTGTACGTGACCTGATGTGGGTAAGAACCCATACATACGTGCCTTGCTTTATAGACAAACTACGTACATACGCAAGCTGGTTAAGCATCAATAGAGTACCTGGTTCAAGGAACTACTTTTAAGAAGAGGCAGTCAACCTCTTCCCTGATTGAGGTCTTTACTTCTTAGGGTCTCTTGACAGAGTTCAATGCCTTTGCTTTTACAGTCAAAGTCTGGGTTAGATGTCAGTTTGATTGTCTTTTTAAAGATTTCTTATGTTTACTTTAGAAAGGGTTTTAGGCGAGTCTTTGAGTTGTTGATCAGCCTGTTTGGTGTCTTTAGTGACTCCCTGGGATCCGCTGTGGGCTAGAGGTCAGTTTCATTCTTGTCTTGTATTTTTCTTTTTTCCCTTTCGTTTTCTTTAAAGAGAAGAAGAAAAAGATTTATTTCGATTTTTTCTTGTTTGAAGCATTTTCAAATAAAATAAAAAATTTATTTTCCTTTCTTGGTTTGGTAAAGTAGTTGGAGTCAGTTATCTTACTTGTTAGGAAAAAGAGTTCATTTTTTAAGTTCTTTATTGATTTCTTAGAACATTAAGTAGCTCGTAGTCGAGTGAAATTTCATTTTAGGTCTTCCTTTTAAAGATCTTAAAAAAAAAATAGTTATGAAAAAGTTTTAGAGGGTTAGTTGCAAATCTTTATTGTTAACTAGAAGTATTTTTGCTTTCAGTTTTGTTTATTCCTCCTCTTTTCATCTCTCATACACATCACTAGTTTCGTTTCCATATCCTCTGAGTTAAAACAAGCCATTTAAAACAAACGCTAATTTAAAATTAATTACACTTTTATGTTTGTAGGGTCAATCAACTAGTTTAGGGTAGAGCCTTGAATTAGGTTGGAGAGGAAAATATTCAAGGATTATAAACAAAAATTGGAGTCAGAGCTAGGGAGTGTAAAATTCCAGTGATGTGGAAGTTATCCGGGACCCCCCTATAACACAGGGGCTAAACACAAAGTTTCGTGAGGAAAGGTAGTGGAAATAACCCCTCCAAAGCTAGACCAAACATAGTGGGGAACGCATATTGAGGATTTGTTGTGGGGTAATGTCATTTTCACTTGCCTACGAAGCTTCATAGACCTCCAATCCATTCAAGATCATCAGTTGTCTTCCGGACCACTTTATTTCAATACCCTTGATAGGTTTCAGACTTGTTATCCTGCTCATTGCATTCCACCAAACTATCGAATGCACCCACCTAGTCATTGTTTACGAGCTGGAAACTTAGTTGCCTTTATTCTAGGGACTTACACAGGTGACTACGGGGGTATACCATGGTACCTAGGAAAGACACCAGGTCACACTTTGCAAAGTATACCTGAAGGGTGCTTCTTTCTTCGAGTTGCACTTGCACCGGTAAGTTGCTCTAGTGTTGGCTGGCGTAACTATTCTTCCAACTAGATAGTGGTTTGCTTGGTTTATATTGTAGGAACTTTTCTAGGGTTTGCTTGGTTTTAAACATTAGTTAAAACCTTACTGTGTTGTTTATATCTTCAGAAAGTGGAATATCAAGAGATCCATCGATCGCGAAGGCTTCAGGCCCTGTCGTCAATTACATTGGAGCCACCACCACCACCATTACGACGAAGAATTGACCAACAAGGGTCATTCGAAGCGACCAGGCTGTAGGAAACTGTGCCCGAGTCAGATTCCAGAGGAGATTACTTGAATCCAAAGGAACCTACTGTTTCTAACCTTGGAGTGGAAGCTCTCGGGCCAGTTAACCCTCCGATCACTGACTTGTCGACGCCAATCTTGGTACAAGTTGTCCCTCCAAGGGTAACACCTTACGAGTGTTAGATAGTCTTACAAAAAGCTACGAAAGAAAATGTTGATACTTCGTCAGGGATTCCTCACACTCCTTCAACGGCTGCCACCATAGGGGGTATTCCACCTCCTAACCCACCTTTGTTGGTCTGGACCACAATGGTCTTGACCACCTCTACTTCGGGTAGTGATATGATACCATCAGTGGAGACAACCACTGCCCCATTCACACAAAGTGTGACGGGCCCTCTGTTTTAATACGGGATGCTCGACTTTGATACGAACTTCGTCCTTACTTACTCCACCCCACACACTATGGGTCTGGGGGAAGGGAGCTCAAAAAATCCCTTTTAAGAGTTCATGGGGGCCACCTTAGCCTCCTATAATGTTATCCCTTACGGTGGAGGTCATATACCTCCTTCGTCCCCCTCGCTCGATGGTGCTTTATAGCAGCCCGTTGGGCCAAACATGAACTACAACTTGTTTGGAGCAGGCAGTCTAGGACCTTATTCTTACACCACTCTAGTGGGATCCATGTCATTCTCTTTGTTCGGTGTGTTTGGTAACAATGATTTTTATTCAACTGTCGTCTCGATCGAGGGAAACCCTGGTTTTGGACAACAGAATCTTGTGCAGGGTACTATTCCTACACAGGGGGCAAGTACAGGATTTTTCTCCTCACAAGGAATTTGGAATCGTTGGCATGGATCAAGTCCCTCGTCATGGATGTCAACTAGGGGAAACCCCTTCCTTGGTCAATGCAACCCTGAGCAAGACTTAGTAACTATGCTCGTTGGATCGGCAGGGGGAAACCCTTTCCAAAATATTTGGAACACAACTTAGGTACAAATCCCCGCCCAAACCTCGATGTCCAATTACAGGAATCAGTCGATGGTGTCCCAACAAATGTAGTTTTTGTATGTTGGTCAAGGCCATGGTGTATACCAAAACCCTGGATAACAACCCAACTTTTCCTGGAAACCTAGAGCCAGTCAAACTCCAGGCTCTCGTTTTCCTGTACATAGTACCCATCCCAAACTAGCGTTTCTGTCAATGTTACACTTCCCAGACTTGTCAAGGTTGCTTAATGACCCAATTTTTCATGATCTACATTGGTCCCCAATGCCAACTAAGTTTCCCTCATATATTTTGAAGTTCAAAGGAAAGCTTGCAGAAGATCCAGGTGATCACGTGAGAAATTTCCACCTATGGTGCTCGTCAAAGTTTTTGCGAAATGACTCTATACTGTTGCATCTATTTCAACACACTCTTATCGAGGGTGTCATGAAATCGTACATTGAGCTAGACCACTCAAGATATTCTTACTTTAGTGATTTGGCGATGGTTTTCCTAAACCATTTCCAACTACCTGTGAGATACGATGTCGACACTGAATTGTTGGCCAACTTTGAGCAGACTAAGACTGATCATATCTCAAATCACATTCGAGAATGGCGGTGCTAGAAGAGCTTGATTAAGGTACAGGTCCCACCGTATTTCCTATTGGAGTGTTTCTTAAAGTCTTTGGTACCTCAGTTATCCAAGGACGTTGCAACTTAGAGAGTGTTTTTAGAGGAGGAGGCAATAATGACAATGCAACAGATCGAACTGATATACTCTCAGTCTGGCTTACTCTATGATATTTTTCTAGATGCACCACGGTCCATCCATAACAAGGACAGACAAAATTCCAGACCAAAGGCTGATGGTATAGCTGGTTCAGCACAAGGAAATTCCATTGATCATCTTTCAAATCAATTGCAACAATTGTCAATACAACATACAGTGGCCAGCCAGACCTCCGGTTCGGCTTCTCCCCCTACCCAAACATCAAATGCACACAGTGTGCAGTCAACGAACCTGAAGGCCAACTAGCAGCCTAACAGAAAGAAGAAACAACAAAAAAATAAGGGTAAGGGGGATAAGAAACCCAACAACAATGTTGGTGGGGGAAACACAGAGAAGAGAAAGTCAAAGTATCCATGTAACCTTTTCACGGAGGACCATCCGACTCACATGTGCACTCGACTTGCGGAGGCCCAGAAGTTATTGGCACAATAGCATCTTGATGTGTTAATGAAACCATTTCCACATGGTAAAAATATGACTCAAGCCTCTTCGAGCGTGGATGTCAGGGAACCCCCATGTCTTCTAGTACTCCCTCGGTCGCGAACGTTTATATGATGAAAGGTGATGATTATATAGAAACTAGAGCACATGATTACAGGATGTCGGAATCTGCCGAAAAGGGTAAAGAATCCATAAACCCACATGTTCCTCTCCAGATTGAAAGGAAAATGGGAGAAACAATGACATGCATCCTGAAAGGGGCATTCAAGAAAGATTATCATAATCTGAATGCGAGGGCCGCCTAGAACTACTCTGTGGTGGAGGATTTGTCACAAACCCCTTGCGCGATGTCTACTTTGGAAGTCCTCTAGAGCTTCCCTTTGCAGAGAAAGGATTTGTTACTTGTCTTTGGATCATCAGAGACTTGTAATCTGGGAATGACCATTCTTCATATGACCGACTTAAAACCTCGTCTTCATTACCACGCTGCGTTTCAGATAGTAGTGGCTTACCCCACGAATCATTTTACCTAGAATATCTTTCATACAGTGGTTAATGAGGGTGCCTCGACTTGCATGATGTCTTTGGCGTGTTGGAAGGCCATTGGCCAACCCATTTTTTCTTTGTCACCTACTCTTCTTACTTCTTTCGATGGTCATTCTTTCAGACCACATGGAATCATCCCTTATTTCCCCATGCAGTTAGGAGGGAAGACCGTGTGCATCAAAGTTGAAGTGGTCGATGCACATCTCAACTACAATATTTTGTTAGGAAGGAGTTGGACCTATGCAATGCATGCAGTGGTTGCCACAATTTTTTGGGTCTTGTTGTTTCCACACGAGGGTCGAATCGTAACCATTGACCAGTTTTCCTTCTCCCGGCCTGACCCTTCATCGGGGGCATCCATTTTGCTGATGATTGATAACCCTCATCCCGACGTTGTCAATGTAAGGGTTGGTTTGTGCCCCCCGTTGATGGGTACTTTCTATTACCTGCCTCCTTCTGGCGACATCAAGCTTATATCAGCTATCCCTGACCAACCTAGGGCTGAGATCTTTCAAGTTTCATCGTTCTGACAACTTACTTTCATGATCCATGGACTCTTTCTTCCCCATCAGCAATGATGGAAGGGACAGGGAATCATGTCATGGCCACGCCCTTTTCCGCGACAGAAGTTTCGTACAGTATTGTCCATCAAGCTTCAACTAACCTCGACCCAACTCCCGCACATGAGTTAGATCTATTTCTCGAGGCTATTTCAGCTCAAGGTTCCCTCACCACTACAGATTCTTTAGACTTGGTATTACCCTCTGATGAGGTGATTATAGAGGCATTTGACTCGTCCAGACAGACCCTGGGATGATCTACATCACAGATATTATTTCCTCCTAGAGTTAATAAGAATAGAGGCATGTGAATTCATGTTGACCATGACTAGAGACAGGTCTTGTCTTGTTAATCCTATGGCTACGCACGCAGTTTACGCTGAGGGTAATATGGGAACTATCGTTTAAAGAATACATATTGATATATCCAAAACCCCTAGCGTCATGGACAATGTTTTCGTTGGAGCGGATTTCTCCCCCAAGGAGATTCAAATCTATACCAACTTATCTAAAGAATTTCGTGACATTTTTTCCTGGTCTTATGAGGAAATTCCAAGCATCGATCAAAGAATCGTTGAACATGAGATAACGAATTATCCTAACGCTAAGCCGATCTGAAAAAATCTTCGTCCGGTGAATCCTCAGAAAGCAGAAACTATTAAGGTTGAAGTAGAGAAATTGCTTAAAGTCGATTTCATCTACCCCGTACAGTTGACGCAATGGGTGTCAAATCTCATTCTGGTTAAAACAAAACAGGGTACGATTTGTGTGTGCATGGACTTCCGTGACTTGAATAAGGCATGTCCAAAGGATAATTTCCCCACCCCATTCATTGACTAGATTGTCGATGAATGCATAGGCTATGAGGTATTTTCATTCATGGATGTTTTTTCGGGATATAACCAGATTCATATCAAACTTGAAGACCAGCATAAGACAATTTTTATCTGTCCATGGGGCACATTTTCTTATCGTAAGATGCCTTTTGTCCTAAAGAATGTTGGAGCCACTTTTCAGCGGGCCACGTCTTTTGCTTTCCACGACATTAGACATATATTCAAGGCTTATCTCAATGATATAGCATCACAATATCGCAAGATATATTATCATCCAACACACCTTCAACTAATCTTCGAACGAAGTTGCTACTATCAGATTCGCTTGAATCCTAACAAGTGCAGTTTCTGCATGACATTGGGTCGTCTTTTAGGTTTCATAGTTTTGACAACAGGGATCATGGTCGATCCTCTGAAGGTTTAGGTGATAGTTCAATTGCCTCCCCTGTGAATAGTCCCGCAACTTCAAATCTTACAGGGGAAAGCAAACTTTCTACGGAATTTTATCACAAACTATGTCGATATCACTAAAGGGTTCATGTGTTTATTGAAAAAGGGAGTCCCTTTTTGTTGGGATGAAGCCACTCAACGCTCTTTCGAAGTGTTGAAACGCACCCTCATGTCTGCCCCTCTACTCTGGCCTCCCAATTATAATAAATATTTATTATTGTACTTGGCCACTGTAGAGTCGACCATCAGTATGGTATTGGTTCAAGAGGATGATCTTGCTCAAAGATCATGTGATTTATTACCTCAACTGAGGCCTAGTTGGGCCAGAACTCAACTATTCCCATGTTGAGAAGTTTGTGTTGGCAACAGTGCATGTTGTCCAACGGTTGTTTCATTATATTTTTCTTCACAAGACCACCGTTATTGTGGTTGTGAATCCATTCCAATATGTGTTGACACGACGTGTCATTGGAGGAAAGATAAGTAGATGGATTGTAATCCTCCAAGAATTTGACTTGAATTTTTTTTCTGTGAAATCAAAAAAGTCGTTGGTCTTTGCAGAACTTATTTTGAAACTTTCAGTCGAATCAGGTGATGTTATTCCCAAAGAATCACCTATTAAAGGAGATATTTTTTTGATCGCATTTTTGGACCCCTGGTATGGAGATATACTAGTCTATCTCCAAATTTTGAAGTGCCTTGTTTCTACTTCTCACGATGAGCGTTGATGAATTCACCATCAGGAACTAAACTATCTCATACTTGATGACACTTTGTATCGTCGAGGTGTAGATTGTGTTATTCGTTGGTGCCTTATAAACGAAGAAGTAGAAATCATTCTTAACAACTGCCACACTGAAGCATGTGCTGGTCATTTGTTTGGGTTGGAAACAACCCAAAATATTCTACGAGCCAGTTACTTTTGGCCTACATTAATCAATGATTTCATTGAGTTGGTCAAGAAGTGCCACACGTGTCAAATCTTCTCTCGGAATATGAGGTCACATCCTGCTCCCATGTTTCCCATCATTGTTGTTGGTCCCTTCACCAAGTGGTGGAATTATTTTACTACGTTCCACCCGGCCTCTGCTAGGGAGCATCGTTATATCATCACAGCAGTAGACTACTTCACAAAGTGGGTTGAGGCTATGCCAACATTTAACAATGATGGCGAAACAAAAACTCTCTTCATTTTTAACTATATAGTAGCAAGGTTCGGCATCCCAAAGGAGATTGTCACTGACCATGGAATTCACTTCCAGAACAAAATGATGTTTGAGTTAACATCAAATCTTGGGTTGAGGCAAGAGCATTCATCACCCTACTACCCACAAGTGAATGGTCAGGTGGAAGTTTTGAATAAGTCCCTCGAGACTATTATGCAGCGACCGATCAATTATGCCAAGTCAAATTGGCATTTGATGTTGTACTCAACATTATGGGCCTAACGAACGTCTGTAAAGACTGCCACCAGTTTCTCACCTTTTCAACTCATTTATGAGATGGAAGCAGTCTTTCCTATAGAGTTCCATATCCCATCTCTAAATTTGGAAGTAGAGTTATTTCCAGACACTTCACCACTTTATGAACGCCTATTATATCTTGAGCACCCAGAATCAACTCTTTTAGCAAAGGGGTTTGTTTTTCCCTTTTAGTTAATTTTCAAATTTCAATGGTGAAAATGAGTTGTCAACTTCTATTTATAGAATTTTTTGGCCCTTTTTGCCATTTTTTTGAACCCTTTTGTCATTTTTCTGGCTTGAAAATAATTTAATTCGATTCTTGAGTTTCTTATTGGATGTTATGATGCACTTTGCCTTTTGGTTTGGTAATATTTTTGGGAGATGAGTCACTTTTAATGGTTTTTTGGCAAAAGTCGTTTTTCCAACTTTTTGCATATAAGTTAGGATTCCACCTCCACTTTCTGCATCTCGTTGTCATTTCTGCTTTGCCATAGGATCGATCCCACCGAAGTGTGACATGGAACCATCTTTGTTGTTTTATAAGTGTCATGATTATGTGGTAGAGCCTACCTTGACATGGATTCCCTAGATAGATCCTTGTTGCATTTTGGCGTCCATGCTATCTCTAATGACTTTAGTATCAGGAGCCCTTCTTAGTCTTGTCATGATTATGAGATTGAGCATCTTTCATCTGATGCACCATCACTCTTGGCCTCACCCTCGTGACTCCCAAAAATGAGAATGCTTTGTTGGCCTCACTCTTGGCCTCAATCTTGTCTGGATTAACTAGGAAAAATAACATATTGGAGTCTTCTTTAATCCTTTTTCATACTCTCTAAACATGAAAATATTGTCGAGCGATATTGTTGTCCTTCACGCTCGCCAAAATCAAATTCAAATGCGCGTTTGTCCAACGGTAGTTTACCCCTTTTTCATTCTGAATGGTCAATTTTACAAACAAAGGTATACTATAGGAACTTCAATTCGCTAGAAGAGTATTCTCAAGTATAAGTTTAACCCTTTTTCGGGCCTAAGGGACTAAATTTATGAAAAAGGAACCCCCATGGAGTCCATAGTTAAGCTCTTTTCAGACTCCCTAAAATTGAAAAGATCATCGAGTGACCTTGTTCCTTCACACTCGTTAAATTGGTCGAGAAGAACATCCCCCACAGAGTCCATAGTTAATCTCTTTTCAGACTCCCTAAAAAAGAAAATATCGCCGAGTGACCTTGTTCCTTCACACTCGTTAAATTGGTATAGAAGAACATCTACTGACATGAGTTTACACCTTTTTCCGGCCTATGGATTATGGAGGAAAAAGGTACACCTCGGGAGATTCGTCTCATCGGGAGATTTCTCCTCATTAAATTTTATACTTTTTCGGTCTAAGGAGACTAAATCTAGAAAAAGGGTGTGAGTCCATAGTTAATCTCTTTTCAGACTCCTTAAAATTGAAAAGATTATCGAGTGATATTGTCTTTGTCACACTCGTTAAAATGGTTTTAAATAAATGTCTTTTTGGTGCAAGTTTACCCCTTTTTTGAACCGACTAGACTATTTCCAAAAAAGGTACCCCAGTGGAGTCTTCTTTTATGTTTTTTCAGACTCTCTAAACGTGAAAAAAACACCGAGCTTACCTTCTCTAGGCTCGTTAAAAATTACATTGAAGGAGGTTTCATTGTGTCTTGCTAATCGCATTTGCATCTCTGCATCTTTGGCCTAATGTCAGCTCCATTTTTCTCTCAATTGAACCTTCGAAGAATGCTTTATACGCAAGCCTTGTAACACTTTTCCTCTGTGACCTGACACCTTGACCCATGGAGGAATTTTCCCAAGTGTCATTTTCCTGCACATGTCTCCTTTCTCTGGGAATTAGTGTGTTCCTTGTGCTTGCAACTAGTATGATTGCAACACTCGTTGCTCCTTTGTAACATAGCTTTCTTTTATTCTTTTTCAATCTCTTTAAAAAATTGAGAAAGACCANNAAAAAAAAAAAAAAAAAAAAAAAACAAAAGGAGGGGACGGGAAATATATATTCATTTTTGGCAACACAATGAGTCACCCTTGGACAAATCACATCCTTTCGTTTTTCAATATTTGGGATCTAATATGACCTTAGTAATTTGTTCGCACTACATATATTTGTGTCCTCCTTCATTTGGTTACTCTTCCAAACACATGGAGTGTTTGCATTGCCTCCTGCATCGTGAACTTATGTCAATGTCATGTTTCCTAAGTCTGGTCATATTTTGTGCTATTTTCCAAGGGAAGTTTCACACAACCTGATTCATCCTTTCTGCAGTTTGTCTCTTGACCTCATGCCCGTCCATCCCAAAAGTCCAATCAAGTCCTTGTTCGAAATCAATGAAGTTCTATGAATGATCATCAATATCCTCTTGTCTTTTCCCGATGAGTCGTCGAAGACCTATGGGTAGTGAAGTCGTACACTCACATTACACTCCTACCTAAGTTTTGAATATCTTCAAGTTGTTTCTTGATCTCTGAAGGCCTCATCTCTAGCCATCGGGCATCATTGGCTTCTTGAAGATGGATACTATACTTGTATATCTTTGATTTTGAGATGTAGATATGTTGTGTATTGCTCATGACTACACTTTATATAGTTATATGACATGGATCTGTAGTGTATTTGATTGGAAGCTATGATTTATTTCATCTCGAGCATGGGTATTCCTTCCTCAGAGAGACAATTTTTATTTTTGCAGATGTCACCTCCCGAACTCTTGTCCCGAGCTCACTCGCTTCATACATTGGTGAATAATTTGTAATGCATTTCAGCCATCATATGCTCTTCTGACCTCACACATTAGGGGGCATATCTTATAGCCCTAAATTTCTCTACATATGAATACCTGGCATTTGGCCCTCTTACTTGCATTTTTTTCCAAGCCATCACTGAGTTGATCTTCTTAAAAACTCATTTTTTGAAGATGTACGTGCCTTGCACCAATATTGTTTGCATACATATGCATGTTACACGACTACAACTCGCGTATGTATGCATGATGCACCAATAGAGCCCACATATACTTGCAAAATTTGCAAGGAATTCGTCGAGATTATGGGCTATTAGGTAGTTTCCCAACTAATCCACCACCTATAGCCCATCCACCCAACCGAATAACCATCATTTTGTGATATAAAAGGAGGTGTTGAGGTCTTATTCCACATCTATACATAAGAATAGTGAAACTCTGCCCATTTCACATCCCCCTCCTTGCCCCAAGCATTTACATCCCTTTCGTGAGAATTGCCATGGACATAATTGTCATGATCATCTCATCATGACATAACTTCCATGGACATAACTATCATGATCATCTCATCGGTGTAAAATACCATGTGAAACGGATCAGGAGATGTATCTAAGAGAGAATGAGGAGAAGGAGTTTCCAATTGAATAACTTGATAAGCCAATTCTATCGGACTTAAAGGCATTCAGTCGTCGTAATGAAGACAATCGTCAGAGCTAGGTACTATCCAAGGGTCATAAGACTCAGGGATTTTTCTAACAGTGTTCAAAATCATGCTAATTACAGTGACAAAAGGAGGATTAATATCAGGTGGTGGAATGGGGAATGTACCCATTGTTATCACTGAAATTTCGTCCGCACAGGGCGACAAGAACTCCGCATCGTCAACACAGAAAAAAATTCATTCATGGCACAAGGTTAATTCCACAGCACAGCAAAAGGGTCAAAACTATACAAAATGGCCAAAAAATTACAAGGCGCTTTGCACCCACTAGG